>JAMPIV010005931.1:25000-128788 GCA_024509875.1 Oreohelix idahoensis
TAGTTTTCATTTTCTCAATGTTAGTGTCCAATCCATAATCATGACTTATGCTATATACTTGCTGCACTAGTTCTTGAATTCCTGTTCACCTTCAGCTAACAAAACTGTATCATCTGCATTATCTAAGAATGCTTATTGATCTTCTACTGATGTTCAGTCCTGGCATTTCCTGTGTCTATCTGAAATTTTTTTCTGTGTAGATATTAAATAGGCAGGGGGACAGTGCTCAGACTTGTCTCATACCTCTTTTTATGTCTATATATGGTGAGTAATTCCTGCCAGATCTTACTGCCACAGTTTGCTCCCAATAAAGGTTACTGAGTATTCTTATGTATTTTACATCAATATCTATTTCTTCGAGGCATTCAATTATTTTATCATTATGCTCTGTCAAAAGCCTTCTTATAGTCAATGAAGCACACGTAACTACTTTTTTGCACCTCTATCTATTTTTCTGCTAATATTCTAATATAAAAGAGTTTTCTTGTTCTGCTGCTCCATTGAAAACCAAACTGCTCTTCCTGGGCTTCACGGTCTACTTTATTTTTTTTTTTTTTTAATTCTCTCCTGTATGATCTTGAGCAATATTTCAATTGTGTGACTCATCAGGCTGATTGTTCTGAAGTCTGGAATATTCTGTTGCATTAGGTTTTTTTGGGCAATGTTATAGAGACTGATGTCTTCAGTTAATATGGTATGTACCCTGTATTGTATATATTGTTGCTGAGGTCAGTGATTGAATCTTTACCAAAGCTCCAAAGTATCTATCATTTCTATTTTTATGTTGTCCAAGTCTGCTGATTTTCCTTTTTGAATTATATTTATTACTTTCTCTACTTCTGATCTGAGAATGTTTGAGCCTTCATTAGAATTATAGTTTATTGCCTCTGTTGTCCTTGACTAGTTTTTTTTTACATATTCTGCCAATTGCTGTACGTCTTTCTCATCAAGTAAGATTATACCATTCTTATCTTTGATCCAGCCACCACCTGGGCATGCCTTGACTTATTTGACAAATTCTTTATTGTTTAATGCATATCCTTGACATGTGCTTAACTTCCATGTCTACTGTCTCCTTGCATCTTGTTTCTATTCACCATTCTTTTGCCTGCCTACACATTGTATGTTCCTCTTTGTTTATTGTTTTATATTTTGGAGTGTTTTTTGTTCTCTTTCTTCTTTTCTTCAATACCAAATACAAGAGATCACCAATCTTAAATACAAATGATCATAATGTTTAAATAAAAATTATCATCAATATTAAACACAAGAAATCATCAACATCAAATACAAGACATCGTCAACATTAGGAACAAGAGATCATCAATATTAAATACAAGACATCATCAATATTAGGCACAAGACTACATTAATATTAAATACAAGAGATCATTAATATTAAACACAAGATATCATCAATATAAAAAACTAGAAAACATCAATATCAAATACATGACAACACTGATATTAAATACAAGACATCATCAATATAAACTACAAGAAATTATCAATATTAGGTACAAGATATCATCAAAACAAAATAAAAATATTATTGATATCAAAAATTACATGAGATCATCAAGACCAAATACTACAAGAGATCCATCAAGACCAAATACTACAAGAGATCATCAAGACCAAATACTACAAGAGATCATCAAGATCAAATACTACAAGAGATCACCAACATCAAATACTACAAGAGATCACCAAGATCAAACACTACAAGAGATTGTCAAGATCAAATACTACAAGAGATCATCAACATCAAATACTACAAGAGATCACCAACATCAAATACTACAAGAGATCATCAAGATCAAACACTACAAGAGATTGTCAAGATCAAATACTACAAGAGATCATCAACATCAAATACTACAAGAGATCACCAACATCAAATACTACAAGAGATCATCAGTATCTCATACTACAAGAGATCATCAAGATCAAATACTACAAGAGATCATCAACATCAAATACTACAAGAGATCACCAACATCAAATACTACAAGAGATCATCAGTATCACATGCTACAAGAGATCATCAAGATCAAATACAAGAGATCATCAACATCAAATACTAAAAGAGATCACCAACATCAAACACTACAAGATCATCCACATCAAATACTACAAGAGATCATCAACACCAAATACTACAAGAGATCATCAACACCACATACTACAAGAGATCATCAACACCACATACTAAGAGATTATCAACACCAAAAACTATAAGAGAACATCAACACCAAATACTTCAAGAAAACATCAACACCAAATACTACAAGAGATCATCAACACCAAATACTTCAAGAGATCAAGATCACATACTACAAGAGATCATCAACACCAAATACTTCAAGAGATCAAGATCACATACTACAAGAGATCATCAACACCACATACTACAAGAGATCATCAACACCAAATACTTCAAGAGATCAAGATCACATACTACAAGAGATCACCAACACCACATACTACAAGAGATCATCAACACCACATACTACAAGAGATCATCAACACCACATACTACAAGAGATCATCAACATCACATACTACAAGAGATCATCAACATCACATACTACAAGAGATCATCAACACCACATACTACAAGAGATCATCAACACCAAATACTTCAAGAGATCAAGATCACATACTACAAGAGATCATCAACACCAAATACTTCAAGAGATCAAGATCACATACTACAAGAGATCATCAACACCAAATACTACAAGAGATCAAGATCACATACTACAAGAGATCATCAACACCAAATACTTCAAGAGATCAAGATCACATACTACAAGAGATCATCAACACCAAATACTTCAAGAGATCAAGATCACATACTACAAGAGATCATCAACACCAAATACTTCAAGAGATCAAGATCACATACTACAAGAGATCACCAACACCAAATACTTCAAGAGATCAAGATCACATACTACAAGAGATCACCAACACCAAATACTTCAAGAGATCAAGATCACATACTACAAGAGATCATCAACACCAAATACTTCAAGAGATCAAGATCACATACTACAAGAGATCATCAACACCAAATACTACAAGAGATCATCAACATCAAATACTACAAGAGACCTATATCAAAGATAGTCTTACTTGATATTTTCCCACTCGTGTTCTCTGTTTAAACTTGGCAATGATTGCCTCCATATCATTGGTCTGCTCTTCTAACTCACTGCAGACTTTGGTCAGCTGCTCAACTTTCTGAAGATAACACAGAAACTCATTCAAGTTACACAACAAATCTTAGTTCAATGTCACATCAGCTCAGTTAGGACACAACAATAAACTAATGTCACTATAGATACTTCTATCATACTAACTTGATTATGCTCGTGTCTCTGCACAACTTTTATCAATATCCCCCTCCCCACTCAAAGAATGAAGTCTATCAATCAAGGTCCCTATTTTGTTCCTTGAAGACCACAGGGATACCAGGTGACTTCCATACAAGAAGCCTGAGCTCTAACATCCTACATACATCTACAGTGGTGCTTACTGCAACATTGTCTTTGACATGCTAAGGTTGCCAGGCTTTAGTTGCCTCTTATAACATACCAAATTGGAACAGTAATCCTATTCTTTCCATGTCTCCTCAAAGAGTCTTAGTAAACAAATTTGGTTGAGTTATCTAGTAGTGTTTATCAATGTTGTTGTCTGACCTTGTTCCATTAAATGTTGTGGTAGTGTTTAAGTCCTATCTCTGTTATAATCTCTTGACCTCACAGCTGTGCTTGCTTTTTTTAAAAACTGTTTCCATGTTATTTTCACACACAACAAAACACACACTAAATGTTGTGGCAGTGTTCAGTCCTAACTCTGCTATAATCTCACAGTTGTGCTTGGTTTCACTGTTTCCATGTTATTCTCACACACAAAAAAACACTAAATGTTGTGGCAGTGTTCAGTCCTTTCTCTGCTATAATCTCTTGACCTCAAAGTTGTGCTTGGTTTCACTGTTTTCATTTTACTCTCACACAACAAAAACACACATTAAATGTTGTGATAGTGTTCAGCCTGTCTCTGCTATTCTCTCTTCACCCAACAGTTGTGCTTGTTTTCAGTGTTTGTTTTCCTCATCATACACACACACACACACAGAGTAAATGTCAACTGCCAAGCTTCCTGTCCCCATTGGACTCTTTGAGGACATCATCATTAGGGTCTGTTTAGATGCTCATGAAATTCTTCTCTAAAACCACATCAATGAATTCTACAGGGCTGACTTATAAATGTATTTCCAGAGATCAGGTATTGAGGCTAACAATGGCATACCTTGTGTTCCATCTCATACTGCTGCTGTTTCCTGCTGATCTCCTCTGACAGATGAACAGTCTCTGTGGAGCTGGATCCATGGTCCTTCTGTAAGCTGGCATGTTTGTCCTCTAGAACCTAATTTTAAACAAACAGAAATGTGCATCCAGTGGCAACACAAAGGTACATAAACAGTGCAACTTGACTATTATAAAACAAATATCATCACATACTGCTATCACAGGAGTTAGTGCTCACACATTTATGGGGACAAAAAAATACAAGACATACTGTCAATCTCAAAACTAATTAGAAGCAACCAGTGTCCATTGCCCTTGCGTGATGAACAATGCTTTTCTGTAAAAGACCTGATAACACTGACAAAAGCTCCTGTAATTGTTCTATTGCGTTCAGAGCAGCTGTAATGGAGACAACGTTCTGGAAAGAATACGTCACATGATGATGATGAATTGTTCTATTATCATGTCCAACTAAAAAACATGAAGATGACTGAAGACAAATACAACTCCAAGGAATGGACACACATCTAAACAGATGGATCCACAGAGGGTGCAGTAAAGAATGGAGGAGATGGCATCTTTATAAGATTCAACAATGGAGGGCTTATCCATTAGGCTTTCCTAACTGGAAAGATCTCTTCCAACTTCAGGGTAGAATCTATGGCACTACTGCAGGCACAGAGAATCCTCACCAGATCAGAACAGCAACCACCAGCTAACATAGTGATCTTCACTGACTGCATACTGGAATCAACACAGAACACCAGAAATGAAAACATGCTGCATGAAATCAGATCTGAGCTTAACATTATCCAAAGATCCTCAACCTGCATTCTGGTGGTTACCCTTCCATTGTGAGATCACTAGGAATGAGAGAGCTGATGCCTTGTCTAGAGCTGGTGGTAAAATGAAGCAATTCAGCAACCCACTGCCCTGTGGAGAGGTCAAAATCATCAACCACAACCAGTATAACTACCAATAGAAGAAAGAAAGGGACATGGACAACAGACCTGACTCAATCCCCCAGCTTCATAGGCACCAGCAGAAAATCTTTTCCTGACTGAAAAGTGGCTACTGCAGATTACTAGGCCACCTCAGGATATCTCACTAATGAATGTGGAATCAGAACCCAGACCCCTGAACACATTCTCCAAAACTGCCAAGCCTGCAATGACCTACGATGTCAGACCTGGCCAGAGGGTACAGAGCTGAGGCAGAAGATATGGGGCTGCCATATGGATCTGGAAAAGACTGTGGGCTTCTTCCTGGTATCAGGCCTGCAGATTTAGCATGACTGACAAAATGAACGCAGACGAATGTAATCATGTCCCATAAAGCTAACATTCACTTACTTTTAACGTACCACAACTGTCATTAATTCTTATCGACTGAAAGAATATGGCCAGACTAAACTAAAGAGAAGCTGCACTGCAAAAGAATCAAAAGATATGGCTGCTATTTACTAGACATTGAGACAAAGAGAACCTTTAACAATAAGGAGCATTCCCACTATGGAGGAAACCAACCAGAGCTGACTGACAGTAAGTCAGAAACTATTTTAAAAACAAAAACAAAAAGACAAACTGATGCAGAGAATACTACAATTTAGCTAAGGAATAAATTTAAAAAAGCTTACCCATCATCCAATGAATGAAGCCATTTTTGTACAGATGGAGAGTTCCAAAATTGGAGGCAGAAGCATGCACATAAAACTAAAGAAAGGACAGGAAATATCAGAGGCCACTAGAAAATGTTCACACAACTTCTAAAGTGAGACAGAAGCAGTTACAATTACAGACAACAAGGATAATGCTAAAGCCAAGGTAGTGTCCTCACAGATTCCCTACTGGTCATAACTGACTTAAGGACACACATAAATAATTAATTAGGAAAAATCTCAGAAGCACTAACTGTAACCAGCTATTAATCTTTCTTCTTCTTCCTTAAGTACCATGCCTGTTGTCATAGGTGACACAAAGTCCTGCCTCCAATGCTATCAATTTTGCTGTTGCCACGAAATTAAACTGTCCAGTATCTTTTATTTTTGTTATCATGTTTCCTTCAATCTGTTCAGCTGCCACAATTGTTCAACTTGCCTATTCTCACAACATGCCCACAAATAGCAGATAGTGTGACAGTGGGGGTCCCTACTAGTTGATAGCTAGGTGACTGAGGCAGGCCTAGTTATCGATCATTCACTTTTTTTATCTTCTTCCAAGTGAGACTATTTCTCTTACTGGCCCCCTTGTTCCGCCAGAGATGGTAGTTCCTGGATGAAATTTGGTTCGACTTTTATTTCCAGTATCCGTTCTTCCCTCCTTGGTGGTGAGCAGCGATTCCCTCGTACTAGTGGTGTTGGGTGTAAATTATTTATAATGGCCTTGCATTCAGACTTCTACTTCTCTCTCTCTTATATATAAAGGCTATCGAAGTAGTAAAGTGCAACATGATGGGTTTATTTACATATTTCATGGAGGTACAATTCATCAGCCAAAATTCTCCCTTGCAACTTTCTTTATGCCTTCTACAGCCTAATAAATTAATGCAAAGTATTCATACACTTGTATAATGTCTCAGTTTCAATACCTGACAGCTAATCCCATTATCTGCATCAATGATAATCTTTGGTCTTACTTCAAAGTCTCTGCTTCTTTACCTGACAGCGCACCCTGGTTATCAGGTATGCAACCATTATCTGCATCAATGATAATCTTTGGTCTTACTTCCAAAACCTCTGAGGCTATATCTAACAGCTCATCCTAGCTATCATTTATATAACCATTATCCTCGGTTTTACTCTCTTTAGTCATGCTTCTGTGTCTCAACTACAATATTCTTTCTTGCTGATGTACCTTGAGATGTGGGCATCATTACCCTCTGAAAAAATTGCTGAAAGTCTAAAAAATAGTTCAAAGTTCATCTTACTGGTTTAAAACGAATTCCAACACCTATCACGATTCCTACTATACACCCTTATTCTACTCCTAACCTGTTCATCTCAGTATTTTAAACACAGATAAGCTACTCTCCTGAATTCCTATCACTAAGAAATTCTAAGTCTAGCTATAGGTTTCTGGATACGAACAACTGTCGCCCACAAGTTCGTTTCTTGAGAGCCCAGAGCGGCACTTCTTGCCCGGTCAACTTCTCTGGTGGGACTGATCTCCTTTCGTCCTTCAATTTCCTATCTGATGGTCCAAAGTTGTTTTTGAGTGAATGCGATTGGTCCGTTAAAATCATTCTATTTACAGTAGTGAGCTACTCACTTTTCCCGTGCGTTTATCCCTATCCTAACTCACTAAACCTGTAAAGGGCGTTAATATTCATAGTTATTCCACTTAGTACTTTTTACCTTAGTTTCATTTTCCCTTCTATGTCTTTACTAAAACTAATCTGATATGCAAATTTAGTAAACTCTAATGATGTATACTTAGATTACTTTAAAGTCTAAAAAAGTTCCCTCCCTTACAAAAAACACTACATTTTCATTCTTTTATCTCCCATGTTAAGAACGAATAGCCTATCACTTAAATTATTCTGATTTTCTAACCCATTTTTATATACTCTTTCATCTTGTTAACCCCAAATAACTGTTCGACTGACTTTAACTACAGCGTATTTTACGCTGCACAACCAAACGGTGACAATAGCTTTCTTCTATAAGAGTTATAAGCTTACTTTCCACTTTGGCTTCTCTTTCAGAACAACCGTAATTTGAACAAAGTACAGTGAATTTCTGCCTCCGGCAAGATATATGGAAATGAAAAGGTACATTGGATTGCCAAAGGAGGAAGGAAAATTGAAGGTGAGGATAGTATTTCTTCAACTTATGAAGAAATAAAGCAATAATCAACAATAGTTTCAGAGAAGCAAGAAGAAATCAGGTGATAACTTTCAGACTGCCTCAGTTAAAAAAATGAAACAATCAAACAGGCAGACGTGTTCATATTGGGGGGAGAGAAAGCAAACAGTACAGAGTGATTGAAAAGTGACTACCTATTTTTAAATTGTTATATATTCAGTCTTATCTAACTAATTTATGTGAAATAAAAATCTTCAATTAACTTCAGTTTTGTGACATAAAATGTGATGTTACATTCACTTGACAATTCCAGGTCAGATCTGGTCAGCTCAACACTGTAATATGAATACATTAAAGTACGAACCACACATTGTAATATAATGCGAATCTTGACATGTACGATATTCTGTAAATAAACATGGCTACGAACTGAACATGCTTTTACTGAGTGCTTTCTGAAACGTGTGTGCTTGTGTAGATGACGAGGTAATGCTTATATATATATACATCATAACATTACATGGTGGCAGCGGTCGATACCGGACCGACGCAAAACAGCTACACGATAACACGTGAGTACAGTTTGTTCGGCTAAAATTCGTCATTGAGGTCAACCATGGAAACTAAACACTACCGCAGCGCACCGCAAATGCGATTTGCCGGTCGAGGTGATAAGAGTGAAGCTTTCTTGTTATGGCGCCAACGCATAGATCTATATTCCAAGACCACTGGTCTGGAAGGACAAACCCTAACTCCATATATCCTAGAAGCATTGGACAATGAAGGTTTGAAAATTTACAACAGTTTTGCTACCGCCATGCCTGTTGAGTCAGCGACCGACCCCGTAGCCATATTGGACGAATTTGAAAAACGTCTGATCATAAAGCACACAAACTTTAGAGCGGCAAGATTAGAACTTCGCCACCTGCGACAGAAACCTGGTGAAAGTCTAGATGATTTCTTCACTCGCATCAAGGAGAAAACAAGTGTATGTAAATTTAACAAAGAAGAAGAAAAAGAGCGAATTATCGAACAGATCCTTCTCAGCACACCAATGCCAGAGTTCCAGAAATGGATACTGAGCCAGAGTGATACACTAAATTTACAACAACTTCTGGATGAAGGCAGGAAACACGAGGCACAAGCACTAAACATTAAACAAATTCAGCAAGGTACAGTAACAGCCCAGGTGGATGCAGTGAAAAGCTATAAACCCAAACACAACAAAGCAACTGGTTCGAAGCAACAAGAAAAACACAACACAAGCAGAGGTGCTATGTGTAAATGTTGTGGCCTAAACCACATACAAAACCACTGTCCAGCTAAAGACTCTACATGTCATTACTGCAGAAAGAGGGGCCACTGGATAAAATTATGTTTCAAGAGGAAACAAGACAGTGCTCAACACAACCTTCACAGCAGAGAGTCATCAAAACAAACACACTTTATGATGGCTGAGGACCTTGACTCCAGTGAAGAAAGTGATCCTTCCACATTTGATACTGTGAAGATACTAACTTTCAGTAATGAACCAAAGAGAACGCAGGCTTTCTGCAAGGTACAATTCCGAATACCAGGAATTAAAAGGCACAAAGAAAGATATATTCGGTTCAAGATAGACACAGGTGCCCAAGGTAACACTCTACCCTTAAGAATATTCAGACAGATCATGCCTAAAAAGGTGGATGAGCAAGGATTTCCCACAAGGGATGTAAAACGTAGGGGTGGCAGGACAAAGCTAAGAGCTTACAATGGAACAAGTATAGACTGTTTCGGAGCAGTAACACTTGAATGTTCATACAGAGACTCTGAATGGACATTGTCAACATTTTACTTGGTAGATGTTGAAGGACCCGCAATTTTGGGTTTACCAATGTGCGAAAAGCTGAGTGTGGTAACTATTAACAACATTAAAGAGGATATAGGTCTTGCAGATGCTCCCAGCAGACTACCAAACCCCAACAAGACAGCAGATCTTACCCCAAACATCAAAGTTGATTTTGTCAAGTTTAGCGATAATCGGCTTGAACACATCAGAGAAGACACAATGAGAGATCCTATCCTTAACTCTCTCAAAGAACTGATATACCATGGATGGCCAAGCTCTATCAGGGAAGTTCCAACACACATCCGTCCATACTACTCGATGAGGGACGAGTTAAGCATCGAAGATGGTCTGATCCTTAAAGGAGATCGCATTGTTGTACCAGAAACACAACGCGATATCATCCTTAAACAGCTCCATAATAGTCACCTTGGTATTGTGAAGACACAACTGAGAGCAAAGAAAGACGTTTACTGGCCACAGATGAACAAGGACATAGAAACACTATGTAAAAACTGTTCAATTTGCCAAGAACATGCAAACAGGCAGTGCAGAGAACCTCTCATACCATCAGACATACCATTGAGCCCTTGGAGCATTATAGGAACTGATATTTTCTCAATCGACAATAATGACTATCTTATTATTGCTGATTACTACAGCAAATTTCCCATCATTGAGAAACTTCCACAACCCTCACCATCAGCTGTTATTGCAGACATTACAAAGAAGTATTGCAGCATGTTTGGCATCCCAGATGAAATTAGATCAGACAACGGTCCACATTTCTCAGGTCAAGCATACAGAAACTTCACTAAGGACTGGAAGATCAAACACACAACATCATCACCTAGATACCCTAAATCTAATGGTTTCATTGAGAGACAGATACAAACTATCAAGTCAATCATGAAGAAAACAAGAACAGAGGATGTACACCTAGCACTCTTGAGATGGAGAACAACACCGGTAGACAGTAAGATCGACAGTCCAGCAGAACTTATGTTTGATAGAAGAATTAAAGACCTTCTACCATCTAAGGTCCACTTCCGTCCACAACATAGAGACAGCACATATGATCAACTTCAGCATCGTCAGCAAGTTCAGAAATCCAACTATGACAAATGTGCTAAAGACTTACCACCATTATATCCTGGTCAGCATGTAACTACCTACAACCACAACAATGACACATGGTCAAAAGCAACAATCATTTCCAGAAACCCTGAACCCAGGAGCTATACTTTAAGACCAGACAGCAGCAGCAACCTCCTGAGGCGAAACAGAGTGGACATAAGAGAAATCCCACAGAATACAACAGAACAGAGAATTCCCATGCTTTCAACAGACAATGCAGTAACTCCAGACTTTGGTGCCCCACAAAACCAACAAGCGCCAAGGCCGAAATCACAACCAACTCAAGCTAAACCAGGGACTTCCGCAGAACCACCAGCACTTTACACCACTCGTTCTGGCCGTACAGTGACACCTCCCAGCCGATGCAGACAGTGACATATATACTCACACTGAGCATTACACATACTTATCCTTTCTCACATGAAACATTTCGTTGGAAATGTTTACATACATTTTTTTTTCAAAAAAGGGGGGATGTAATATGAATACATTAAAGTACGAACCACACATTGTAATATAATGCGAATCTTGACATGTACGATATTCTGTAAATAAACATGGCTACGAACTGAACATGCTTTTACTGAGTGCTTTCTGAAACGTGTATGCTTGTGTAGATGACGAGGTAATGCTTATATATATACATCATAACATTACAAACACATGGTTACATATTGGGCAGCCATTTTGTTAACAAACATGAGAGAGGCCTTAGCCAGACTACCACTTTGATGATAGATAGATGTGGCTATATGAGAGAGGCATGAGCCAGACAGCCATTTTGATTATAGATAGATGTGGCTATATGAGAGGCTTGAGCCAGACTACCAATTTGATGATAGATAGATGTGGCAATATGAGAGAGGCATGAGCCAGACAGCCATTTTGATCATAGACAGATGTGGCTTTATGAGAGGCTTGAGCCAGACTACCAATCTGATGAGAGATAGATGTGGCTATATGAGAGAGGCCTGAGCCAGACCACCACTTTGATGATAGATAGATGTGGCAATATGAGAGAGAGGCTTGAGCCAGACCACCACTTTGGTGATAGATAGATGTTGCTATATGAGAGGCCTGAGCCAGACCACCACTTTGATGATAAATATGTCGCGGGAACAGATGTTGTGAACTGAGTTATGACAGTGTGTTATGACAGTGAGCGTGATTTGGGTAAGTCCGTGGGAAGAATGCAGGTCGTGAATGGGGGGAAAGTGTTGGGTTATGTTTGGCAGTCAGTGGACGCGTGAGAAGTGTATCCAGCCGGTATGGCTGTGTATTGTTCCTGATATTCTATGTCCGCCAGTGTGTATGCATACAAGGAAAGTGGGTAATTTCCTATCTTTCGTACCTTTTTGCTCCGCAGTGAATATATGTAGTTAGGTGTTGTTTCGTAGCGCTTAGGGTTAGGATTAGGGTTAGAATTAGGGTTAGTATTATGGTTAACACTAACCCTAACACAAACCCTAATCCTAACCCTAATTCTAACCCTAATCCTAACCCTAAGCGCTACGAAACAACACTTGACTATACATATTCACTGCGGAGCAAAAAGGTACGAAAGATATGAAATTACCGGAAAGTGTTTATTCATACGTATACCTGATATTTATTATGTGCCAGGAAGTAATTTAACGATGTGTAGGAGTAAGGAATAGATATTCGTATAGCGGACCAGTAACAGACAGACTGTAGGGAGAGGTGATGAAAATACTGTTACTACTGTGTATTCCACATACATGAACTTGGATGGCCGTATGTGGGAGGGCTTTGAAATTTAGGTGATCATGAATTGTTTATCGTGAATGGAGTACGTATTGGATGCAGTTGTCAATAAATTATATAACTGTCAGCAGTGTTCATCTAACATTATTTCGACCTGGGTTTATGTGCAGTTCCATTGATAGATGAAGTAACATTTGCCCTAGAGATCTTGCTTGACCACTTTTCTACTCGCTCCTGTAGCGTGAGGTTTTTATTGTATCTAGGATCAGTATAGTACTGACAGTACAGAAATAGAATTTCTGCAGGAAAATGGTGAAGTCCCAGTGTATGAGAGAACTACTGGTATCACAAATTAGTTATACAGCTGTGAATGATCTGATCTCGAAAAATTAGTAGAGTGGAGACAGTCATAAAATGCCACCCTGCTGTGTAACTAACTGTGATATTAAAACAAGGAAACAGATTTCACTTAACAATTATAAAAATTGACAAGTCGTTCAAATACAATTTCTTTATTTATTATGTATATACACCATCTACTCTTGTGCTGAAGGGTGGATGTTGGAAGATGGAATGTAATGGATTTGTAAGTTTACATGATATATTGATATATCTATATATATATATATATATATATATATATATATATATATATATATATATATATATATATATATATAGATAGATATAGATAGATAGATAGATAGATAGATAGATAGATAGATAGATAGATAGATAGATAGATAGATAGATAGATAGATAGATAGATAGGCATTTGAGGATTTTTCGTCGACCAGGAATTGGACTGGATTAACTCGAGACCTGGCGAGAACATTTGAAGGAGTGTCGTCGACCAGGAATTGGCGGCTCCTGAGACGACCCAGCTCTAATGGGTACCTCCGAAATCGGCGAGTATCTGCCTGAATGGCGAGGGACACCTGTCTCTGCACAAGAAAAGGGATACTCACGTAAAATCAATGTCAGGTTAGACATTAACAATAACCTGAGATTTCGCCTCGAGTATTAGCGGGCGTACGAAAAAAACAAAAAAACGCTAAATCACTTTTTCTTCATAGACAGTTAATAGCTCACAAATGCCGACGGAAATGGTACTAATGTGTACTCATCTCTTAAAACAGTTCTGTTCTTCTTAGTTTGGTGCACACAACACCCGCTGATGATCGTTCCTTTAGCCCACCCAAGACTGAGGGGGAACTAAGGATGTAGCTCGATACAATCACTATGCTCCTGCGAAGTTGCAGGCAGCTGGATTGACCTGAACATACGACCTCAGGTTGGATGACACGAATAAAACCTGTAACAAGGAAAAATAGGGGTGAATTTCTGTCATCAAGCCCACCTATTTCTAGTGTATATGAGATGAGCGTGTCTCAGGTGTCTGCATGTAGGATGAATGACAACATGGCTTAGTATGATTTAGCAATAGCGAGACAAGACAGGTGTGTACTTGCAAAACATTCTTTCTGATTCAATACATGAATACATTCAATAATTTGTACACCTAGGTATGATACAACTGTTTCCTTCCCCCTATAATATACCAGGTCATCTCTGATAAGTGCTATACTGGCTGGTAAAATATACCCTAACAATAATGTTGTAGGTTATATTCAGGTTGGTTTTCTTCTTCAGCCATCATACCAGGAAATACAATCATTATACCTAATTCCCTAAAATATAATCAGTACACCTGATACATTCATAGTAAAACTAACATCCTAAAGTTATATTAAATATATACAGGTCTAGGTTATTTTCAGGTGGGTTATACATGTACATACTATAAAACACAATCATTATACATGATATAGTCATAGGTTATATTCAGGTTGGAGTTATATGAGTCCTAAAAAGGACTGATAGGTTATATTTCAGGTTGGAGTTATATGAGTCCTAAAAAGGACTGATAGGTTATATTTAAGGGTGGAGTTATATGAGTCCTAACAGGGACTGATAGGTTATATTTCAGGGTGGAGTTATATGAGTCCTAAACAGGACTGATAGGTTATATTTCAGGTTGGTTTTCATCTTCAGCAATCATATCAGGAAATACAATCATTATACCTGATTCCATAAAATATAATCATTATACATGATACACATTAATTATAAACAGGTGTAGATATTATAAATGATACTAAAAAATACAATCATTATATATGATGTAGGCATATTCTCCTACAAGTTTATAGTAAGTTTACCTACCCTCTAAGATTAATACAAGCCAGATTTTGACTCGACCTAGTGAAGCAAGTCTGCCCGGTCATGCAGGAAAGCATAAATCAGTCTTGACAGCTTTTTCTTACCCCGTCTGTCATTCTGGCTGGCTTTCGTGTTTGTGTGTGTTTTTTTAATAAAACGCGCCCATTTATATAGGTAGACGCCAGTAAATTCTACTGCTTAAGGAACCCTTTTGATTGGTTCTCGGCGTTTTCGCCTTTTTAATAGCCGACGTTTTCGTACTTTCCGTGACCGAGTTCCGAAATTTTAGGCCTAAGTTTTTCTGTCTTGGCGTGAACTTGACTTCGTGTAATTTATTCTGTCTCAGAGTCTGCTGAACGTGGATTGGCTATAGTATTAACAAAGAAGTGGGTTTACACCACGACAGCTCCACAAAATATACACATAAGGGAATGCCACAGATAAATGGTAGGCCAAGCCGGAGGTTTTGAGGTAAACAATTACAACTACAGCTCATTTTAGCGACACCCCCACAGCTCTATTGGGTATGCCTAGCCAGTGAAAATAAACTACTACAATTAATTACAGCATTTATTCGGCATTTATGTCTACACTGATTCCGAGGATCTAGCTGATGAAATTTTTTGTCTTGTCAACTTTGAGGGCTTCAATATCCATTAATTGCAAGTACTAATATAACTGCTACAGTTTTAGAGTGCATACACGAAGGGTATATATATACTTTGATGATAAATAGATGTTGATACATGAGAGAGGCCTGAGACATACCAACACTTTGATGATACATAGGTGTGGCTACATGAGACAGGCTTGATAGACTAACACTTTGATGATAGATAGATGTGGCTATATGAGAGGCCTGAGCCAGACTACCACTTTGATGATAGATGTGGCTATATGAGAGAGGCTTGAGCCAGATCACCACATTGATGATATATAGATGTTGCTATATGAGAGAGGCCTGAGCCAGACTACCACTTTGATGATAGATAAATGTTGCTATATGAGAGAGGCCTGACCCAGACTACCACTTTGATGATAGATAGATGTGGCTATATGAGAGAGGCCTGAGCCAGATCAACACTTTGATGATAGATAAATGTTGCTATATGAGAGAGGCCTGACCCAGACTACCACTTTGATGATAGGTAGAGGTGGCTATATGAGAGAGAGGCTTGAGCCAGATTACCACCTTGATGATAGATAGATGTTGCTATATGAGAGAGGCCTGAGCCAGACCAGCACTTTGATGATAAATAGATGTGGCTATATGAGAGAGGCTTGAGCCAGACCACCACTTTTATGATAGGTAGAGGTGGCTATATGAGAGAGAGGCTTGAGCCAGACCACCACTTTGATGATAGATACATGTAGGATAAAGAGAGAGGGATAGTACCTCACGGTGAGAGACAGCCATATCCTTAATGGATAGTCAGGATACTATTTGGTTCCCCTCACTTTATCTAGCTCAGGTAAGGCTCCACGAATACCGCTTGTGTATGTTGGTGGCCACATCATGGGCAAGTCTTGGCTGACTGGCTAAACTACATGAGTGAAGTAGGAGCAATCATACTCAAGGGAATGTCCATCCCTAGTACACAAAGATTGAGACAGTGAAAGAGGAGGAGGAATCTAAAAAGATCAACAGCTCACAAAGCAAAACAGCAAAGTGTGTGGCGCACTAGAGGCGTGTCGGACATAGAAAAAGACAACGGCTAGCCACCGTGGAAGAGATTGGGGCCTTACCACGTACGTCCTACAGGATGTAATGGAATTGCAACAAAAAGATAAGAAAAGATATGAAGAGAACTCTTGGTCCCCTGGGGAGAAATCTACTGTGCATAACAACAGGGAAAAGGCAACTCCTCTAATGAGTAAGGAAGTACATAATGACGAGTGTTCCTCAAATTCTGTTGAAAGGGAGCAGTCTGAGAAAGACCACCTAAAAACTAGTAGGAGCCTAAAAATAGGAACATGGAACGTTAGAACTCTAAACGGAGAAGGAAAGCTAGATAATCTCATTTTAGAGGCACCAAATATGAAACACAATATACTGGGAGTTGCAGAGGCAAGATTATTGGGTACAGGCTACATAAAAAGAGACCACTACATGCTTATACACTCTTCTTCTTCTTTGATCCATAGCCGCCAACCATCAAAGCAGTCAGTGGCCATCACGCCTGGTGGCGTCTTGTAGGGCAGCAACAAATTGATTCCACTTTCCTCGGTCGGCAGCCATCCTTCGTACAGTGCCCCAACTCTGGTTCATTCTTTGCATCTCAGCTTCCACAGTTCTCCGCCAAGTTGTTTTTGGTCGGCATCTCTCTTTCGCTTTCCCTCGGGGGTCCAAAGCATAGCTGTTCTTGTGATGGTATCAGGGTTCCTTCTGAGGACGTAGCCAACCCAACTCCAGCGTCTGCCAGCTATGATGGTGTGCATGTCGTCCTGGTTACTCCGAATAAGTAGTTCTTGGTTGCTGATGGTATTTGGCCAAAAGATTATGAGAATTTTCCTTAGGCGCTCAGGAGGAGAAAAACACGAAAGAGTGGGAATTTTAATAAAGAAGAATTAGAAAAATTTGTATGTGGATACTGGACACACAATGACAGAATGATGTTACTGAAAAATGAGAGCAAATCCATTTGACATATCAATCTTACAAACATACGTGCCAGCTAAAGAACACAGTGAAGAAGAAATAGAGGAATACTATAAAGAGCTACAACACACAATAAACCAGTGAAATCTACAGATGTGTTGATAGTAATGGGTGATATGAATCAAAAAATAGGAAAAGGAAAATACGTTAAAATAGTAGGACAGTGTGAACTAGGGAAAAGAAACGATAGAGGAGACAGACTTATTAAGTTCTGTGAAGAAAACCAACTGGTTACATGAAATTCCGTTTTTGAACATCACCCAAGGAAACTATACACATGGAAAAGCCCAAGCAAAGTAACAAGAAATCAAATTGACTTTATCATGATAAAACATAGATTTAAAAACAGTGTCACAAGCGCAAAGACACATCTTGGCGCTGACAGTAAAGAAGAGAAATCCCAGTAGAAAAATTAGCCACAAAATGGGAATGTTTAAAAACAAGCATACAATCAGCAAATGCAAATTTATATAAAAAGAAGCCTAAGAAAAATCAAATTTGGATGACAGATGACATCTTGAATAAAATAGCAGAAAGAAAGAAAGCAAAAAACACTCCAGAATATAAAACAATAGACAACGACATACGTACTATGTATAGACAAGCAAAAGAACGGTAGATAGAAACAAAATGCAAGGAAATAGAAGACTTGGAAGCAAAGCACATGACAAGAGATATGCATGAAGAAATAAAGAAATTATCAAATAGGTCGCGGTTTACCCAAGGAGGAGGCGGTATTAACAACAATAATGGTGTCATCTAACTTGATGAGAAAGACATATCAAACAGATTGGCAGAGTACGTAAAAGAACTATTCGAGGACAACAGAGGTAAAAAACCATCACCAGATTCTAATGAAGGCCCAAACATTCTCAGATCAGAAGTAGAGAATGCCATTCATATGATACAAAAAGGAAAATCAGCAGGCATGGACAACATAAAAATTGAAATGATAGAAGCCCTGGCCAGCTTTGGTATAGATACAATCACAGATCTATGCAACAATATATACAATACATGATATATACCACTTGACATGAAGACATCAGTCTTTATAACATTGCCAAAAAAACCTAATGCAGAATGTTCAGACTTCAGAACAATCAGCCTGATGAGCCATACTGCTCAAAAACATTAAGGAAAGAATAAAAAGTAAGGTAGACAACAAAATCCAAGAAGAGCAGTTTGGTTTTAGACGGAACAGCAGAACAAGAGAGGCAATATTATGCATAAGAATATGAGCAGAAAAATATACAGAGGTCCAAAAAAGTATGTACATGTGCTTCATTGACTATAAGAAGGCTTTTGACAGAGTCCATCATGAGAAAATAATTGAATGCCTCGAAGACATAGGTATTGATGAAAAAGACATAAGAATGCTCAGTAACCTTTATTGGGAGCAAACTGCCACAGTAAGATCTGGAAGGAATTATTCACCATACATAGACATAAAAAGAGGTGTCAGACAAGGTTGTGTGCTGTCCCCCTGCCTATTTAATCTATACACTGAAAAAATTTTCAAACAGATAAAGGAAATGCCAGGACTGAACATCAATGGAAGATCAATAAACAACCGTAGATATGCAGATGATACAGTGTTGTTAGTTGAAAGTGAACAAGATTTGCAAGAACTAGTGAAGCAAGTGAACAGTATAAGTTATGAATATGGATTGGACATTAATATTGAGAAAACAAAAACTATGATAATTAGCAAAACAAACGATAAGCCCACATTTAAGATAAGCATTAATGGAAAAATTCTGGAACAAGTAAAGAGCTACTCATATCTTGGTCATACAATAACAGAAGATGGTAGGTGTGAAACAGAAATCAAGAAGAGAATAGGAATGGTCAAAGCTACATTCAACAACATGAAACATATACTGACATCTCAACAGTTAACTCAGTCATAAACTGGGTGATGCGCCAGACAATAGAGGGCAGTCCAAGAGGAATAAGATGGACTACATTTTCTACATTGGAAGATCTGGAATATGCAGATGACATTGCACTACTAGCACATTCACATCAACACATCCAGGAAAAAACGGATAGACTTAATAAGTATAGCCAGCAGGTGGGCTTGAACATCAATCTAAAGAAGAAAGAGGTCATGACGCTCAATGTGGGCAACCCTGAGCCCATATCAGCAAGGAATCAGCAACTGGAACAGACAGACACCATCACATACCTAGGATGCATAGTAACACTAGACGGTGGAGCAAGCAAAGACATCAACAACAGAATGAACAAAGCAAGAACAGCCTTTTTTTTCAGTCTAAACAACATCTGGAAGTCCTCTCAGTACAGCACAAGCACAAAATTAAGATTATATCAGAGCTGTGTGCTTTCTGTGCTTCTCTATGGTGCGGAATGCTGGAGAGGTACAGAGAAGGAAATGTCGAAATTGTCCTCTTTTCACACAACATGCCTTAAAAAAATTCTCGGAATCTTTTGGCCAAATACCATCACCAACCAAGATCTGCTTACTCAGAGCAAGCAAGAGGACATACACACCATCATAGCTGGCAGACGCTGGATCTGGGTTGGCCATGTCCTCAGAAGAGACCCCGATGTCATCACAAGAACAGCTATGCTATGGACCCCTGAAGGAAAACGAAAGAGAGGCCGGCCAAAAACAACTTGGCGGAGGACTGTGGAGGCTGAGATGCAAAGAATGAAACAGAGTTGAGGCACTGTACAAAGGATGGCCACCGACCGAATAAAGTGGAATCAATTTGTTGTTGCCCTACAAGACGCCACCAGGCGTGATGGCCACTGACTGCTTTGACGGTCGCGGCTAAGGATCAAAGAAGAAGAAGAAACAGTTAACTCACAAATTAAAACTGAAAATCATAAAATGCTATATATATGCTGCACTACTGTATGGTGTAGAACCATGGACAATGAATAAGCATTTGGAAGAACGAACTGAGACTCTTGAGATGTGGATATATAGAAGAATGGGAAACATCTCATGGAAAGAAAAGAAAACTAATAAGGAGGTCCTACAAAATCTAGGTATGAAAAGAGAACTAATAAGGGAGATCAAAGTTAGGCAGCTAAAATACTTTGGCCACATTAAAAGGCATAATACCTTGCAGAAGACCATAATAGAAGGGAGAGTTGAAGGCAAACATGCAAGGGAAAGACAATGGATGGGTTTGAAAAAAATCGAAAAAAGGTGATTCGTCTTACGAGGATAAAAGACAAAGAAAATAGTCTTTTTCTTTTTCTTTGTCTTTTATCCTCGTAAGACGAATCACCTTTTTTCGATTTTTTTTCAAACCCATCCATTGTATTCCACGTCTTACCGCAGTTCCCCTCCACTTCCTCGAAGGGAAAGACAGCGCTATAAGTGGGAAGATAACTTCAAGAGATGGACAGGAAAGAGTCTGTCAGAGTGCACCACCAAGACAAGAGACGGAAGACGTTGGAGATCCATTACAGCCAACCTTCGTTGTGGAGATGGCAGCTCATGATGATGAGATGTGGCTATATGAGAGAGTCCTGAGCCAGACCACCACCTTGATGATACATAGATGTGGCTATGTGCAAGAAGCTTAAGACAGACCAATAACTTGATGTCAGAAATAGATGTGGTTGTATGAGAGAGGCCTAAGACAGACCACCAACTTGATGTCAGAAATAGATGTGGTTGTATAAGAGGGGCCTAAGACAGACCACCAACTTGATGTCAGAAATAGATGTGGTTGTATGAGAGAGGCCTAAGACAGACCACCAACTTTTTGTCAGAAATAGACATGGTTATATAAGAGAGGCCTAAGACAGACCACCAACTTGATGTCAGAAATAGATGTGGTTGTATGAGAGAGGCCTAAGACAGACCACCAACTTGATGTCAGAAATAGATGTGGTTGTATGAGAGAGGCATAAGACACACCACCAACTTGATGTCAGAAATAGATGTGGTTGTATAAGAGGGGCCTAAGACAGACCACCAACTTGATGTCAGAAATAGATGTGGTTGTATGAGAGAAGCCTAAGACAGACCACCAACTTGATGTCAGAAATAGATGTGATTGTATGAGAGAGGCCTAAGACAGACCACCAACTTGATGTCAGAAATAGACATGGTTATATAAGAGAGGCCTAAGACAGACCACCAACTTGATGTCAGAAATAGATGTGGTTGTATGAGAGAGGCCTAAGACAGACCACCAACTTGATGTCAGAAATAGATGTGGTTGTATAAGAGGGGCCTAAGACAGACCACCAACTTGATGTCAGAAATAGATGTGGTTATATGAGAGAAGCCTAAGACAGACCACCAACTTGATGTCAGAAATAGATGTGATTGTATGAGAGAGGCCTAAGACAGACCACCAACTTGATGTCAGAAATAGACATGGTTGTATAAGAGAGGCCTAAGACAGACCACCAACTTGATGTCAGAAATAGATGTGATTGTATGAGAGAGGCCTAAGACAGACCACCAACTTGATGTCAGAAATAGATGTGGTTGTATGAGAGAGGCCTAAGACAGAATACCAACTTGATGTCAGAAATAGATGTGGTTGTATGAGAGAGGCCTAAGACAGATCACCAACTTGATGTCAGAAATAGATGTGGTTGTATGAGAGAGGCCTAAGACAGACCACCAACTTGATGTCAGAAATAGATGTGGTTGTATGAGAGAGGCCTAAGACAGACCACCAACTTTATTACAGAAATTGATGTGGTTGTATGAGAGAGGCCTAAGACAGACCACCAACTTTATTACAGAAATTTATGTGGTCAAATGAGAGAAGCCTGAGATAGACTGCCAGCTTGATGAGAAAAATAGATGTAGTAATCTTGCATTATTATTCTCACACATACTTAGTGATATATAAATTCAGTTCCTCCAAACACAGTACTGCCTCCATAACTAGAAGTCGCTGGGGCCATCTAAAATACTTCTACTTAGCGATATACTGAAGCGCAATAAAAACGCACCAATATCAATGTTCTATGGGAGCCAGGTCTGCTGGTAGGGCAGGCCAATCTGTAGATATTGCTGAGTAATGCGAGCAGTGTGCATACGTGCATTGTCATGCTGGAGGAGGTGCAAGTCTGGATGTGCTATAAAAGCAGGAACAACCAATGCATCCAGAACTTCATCCCGTTGTATGACTGTGCTTGGACAGACTTGCCCATGTCTTCCCATTACTGCTCTCGCTGTTTGGCTTGCCGGGAGTGAACAGTTTCGTAGGTGACTCAGTAGGAAATGATCTTGTGCAGGGGTGGTCTATTTCAGTGAAGTTCAACTCTTCAGCGAGACCAAATCAGCTCTTTTTGCAGTGAGGAGCGGGAACGGGTTTATTTATCATACAGCCCGAGCTCATCGCTATTATAGTCTCCAGCACCGGCACGTGGCCCAGGAGATTGGTGTAATCGTATACAGCCAGAAATTACGGCTGTGTTTTTCCTCTAAATCCAGAGCGGGTTAAAAGTGGAAGGTTATAGAAGCTATTCAGCCGCAGAAAAGTTTTTCGACAGCTAATCAAGTACCTCATGCTTGATTCCACGAATATCATCATCATCACCACATTCAGGAGCAGGTGATAGGGTTACAATACCTGGGTCCTGAAAATAACGAGAGAAGAGCGTAACGGAGACGTCGCATCATCAGTCATCGAGTGTTAGAGAGACACTGAGATGAAGAGAGAGAGAGAGAGAGAGACGAGGAGGAGGGAGAAAATAGACAGGACCAGTAGGGTCTGTTCAGTAGCCATTTGACGGATAGACACTGAGCCATCTTTGTAAGCCAAGTCTATTATTGTAGCATTTCCAGTGGTGTTAGGTAGGGGCTCATATCGCCTACCAAGTTGGAAGCTGTGTAGACGTTCTTTTAGGAAGAGGCAATAGGACGGCAATAGTAGAAATCTTATTAGTGTTAGAGAGTGGACTAAAGTTGACAGCCCCACCAAATTAGATTTGTTTAAATCACTAACCATTTTATTGTTCCCCAGCAGGGTGACAGAAAGAGTGAATGTGAGTGGGGTTTTTTCTAGTGTCTATCTAATTTAATTGTTACTTTGTTTTTCAGGTCGTGCAACAGTGCACGCTATTTATTTGATTGATGTATGATGAACTTTAATGATTTCTGTGTGTAAATAAATTTATCTATGATATATACTAGATCAGCTTCTACACTCTATACTTACTCTATGTTCTCTGTATAGTGGTGTCTGTGGTCGTTTTATACACCTTATCTCCTGGTGTTTAAAGGCAGTTAGAGGGGGGTGATTCTATAGCTTTTCTGAAGTCACGAAGTGGCAAGGGGAGATCAAATCCTGGTTCTAGCCCTTGAGCCAATAGTCTCATCTGTCCACAGGCATGCCATTTTCCATCTAATATCTATCTTCTCAGACTTTCTCATACTACGGTCTTGCTTTCATTCAGGCAAACTCTATAAACTTAAATCCACTTCGTGACAAGTGGGCGGCAATCATCCGGTGGATCATCTTTGATTGGGATCAATTCTGGGATCTTGTCGAGATTTTAGATTGGTTCTATAGAAAGTTTTCTGAGAATAGAGTTTCTTTAAATATCCCCTAGACATTGAGCTATTAGAACTGATCCAGTTATAAGTTTTTCCACAGGTTACAGTCGAGTAGATTTTGGTGGTAATTTAGTTTTATATGACTTAGTGGTAATTGATGGCATACTGAAATTTTTCTTTAACAGGAAGGTAATTTCGGGTTTTTGGTAGCTCCTTAACAAAATTTTTTTCTCAGGTTATTATTCAGACTTGGTGCTAGTCTGAGTTCGGGTTTTGGTACAGCGGTTATAGAGCGTATTTCCTATTACGTAACAGGTAGTTCCTTCTCTTTTTCTTTTCTGTCATTCGCTGTAGTTGTGAACTTACAGCATGGTACAGGTAAGATGACGGATATGGCCAAGTTACAGGCTGCCTGGCGCAAAGCTGCTCAGGACATGGGAATGGATAAGGAGGAGACTAAGGCCTACCTGATAAGGGAAAATGATAGGCATAATCAGCAAGAGAAAGAGGACAGGGCAGCCGCTGCAGAAGCAGCAAAAGAGGAAAGGGCAGCCGCCGCAGAAGCAGAGGAGAGGAGAGAAAGGCAGAGAGGGAAGCACAGGAGAAGGCAGCAGAGAGGGAAGCACAGAAGAAGGCAGTAGAGAGGGAAGCACAGGAGAGGGAGAAGGCAGCAGAGAGGGAAGCACAGGAGAAGGCAGCAGAGAGACAGCATGAACTTGAAATGCGTTCCTTAGAACTGCAACATAGATCTTCTGAGGGCAGTTCGGCTAATGGAGATTCTCCCGGAGCAGGAGTAGCAGACACCTTAGGAAATGGAGGCCCTCGGATGGCAGCCATGAGCTTCCCATTTGACTCGTTCCCTAACGGGAATGAGAAGATTGAAGTGTTCTTGGAGAAATTTCAGAGGATGGCAAAGGCTGACGGGTTGGATGAGTCTTTGGTGTCTGAAATTATCGCAGTCATTAAAAGGACATGCGTATGAAGTGTACAACAAGATGATCATAGATGACCAGAACAACTTCGAGGCACTGCGAAACGCTTTATTGCAAAGATATCAGTGGACTCCCCGTAAATGCCAAACCATGTTCAGGGAGAGCAGACCAGAAAAGGGAGAGAGTTTCGCTCAGTTTGCAGAGCGGGTGAGAAATTACTTAACCCAGTGGAGGGAACTGTCAGGACTGGCGAAAACTTTTGAAGGGTTGGAGGAGTTAGTTCTGTGTGAGGCGGTATTTGGCAGAGCAGGGTGCCCAGCAACTCGATCAGATTGTCGTGTTCGCCAAAAGGTTCCAGACAGCACAGGCCGAAGTACTGGGCCAGAAAAGGAAACACCCAGACCTGCCAGCTCCAGACACAGGAGCTTCATCATTGCAGCCGGCTACTTCACCAGCTCATCAGCAGCCAGGGCCTTCTCGCAAGGAGCCTCATTCTGGTTATAACTTGCACCCCCAGCAGCATAACAGAGCACAGCCAACAACATCTCACGAACCCGCTAGGAACAGGGAAGATGAGAGGTACTGTCGGAATTGTCGAACCACTTCCCACTGGACATCCCGGTGCATGAACAAACCCCCAGTTCATCATGCAGCTTGTTTAAGGCCGGTGAGAGTGACTAAAGGGAATAAGTGGGAACCGGTCCAGGCAGAGAAGTTGTTCTCTAATAGTGGACCAATGAAGGTGAACGGAACAGCCACTACTTGTTTGTTTGACAGCGGGTTTACATACCCCAGTATTGTCGCTCATCATTTGGTGAAACCAGGGCAGTGGACAGGAGAATTAGTTGATATTGGTGGAATTTTGAGGAGAGGTACCTCACAGCGTCTGCCCGTAGCCAATATTGAGGTGAGATGCAAGTTTGTGTCTGGCACAATCAAGGCAGCTGTAATGGCACATCCAGCCCATGATTTCATCCTGGGAAGCACATACTTAGTTCTGGGAAACCCAACCACACCGATCCTTGCTAATGCTATGGGGGCCTACGGCAGGCCAGAGAAGTGAAAGGGGTAAGTCCCAAATTCACGGAGCCCCGCGGGAGCTCAAACATCCTTGTCTTGCTATGAAGAGGATAGAAGCCTCCAAAGACAGTGGAATGTTATTTACAGAGGCGTATTTGCCTGTCAGCCCTGTTCAGCCTAATGGCCAAACAGTGGTGACGCCTCTGATTTCGGAAGTATCTTCTTTTTCGTCGGGAATTAGGCCCCCGTTGGTATTACATCTCTCAAGGGAGGGAAATACTGACAAGAATGATATGACGTATGTCCACGACCAGCACTTTTCTCAAACGGAGGAGGACAGTGGTCTGAGCTACTGTTCGCCTAAAAACGGAGATGGGCCCCACCCCATTACTAGCTTGCTTACAGAGAGCGGCTCTGGCAAAGAGGCGAGAGGCAAAAATGTACAGCCAGTTGCATCCTGCTTAGTAGGGGAAGCGAATGTCACTGAGGTCAGGAGCAACCCAGTGAGAGCCCCAGGAGAGAGGGAAGAGACAGGAGGAGTCTCTAGACATCCTCTAGGCAAACCAGAGGGAAACGAATTGTTGGCTACCAGCTATATTAGCCACAGCAGTTTCACCCCCGCCCCAGTAGATGATGAGAGAAAGAAGAAGGAACATGCGCACGTTTCTTCGGTCAACCGCAACCAGTTACGCCCTGTTACGGCGATGTCTGGCCAAGCCAGTCAGTCTGTTTCCAAACACTGGGAGGTCGCACTATTTGGTAATCATTATTTACCACGCGCCGCCAGGAAAATTCGTGGGCGAAGGAAACACATGAGAGGGAGGAGGAAGGGCGACCAATCAGGTTGCAGTTGCCAGGAGGAAATCCCCAGGCGTGACCCTCACGATCCAGCACTTGCAAAGATTTTCAAGAATATGGAGAGGGGCCTGTATGACAATGCTAATTATGACAGTGATTAGATCGGGATGTAGATCTAGATACGGGCCAGTATGAAACCCAGAGATTTCAGTGAGTTAGCACGGATTCCCGCACTTCAAAGGGGGGACTTATGTGATGCTGCACTGTAATTTTGTCTTTCAACAGGCCCGATTCTGTTCTTCTATTTAGAGTTTTCACCATTCGTCTTCACTTTGTAACTATATGTGTTTGCCATGTTTCTTCCCATTTGAATATATATCGTGTTTGGTATTTTTGTGTTGGTAAATTAAATGGGTTCTTTTTATGACGGTAGGTTTAATTCTTACTCCCACCAGTTCTACTTTCTTCTGATTTTCCGCCATCACGTAGATTTTCGTTGTTTATGAAAATCGCTATTTGCGTGCATGCCTGTATGACGCGTCAGAAACGTCACGTAACGTGATGCCATTTTGGACACGCGGTCTGCGCATTTTCAAATCTGATTGGCGTAGGTCGAAGGTATTTTATTTTCTAAGCGTTTCCATTGGTCCGAGTGGATAGATTAAGCAGATATGTAGGCAATCAGCGGGAGTGGTTCCCTGTGTATACATAGAATCATTTAGAGGGGATGTTGTGATAAAATTACATTGATACACCGATAACATTATTATTTGTAAGTAAAAAGTAAGATAGGTAGAAATAAAAATAGTTAAGTTGTGACGCGTCTTCTTTCCCGACGCCAGTCAGCGCGTTGATTTTAGCAAGACAGGGCGTAGTGTAAGGGTACTATCGTTTGCCAGTGACCTTGAAAATATCGGTAACAATTTTGACGGAAATAGCCTTGTTTCAGACCAAAAGGGGGAAAAAAAGGAGAGAGGCAAGTGTATTTTTAGAATGAGACTTTTGACACAAATGGTTGAAACACGCAAAATTGTAGGCAAACGTGGGCGATATTGTTAGCGGCAGATGGAAAAATTTGACACTAAGTCCAATATTTGTTCGTTCCATAAGCACGCAGAGTGACTGGTATAAATACACATGCCTCGCTTTGTCTGCAAAAATTGGTACATTTTATGACGTCACAGACTTGTTGTTTCGAAATTGAACTACACAGAAGCGGGGAGAGAGATGGCGTGTTTATGTAATATTAAAAATTGAAACTCACATGGAAAATATATGGAATTCTTTATTTCCAATACTATGGCCATAAAAGTTGGTTAGTTTTATAGCTTATGATCTCCTGATAAATAATATGTTTAAAAATACAAAATTCCCCAGTAAATAAGAAAGTTATTGACAAAAGACTGATTTGGTTCATACATACAGACCAACAGACTGACGCTTTTGCATTCATTTTGCATTCACTAACGGTGACTTTTTGGACGCGTTAGGGGAAATGAAACAAGCAAGGGTACAATGTAATTTGATTGAGGGGAGGTAGAAAGAGGGAGAGATATTATGGGATGGCCAAAAACTAAAAATATTTTGGTAGTGGAAATCTTGAAGTGAGTGAGAGGCAGAACTTGGTAGGTCAAAAACCAAGACTGTTTTTAACTTTTAATGCCAAAATGTGAACGACGTCCATTTGAAATTGGGATGTAATTTTGACTTTATTTTCAAATTTAAATTGAAAAGATTAGTCTTCCGATCTGATTGGCCAACGCATTTTATATTATGGAAAACTTAGATAGGCTGGACGCCATTTGTAGAAAGCTGTCCCTGAAGCAGGTCGATGTGATCCTAGAAGTTTGACTTTTATTTGTAACTAAAACTAAAAAGTATTTGTCATAGTCTAGCCAGCAGCAAAGCTGAATTTGTGCCATCCATCACACCTGTGCTTATTTCATTGAATTCTGGTAAGAAGAATATCTATATTATTATGTAATATGTGCAAAGGCAAAAAGTGGGAAAGTGTATGACATGCCTAAAGAGACAGTTTGGGTATATCTATTTGATTTGTTTGAATATTGCATTGTTGGAATTAAAAATTATTGTAAGACTAAAGTAGAATAGCAAGCCTCTGTGTTCACTGAACACTTGTAATTGCCTGGAGCGTTTATATTTTGTAATAGAAGAAAATTATATGCATATAAGGAGATGTACATACTCCTATTAAATTGTGTTGAAGAAGACTATGTAAAATGACAGTGGCGTATCTGCCATATGGACCTGAGGTGTGGTCACAATATGATGTGAGTTCCCAAAAAAAACTTAGGGGCTGGTGCACTTGTAATGCACACGAGGCTGAACCCCGTCATGTAGAGAGTTGAGGGAAAAATATAACAGATATGAAAAGGCCGGTGACAGGAAAGCTGAAGTACGAGTGAAGACAGTAACGTCTCCAGTACAGCGTATTCTGTATAATAATTGTCAAGTGGAGCTCTGATAGCTGATGTTCTTTACAGAGCCATATCATCGATTGTATCTTCACGAAGGAAATTTCAGGTTATGTGACACAATCTGGGCAATCTGACACTTTATCTGGAGAAAACTGTTTCCCTACCCATTAACAGAAACTCTCGGGGAAATGATGACATAAACAGTCTCTCCAATAACTGACTCACATTATTAATTATTACTTAACAGTCTGTGAACCACCTTACGGAACATTTTAATATTAATAGTATTATTGCTGGACCAAGAGTCCTTATTTTCAGTTCATTTTTTTTTTTGTGTAACATACATTTTCTTCAGTTTTAAAAGACCTGTCCAAAAGAGATTGCAGGACAGGCACAATAAAATTGTATAAAAAAATATCTCCTAATTGAAAACTAAACAGAGTTATTAAGATTCTATTAGAGAGTTATACTGTGTTGTTTTGATGTACCATCATTTCATTGCATCCCCTAGACACTAGCCACATCAAACACCATACATTAGAAATAATTTACAACACCGTGTGAGATCTAGAGAGGTAGCGTTAGGTCCCTTGAGAACTCATCTACTTCAACCACTAGACTCAAGGTCTTACATAGCTTGACCTCACACGGTTAACACATCTAGATCTATCATTCTGATCATTTACCATCATAACCTCTCCAGCAAAAATTAACTTTGCTACATAAGTCTCTATATGAAGAAATAATTGCCTGCCGGTCTACTTCGTATTATCGTCTCCACTGCGGGGAAAAACAGCGGTAATTGCGAGTCCCGGCAAACAGTGGGGAGCATAATTTGCCAATACAAATTATCCACAGCAAAAGGAAATATCTCAGGGGTCAGTGGACTCGAGGTATCGCCAGCAGCGAAAAGAAAATAACCTAAACGGTCTATTTCAGTGAAGTTCAACTCTTCAGCGAGATCTAAACAGCTCTTTTTGCAGTGAGGAGCGGGAACGGATTTATTTATCATACAGCCCGAGCTCATCGCTATTATAGTCTCCAGCACCAGCACATGGCTCGGGAGATTGGTGTAATCGTATACAGCCAGAAATTACGGCTGTGTTTTTCCTCTAAATCCGGAGCGGATTAAAAGTGGAAGGTTATAGAAGCTATTCAGCCGCAAAGAAGTTTTTCGACAGCTAATCAAGTACCTCATGCTTGATTCCATGAATATCATCATCATCATCACATTCAGGAGCAAGTGATAGGGTTACAATACCTGGGTCCTGAAAATAACGAGAGAAGAGCATAACGGAGACGCCGCATCATCAGTCGTCGAGTGTTAGAGAGACACTGAGACCAAGAGAGAGAGAGAGAGGAGGAGGAGGGAGAAAATAGACAGGACCAGTAGGGTCTGTTCAGTAGCCATTTGACGGATAGACACTGAGCCATCGTTGTAAGCCGAGTCTATTTTTGTAGCATTTCCAGTGGTGTTAGGTAGTGGCTCATATCGCCTACCAAGTTGGAAGCTGTGTAGACATTCTTTTAGGAAGAGGCAACAGGACGGCAATAGTAGAAATCTTATTAGTGTTAGAGAGTGGAGGCTAAAGTTGACAGCCCCCACCAAATTAGATTTGTTTAAATCACTAACCATTTTATTGTTCCCCAGCAGGGTGACAGAAAGAGTGAATGTGAGTGGGGACAGCAAACCATAAGTCTGAAGAGTTCAGGACCACCACTGGTGTAAGACAAGGTATTATCCTGTCACCTTATCTTTTCATACTCCACATGGACGATGTCATCAAGGCATGTAAGGAGATAACAAGAAAGTATTCAGTGGGGTATTGGAAGATGAGACAGGTCTGTATTTCAGAGCTGGCATTTGCTAATGATGTTCCCCTGATTGCTAAATCAGAGGCATACCTCCAATCTAACCTGCAAGTCTGGAAGGAAGAGCTGGAGAAGAGACGGGTGGTCATAAGCAGCTCTAAAACAAAATCCATGTTGATATCATGAGAAGAAAGAAGACATCAGATTAAGCTGGGAGAACAGGTCCTGGAGCAGGTCGACCACTTTAAATACCTTGGAGCTATTATAGACCAAAAGGGGGGCATCAAAAAAGAGTTGGCCACTCGAAAAGCAGCAGCTGGGAAACTTTTTCAGGCCATAAATCGAGGATTCCTCAGCAAGAGAGAGGTTGGTAAGAAAACGAAGATGGCTGTATACCGCTCCACCTATGTCCCAGTCTTGACATATGGATGCGAAATATGGGCAATGACTACAACCCACAAATGCCAGATTCAAACCTCAGAAATAGGTATCTTCTTCTTCTTCTTCTTCCTCGTTCATCCTGAAAAGGATGTTGGTTGTGTTGTGTCCGTTTACAGCAAAGCTGCGGTATTTGTGCCTTTCGGCCGACACATCCGATCTGCACGGCATTTTTGGGGACCAGGTTTGCCTTTCCTCTTCGTTCCCTACTCCTCAGCCAGACTGCAGTGATGCAGCCTGTTTCCAGGACCACCACGTGGAGGTGGGGTAGGGTCTTGGTCAGCTCTGGTTCGCTGACCCTGATGAAGGCAATCAAGCTATGGGTCGCTTACTGCATTCCTCACTTTTGATGCGTCTTGGGTCCCAAATGAGTACCTGAGGAAGGTGGCTGAAGTAACAAGAAGAGACATGGTCCGCAACCAGACAATATGTCAAGGCCTAAAATCCCACCCCCTGCAGACCCAAGTAGAACAGTCCCAACTAAGATGGTTTGGCCATGCCTGCAGAATGGGAGAAGATCAGCTACCACAAGAAGCATGAGAAATAAAGAGCCAAGGATCCAGACCTCCAGAGTCTGCTGGGAGGACAACATTAGACAATCTTTGAAGAACCGAGGACAAGAATGGAACCAGGCCAGGAGGAAGACAGCCGATAGGATAGTCTGGCGCTCTCTTCCAAACCTCTACACCTCACGGTAGAAGGGGAACGATTAAGTAAGTAAGTTGCCCTGATTGCTAAATCAGAGGCACATCTTCAATCCAACCTGACGAAGATGACGATAGTGGCAGGGAAACTCCACTGTAATCACAGGAAATCTTTGAAAAATGTCAGAAGCGGCGACGCTCTTTCAAGCGCGCATGGGAGACATTCCAGAGAAAGGAAACTTTGGGAGTAGACTTGAGTAGGAATTGGAGAGAGATGGAGGGGGGAGATGAGATGGAAGAAGACAGACACCCTGAAGCTACGGATATAGGAAATTAATTCCATAACGTAGACATGGAGTGCTTCCATATCTTAAAGGGGGGACGTTCTGTCACGGAGAGTTATGTTCATTGTATTTTCTATATTTTCCTCCTCTTTTCTTCCACCCGTGTTCTCTAATTATTGTCGCTCTTTACCTTTGTCCTTTTTGGTGGTTTTTTTCGCATTCATTCGTTTGCATTCTCACTTTCGCCGGTTTCGTTTCTCATTTAGAAACGCATTTCAGTGCGGATAAAATGAGTAACTTTTTACGTAACGTGTCAGAGAGAGAGAGAGCGAGCGCTAATGCATTATGTCGCATTAGATGTCAGTGGACGATAGAACGTGTGAATACTCGTCTGGGCAGACAGAGATTGCAGACATGCGTCTGTATTTTTCTCATGTCACGGGCGTTTCGTCAGGCTAGCTCGCGGTTAGGTGTCATGCTGTCTAGCATTTTCACCTGACATGAACGTTTCTCTCGGAGTGAAGTGTGATATGACACTCACGCAGCGCTCGGGAATGAGACACAATGTCTGGAAATTCCACCTGACACGTAGTTTCTCGGTTACCTTTCTCAGCGAAAAGTGTGATCTGCCACTCACACCTCGCTCAGTAATGAGAATAGTTAGATATAAGGGGGAAGGCGCACTGATGGCAGTTACGTCATGCGTCTAGTTGCGTAAGGGTTAGGAAAGACGAGAGATTGCGTAGTTATGGAATAGCGTAGATCTTGGTCTGGTGTTTCATATATACTGGAGGGAGTTTGAGACTTAATTCACTCAGTAACTTTGCAGTTAGACTAGAACAACCTACGTTCGAGCCCTAAGAATCTCTGTGATAGAAGCAATTAGTTGGTCGAAGTGGTTTTAGTTCTTAGTAGTTCTGTGTTGATGTAAATCTTAATATATTATATCTAGTATTTTGTGAGTGTTAAAGTGTTAAATCGCTTACTTCATTTTGCTAGTCCTTTTGTGCAGAGTGAATACTTATTAAGTCTGTTATATTCTCTAGTCGATGAGTTACAGTGGAAAGCAGAATAAATTATAATTTCTAGCTTATAAATCAGGTAGCTATAATGAATTTAATTTTACTGCTAAATAATCAGACGAGATCATATTTTAAAACTAACTTATAAATGCTAGAAGCCTCATGAGTGTTGACGGAATACGCACGTATTCATGAGGATTGATGATTTTTAAATATAACTTACTTCACGGGAAGTTTAAATGATAAGTCAAGCGGTACGCTTGCAGTTTAAAATGCAAGTTATATTGAGTACATATATGTAAATTATTTGATTTCTGTTCTTTCCATTTTATATAGTGAAACTGTGGTACCCAAACTTTGCCAGCGTTCTAGTACGTGAACATTATCTGTGAAGAAACTAATCACTTTCATTACATGAACTTTAACAGTTAAATGAAGTAAGAGGCCTATCGTGCCAGAATTAATTCTTCCAGAATAACACTTAAGTACAGATCAGCCCGCTGTGGCAAGCAAAATATCAGTAGCATTCGACAGAGGTTTTTTTTGACTAGTGATGTGGTGACCAAATATAGTCTTTTCCTGAAAGTAGACACCGATCTGACATTCCTCAATTCTAGAAACCTAAGCTAGCGACACTGTGCTCGTTGTTAACGCTCGTACCTGGACAAATTTTATGTGACTTAAACAGACATCCAAAACAATAGTATTCCCAAGAGAACGGTCCCGGAAGTGGTGAATTCAACCCGTCTTTTTGGACCTGGGGTTGTCTTGGCGCAAGATTACCATTGAAGATTCTATATGAACAAGTCCTAAAAATATTGGTTTTTGTTCCAGGAGTGGCTATCAAAGCTGTGAGTATGTGCACGTGTGCTCGTCTGAATGAATAGAGCGAACGTAGGTCTGAGTGTGATTTTACCTTTGTACTTTGGCACCCATTGGCTGTCTTAATTATTTTTTCTGCAGAATTGTTGCACACGCTAGTTTTTTTTCTTCTTAGGCTAAATCAGATTATCCAACTCTGTTCATACATTTACGAGAAGAAAAAAAAAACTTAGACAAAATCATATGTATCTGGGACTATCTTTGTGTTATCATCTTTCTCCTAACGGGACTGTGGGCTATCCATCGAGGGAAGATCATCACTGTGGGTCTACCAGTTCTTGTAGCATTCCTTGATTTGCTTATGACTTTGTGTATATGCCTTTTTGATGTAATTTTATATGTTGTGACGTAAGTTTACAAATGATAAATAAACTTAACAATAAATTAATCAGCATGTTGGTCAGCTCGTTCTAAATATCTATACAATCCTTTGTTATAGTTTCCCACGTCTGTGCGTCTACCTGTCGTCACTTGAATGTGCGTGCACGTGAGTGGATATATATATATATATATATATATATATATATATATATATATATATATATATATATATATATATAATGTATATGTGTTAGACTGTCTGACTACTTTAGATCTGTCGTAGAAGATAGGTGAGAGAGAGAGAGAGAGAGAGAGAGAGAGAGAGAGAGAGAAGATTTCCCGCTCTCAGAGACAGCCTCTATCACTATTCTACCACCTCACACTCGTGGAAATCTATTTTGTATTTCTATCTCACACGGTGACTATCACTCATTCCAACCTATTCAGAAGGGACCAAACCAAGTCTTAATTCTCCTATCAAAAATCTACGACAAATGGGGTCTCGTCTATCGGGATTTTGAACTTTGAATAGGAATACCTTACGACAAATGTGGGCTCGTTTCCGGTTTTTGAACTTAGAATAGGAAAACGAGACGACAAATATCAGCTCGTCTTTAAGATTCTTTATTCTGATATAGAGTAAGAGTGTGATGTCTTGTGAGTTTTGTATCTTTTTAAAAATAACTATCCCCTAGACATGTCGATCTGTTTTATGGGCGTGCTGACCACACGGCTAATAAGTGTTGTTCCACAGCATTATTAAGCATTATACATTTGGTTTACTAGTTGATTTTGTCGGAATATATGTTAATTACTGATTTTGTAATACTAAACGCTGGTAAAGTTTTGTGAGTGTATAACATTCACAGGGTTCTGAAGAAGTAGGTGTTTGAACTAAGTTAAGGAGTGCGTTTCGGACTATTTGTCCAGATTAATTGCCTCCCTTACCCTAACTGTCTTCAGGGGTGAACTTGATAGTGGATTTAAAAATTAAGGGATTTTTTTCTCCTTAAAATTTTTTTGCAATAATTATTTTGTTTTCCACTGTAGCAACTTATTTTTTCAGTGAGTAATCTTAACTACCATTTATTTGGCGTAGTCGTCTGCATTAGGTGCTAAATTGCCGATTAATAGCAGCGATAGTTAGATACTTTATTATTTTGGAGGAGGTATCCCAGGTTATAAGTATATCATCTTTGTTTGGTATTTTCTCGCAAGTGGTAGGAACCAGTGTATCCTTGTTCTGATTTCTTTCTCGTCTAAGTCTCAGTCCCCTATTTACTATGGCCGAGAGGGCAAAGCTTAGACAGCTCCTCAGGGACGAGGCGAGAGAAGAAGGTTTGGACGGAGAAGAAGCGAAAGCTTTTGTCAGAGACGAACTTGAGAGATATGGTGTGGAGAGGAAAGCAGCTGAAGCTAAAGAGGGAAAAGCAGAAGCTAGGAGGAAGGAAGAAGCAGCCGAAGCTTTACAGCAGAAGAAGATCGACGAGGAAATGGAAATTCGCAGGATGTAGCATGAGGAAAGAGAGAAGGAGAGACAGCATGAGGAAAGAGAGAAAGAGAGACAGCTTCAGGAAAAAGAGAAACAGAGACAGCACGAGTTGGCGCTTAAGACTCTTGAGTTCCAAAGCCGTGGTGCTGCCTCTACCTCCAGCAATGGAGAGTCTTCTCCTCATTCCTTTTTAACTGATCCTTCTAACACACAATCTACTCATCTCACCGCTATGTCTTTCGCTCTAGAATCTTTCCCTTGTCCTAATGAGAAGATTGACACTTGGCTAGAAAAATTTGAGAAAATTGCAACTCTGTACGGTTTAGAGAGGTCGCGTTGGAACATGAAGCTTTCTCAGGCGCTGAAAAGCAGTGCGTATGATGTTTACGCCAAACTGGAAAGCAGCCAACAAGACAACTATGATGTGTTGAAGAAAGCGTTACTGGAGCGCTTTGAAATGAATGCTTGCAAATTTCTGCAACTGTTTCGAACCAGCAGGAAAGAGAGCTCTGAAACTTTTCAACAGTTCTCGTCTCGTTTGAAGGGATACCTAACAAAGTGCCTTGAGCTTTCACAGCTCCCCTCTACCTATGAAGGTCTGGAGGAATTTGTTCTAACCGAACAAATAAAGAACACTTTGTCTGCTGATACCCGGAGATTCCTAGCCGAGCAGGGGGCAGAAAAGCTTGAAGACATCTTAGAAAAGTCTGAGCGATATCACAATGCGCTGGCTGAACTACCGGCCGCAAAACGTAAACCGACAGAAGAGCATTTTCGGAAAAATAATCTAGACCAGTATTCTCATGCTTCTCACGTTTCCAACCCGAATAACCATCGAGAAACTGGACCTCAAAACCCCCCTCCTGAAAAATCCAAGTTCTACAAAAACAAGTACCCCAACCACAGTAAACAGTCTGATCAACCCGACCGCCCTGCATGGCAGCGTAGCCAGAAAGGACAAGGTGGCAAAGGGAGAACCCCTGAGCACGGGACTAATGATCAGAGTGAGCACACCGAGCCTAAACGCATCGGATGCTTGCTAACAGTCTCGCAAGGCGGAATTATTGACAGTGATTCCCAACCTGTTGGGGATACACCCTCAACGCGAGGTACTGTTATTATGAACGGTTCTCAAACTTGTTTATTTGACACGGGGCTTTCGTATGATTGCATTGTTGCCAGAAACCTGGTTAAACCCGGTCAAGAGACAGGAGAGACCGTCCAACTTTGTGGAGTTCGTAAGAGTGATGCACCTACAGCGCTTCCCATCGCATTGGTGGAGATACACTCTGATTTTGTCAGAGGCGTGATCAAAGCGGCTGTTATGGATGATCCCATCTACCCAGTCATACTTGGCGGTAGATACGTGTGTATTGGGAAACCGGAAGAGCCGATTGTGGCAGCAGTAACTACAAGAGGGCAAACCAAGAAGGAACGGGAGCCTGCGCCTAATTTGTTACCCATGGAACTTAAAGAAGCGCAACAAAAGGACCCTACTTTGGCACCCTGCTTTAGGAAACTGCCCATGGCTAAGGAACCCAGACAGCACGGGGACATTTTTTCTAAGGATGGCGTACTTTATCGCAGAACGGGCAAGCCTGACCAAGGTTACAACCAGCTCCTAGTACCGAAACAGTACAGAAGCCAAATCCTAGAAATGGGGCACTCTCTTCCCTTCAGCGGACATATGGGACAGAACGCCACAAACCAACGGATAACCACTCATTATTGGTGGCCAGGAGTAAATACTGAGATTATCAGGTATGTCAAATCCTGTGCCCAGTGCCAACGTGTGCCACCCAAGCAACGGGCACCCCCAGTCTCTTTGGGTGAAATGCCAATAGTGGGAAAACCATTCGAACGGGTTGTGATCGACATTTTAGGACCCTTAGAAAGGACTAAAAGAAGGAACAGGTTTATCCTGACCTTAGTCGATACATGCACTTTATGGGCAGAAGCTATCCCGCTAACATGCGCAGATGCCAAGCATGTCGCAGAAGCCCTCGTGCAGATTTTCACTCGGTTGGGATTCCCTCAGCAAGTGCTGACGGATAACGGATCTCCATACCGAAACCTGTTGATGGATGAGTTTGTTAATACTCCGGCCGGAAATGGGCTCGTGGAACGTGTTAATGGAAACCTCAACATGATGTTAAGTAAACTGGCACAAGTGAAACCTGAAGATTGGGATCTTTGTATTCCTGCAGCTTTATTTGGCTACAGAGAATCTCCTCATACTTCCACAGGATTTCCGCCAGCTACGCTTTTATTCGGCAGACCCATTAAGGGCCCGCTTGAAGCCTTACTTTGGTCGCTGACAGACCAGAAGGCTGATGAGACAGTTGTCTCAGCAAGTAAATATGTGTCGGATTTAAAGGATAGGTTGAAACTAGGATGGGACCTAGCAACGACTAACTTTAAGCGAGCACGCACAAAGCACGCTAACCGATACAGGAAAGTCGCGAAAGAGAGAGAATTGGAAGCAGGAGAGAAAGTTTTGGTGTTACTCCCTACCGAGAACAACCAACTGAGGATCGGATGGCAAGGGCCGTTTACCGTCCTGAAAAAGATTTCTAAGGCTAACTACCAGATCTCTATTCAAGGAAAGGAAAAGGTTTTCCATTTAAATCTGTTAAAGAGATACTTCGAAAAACCAGTGCCAACCTCCGACCATCTCCTGACGATCGCCAAAACTGACGAAGATGACGATAGTGGCAGGGAAACTCCACTGCAATCACAGGAAATCTTTGAAAAATGTCAGAAGCGGCGACGCTCTTTCAAGCGCGCATGGGAGACATTCCAGAGAAAGGAAACTTTGGGAGTAGACTTGAGTAGGAATTGGAGAGAGATGGAGGGGGGAGATGAGATGGAAGAAGACAGACACCCTGAAGCTACGGATATAGGAAATTAATTCCATAACGTAGACATGGAGTGCTTCCATATCTTAAAGGGGGGACGTTCTGTCACGGAGAGTTATGTTCATTGTATTTTCTATATTTTCCTCCTCTTTTCTTCCACCCGTGTTCTCTAATTATTGTCGCTCTTTACCTTTGTCCTTTTTGGTGGTTTTTTTCGCATTCATTCGTTTGCGAGAAATATTGTTTTTTCCCATTCTCACTTTCGCCGGTTTCGTTTCTCATTTAGAAACGCATTTCAGTGCGGATAAAATGAGTAACTTTTTACGTAACGTGTCAGAGAGAGAGAGAGAGCGAGCGCTAATGCATTATGTCGCATTAGATGTCAGTGGACGATAGAACGTGTGAATACTCGTCTGGGCAGACAGAGATTGCAGACATGCGTCTGTATTTTTCTCATGTCACGGGCGTTTCGTCAGGCTAGCTCGCGGTTAGGTGTCATGCTGTCTAGCATTTTCACCTGACATGAACGTTTCTCTCGGAGTGAAGTGTGATATGACACTCACGCAGCGCTCGGGAATGAGACACAATGTCTGGAAATTCCACCTGACACGTAGTTTCTCGGTTACCTTTCTCAGCGAAAAGTGTGATCTGCCACTCACACCTCGCTCAGTAATGAGAATAGTTAGATGTAAGGGGGAAGGCGCACTGATGGCAGTTACGTCATGCGTCTAGTTGCGTAAGGGTTAGGAAAGACGAGAGATTGCGTAGTTATGGAATAGCGTAGATCTTGGTCTGGTGTTTCTTATATACTGGAGGGAGTTTGAGACTTAATTCACTCAGTAACTTTGCAGTTAGACTAGAACAACCTACGTTCGAGCCCTAAGAATCTCTGTGATAGAAGCAATTAGTTGGTCGAAGTGGTTTTAGTTCTTAGTAGTTCTGTGTTGATGTAAATCTTAATATATTATATCTAGTATTTTGTGAGTGTTAAAGTGTTAAATCGCTTACTTCATTTTGCTAGTCCTTTTGTGCAGAGTGAATACTTATTAAGTCTGTTATATTCTCTAGTCGATGAGTTACAGTGGAAAGCAGAATAAATTATAATTTCTAGCTTATAAATCAGGTAGCTATAATGAATTTAATTTTACTGCTAAATAATCAGACGAGATCATATTTTAAAACTAACTTATAAATGCTAGAAGCCTCATGAGTGTTGACGGAATACGCACGTATTCATGAGGATTGATGATTTTTAAATATAACTTACTTCACGGGAAGTTTAAATGATAAGTCAAGCGGTACGCTTGCAGTTTAAAATGCAAGTTATATTGAGTACATATATGTAAATTATTTGATTTCTGTTCTTTCCATTTTATATAGTGAAACTGTGGTACCCAAACTTTGCCAGCGTTCTAGTACGTGAACATTATCTGTGAAGAAACTAATCACTTTCATTACATGAACTTTAACAGTTAAATGAAGTAAGAGGCCTATCGTGCCAGAATTAATTCTTCCAGAATAACACTTAAGTACAGATCAGCCCGCTGTGGCAAGCAAAATATCAGTAGCATTCGACAGAGGTTTTTTTTGACTAGTGATGTGGTGACCAAATATAGTCTTTTCCTGAAAGTAGACACCGATCTGACATTCCTCAATTCTAGAAACCTAAGCTAGCGACACTGTGCTCGTTGTTAACGCTCGTGCCTGGACAAATTTTATGTGACTTAAACAGACATCCAAAACAATAGTATTCCCAAGAGAACGGTCCCGGAAGTGGTGAATTCAACCCGTCTTTTTGGACCTGGGGTTGTCTTGGCGCAAGATTACCATTGAAGATTCTATATGAACAAGTCCTAAAAATATTGGTTTTTGTTCCAGGAGTGGCTATCAAAGCTGTGAGTATGTGCACGTGTGCTCGTCTGAATGAATAGAGCGAACGTAGGTCTGAGTGTGATTTTACCTTTGTACTTTGGCACCCATTGGCTGTCTTAATTTTTTTTTTCTGCAGAATTGTTGCACACGCTAGTTTTTTTTCTTCTTAGGCTAAATCAGATTATCCAACTCTGTTCATACATTTACGAGAAAAAAAAAAACTTAGACAAAATCATATGTATCTGGGACTATCTTTGTGTTATCATCTTTCTCCTAACGGGACTGTGGGCTATCCATCGAGGGAAGATCATCACTGTGGGTCTACCAGTTCTTGTAGCATTCCTTGATTTGCTTATGACTTTGTGTATATGCCTTTTTGATGTAATTTTATATGTTGTGACGTAAGTTTACAAATGATAAATAAACTTAACAATAAATTAATCAGCATGTTGGTCAGCTCGTTCTAAATATCTATACAATCCTTTGTTATAGTTTCCCACGTCTGTGCGTCTACCTGTCGTCACTTGAATGTGCGTGCACGTGAGTGGATATATATATATATATATATATATATATATATATATATATATATATATATATATATATATATATATATATATATTTAATGTATATGTGTTAGACTGTCTGACTACTTTAGATCTGTCGTAGAAGATAGGTGAGAGAGAGAGAGAGAGAGAGAGAGAGAGAGAAGATTTCCCGCTCTCAGAGACAGCCTCTATCACTATTCTACCACCTCACACTCGTGGAAATCTATTTTGTATTTCTATCTCACACGGTGACTATCACTCATTCCAACCTATTCAGAAGGGACCAAACCAAGTCTTAATTCTCCTATCAAAAATCTACGACAAATGGGGTCTCGTCTATCGGGATTTTGAACTTTGAATAGGAATACCTTACGACAAATGTGGGCTCGTTTCCGGTTTTTGAACTTAGAATAGGAAAACGAGACGACAAATATCAGCTCGTCTTTAAGATTCTTTATTCTGATATAGAGTAAGAGTGTGATGTCTTGTGAGTTTTGTATCTTTTTAAAAATAACTATCCCCTAGACATGTCGATCTGTTTTATGGGCGTGCTGACCACACGGCTAATAATTGTTGTTCCACAGCATTATTAAGCATTATACATTTGGTTTACTAGTTGATTTTGTCGGAATATATGTTAATTACTGATTTTGTAATACTAAACGCTGGTAAAGTTTTGTGAGTGTATAACATTCACAGGGTTCTGAAGAAGTAGGTGTTTGAACTAAGTTAAGGAGTGCGTTTCGGACTATTTGTCCAGATTAATTGCCTCCCTTACCCTAACTGTCTTCAGGGGTGAACTTGATAGTGGATTTAAAAATTAAGGGATTTTTTTCTCCTTAAAATTTTTTTGCAATAATTATTTTGTTTTCCACTGTAGCAACTTATTTTTTCAGTGAGTAATCTTAACTACCATTTATTTGGCGTAGTCGTCTGCATTAGGTGCTAAATTGCCGATTAATAGCAGCGATAGTTAGATACTTTATTATTTTGGAGGAGGTATCCCAGGTTATAAGTATATCATCTTTGTTTGGTATTTTCTCGCAAGTGGTAGGAACCAGTGTATCCTTGTTCTGATTTCTTTCTCGTCTAAGTCTCAGTCCCCTATTTACTATGGCCGAGAGGGCAAAGCTTAGACAGCTCCTCAGGGACGAGGCGAGAGAAGAAGGTTTGGACGGAGAAGAAGCGAAAGCTTTTGTCAGAGACGAACTTGAGAGATATGGTGTGGAGAGGAAAGCAGCTGAAGCTAAAGAGGGAAAAGCAGAAGCTAGGAGGAAGGAAGAAGCAGCCGAAGCTTTACAGCAGAAGAAGATCGACGAGGAAATGGAAATTCGCAGGATGTAGCATGAGGAAAGAGAGAAGGAGAGACAGCATGAGGAAAGAGAGAAAGAGAGACAGCTTCAGGAAAAAGAGAAACAGAGACAGCACGAGTTGGCGCTTAAGACTCTTGAGTTCCAAAGCCGTGGTGCTGCCTCTACCTCCAGCAATGGAGAGTCTTCTCCTCATTCCTTTTTAACTGATCCTTCTAACACACAATCTACTCATCTCACCGCTATGTCTTTCGCTCTAGAATCTTTCCCTTGTCCTAATGAGAAGATTGACACTTGGCTAGAAAAATTTGAGAAAATTGCAACTCTGTACGGTTTAGAGAGGTCGCGTTGGAACATGAAGCTTTCTCAGGCGCTGAAAAGCAGTGCGTATGATGTTTACGCCAAACTGGAAAGCAGCCAACAAGACAACTATGATGTGTTGAAGAAAGCGTTACTGGAGCGCTTTGAAATGAATGCTTGCAAATTTCTGCAACTGTTTCGCAACAGCAGGAAAGAGAGCTCTGAAACTTTTCAACAGTTCTCGTCTCGTTTGAAGGGATACCTAACAAAGTGCCTTGAGCTTTCACAGCTCCCCTCTACCTATGAAGGTCTGGAGGAATTTGTTCTAACCGAACAAATAAAGAACACTTTGTCTGCTGATACCCGGAGATTCCTAGCCGAGCAGGGGGCAGAAAAGCTTGAAGACATCTTAGAAAAGTCTGAGCGATATCACAATGCGCTGGCTGAACTACCGGCCGCAAAACGTAAACCGACAGAAGAGCATTTTCGGAAAAATAATCTAGACCAGTATTCTCATGCTTCTCACGTTTCCAACCCGAATAACCATCGAGAAACTGGACCTCAAAACCCCCCTCCTGAAAAATCCAAGTTCTACAAAAACAAGTACCCCAACCACAGTAAACAGTCTGATCAACCCGACCGCCCTGCATGGCAGCGTAGCCAGAAAGGACAAGGTGGCAAAGGGAGAACCCCTGAGCACGGGACTAATGATCAGAGTGAGCACACCGAGCCTAAACGCATCGGATGCTTGCTAACAGTCTCGCAAGGCGGAATTATTGACAGTGATTCCCAACCTGTTGGGGATACACCCTCAACGCGAGGTACTGTTATTATGAACGGTTCTCAAACTTGTTTATTTGACACGGGGCTTTCGTATGATTGCATTGTTGCCAGAAACCTGGTTAAACCCGGTCAAGAGACAGGAGAGACCGTCCAACTTTGTGGAGTTCGTAAGAGTGATGCACCTACAGCGCTTCCCATCGCATTGGTGGAGATACACTCTGATTTTGTCAGAGGCGTGATCAAAGCGGCTGTTATGGATGATCCCATCTACCCAGTCATACTTGGCGAGAGATACGTGTGTATTGGGAAACCGGAAGAGCCGATTGTGGCAGCAGTAACTACAAGAGGGCAAACCAAGAAGGAACGGGAGCCTGCGCCTAATTTGTTACCCATGGAACTTAAAGAAGCGCAACAAAAGGACCCTACTTTGGCACCCTGCTTTAGGAAACTGCCCATGGCTAAGGAACCCAGACAGCACGGGGACATTTTTTCTAAGGATGGCGTACTTTATCGCAGAACGGGCAAGCCTGACCAAGGTTACAACCAGCTCCTAGTACCGAAACAGTACAGAAGCCAAATCCTAGAAATGGGGCACTCTCTTCCCTTCAGCGGACATATGGGACAGAACGCCACAAACCAACGGATAACCACTCATTATTGGTGGCCAGGAGTAAATACTGAGATTATCAGGTATGTCAAATCCTGTGCCCAGTGCCAACGTGTGCCACCCAAGCAACGGGCACCCCCAGTCTCTTTGGGTGAAATGCCAATAGTGGGAAAACCATTCGAACGGGTTGTGATCGACATTTTAGGACCCTTAGAAAGGACTAAAAGAAGGAACAGGTTTATCCTGACCTTAGTCGATACATGCACTTTATGGGCAGAAGCTATCCCGCTAACATGCGCAGATGCCAAGCATGTCGCAGAAGCCCTCGTGCAGATTTTCACTCGGTTGGGATTCCCTCAGCAAGTGTTGACGGATAACGGATCTCCATACCGAAACCTGTTGATGGATGAGATCGTCAAGATCTTGAGGACCCAACACATCTACACAAAGCCTTATACTCCGGCCGGAAATGGGCTCGTGGAACGTGTTAATGGAAACCTCAACATGATGTTAAGTAAACTGGCACAAGTGAAACCTGAAGATTGGGATCTTTGTATTCCTGCAGCTTTATTTGGCTACAGAGAATCTCCTCATACTTCCACAGGATTTCCGCCAGCTACGCTTTTATTCGGCAGACCCATTAAGGGCCCGCTTGAAGCCTTACTTTGGTCGCTGACAGACCAGAAGGCTGATGAGACAGTTGTCTCAGCAAGTAAATATGTGTCGGATTTAAAGGATAGGTTGAAACTAGGATGGGACCTAGCAACGACTAACTTTAAGCGAGCACGCACAAAGCACGCTAACCGATACAGGAAAGTCGCGAAAGAGAGAGAATTGGAAGCAGGAGAGAAAGTTTTGGTGTTACTCCCTACCGAGAACAACCAACTGAGGATCGGATGGCAAGGGCCGTTTACCGTCCTGAAAAAGATTTCTAAGGCTAACTACCAGATCTCTATTCAAGGAAAGGAAAAGGTTTTCCATTTAAATCTGTTAAAGAGATACTTCGAAAAACCAGTGCCAACCTCCGACCATCTCCTGACGATCGCCAAAACTGACGAAGATGACGATAGTGGCAGGGAAACTCCACTGCAATCACAGGAAATCTTTGAAAAATGTCAGAAGCGGCGACGCTCTTTCAAGCGCGCATGGGAGACATTCCAGAGAAAGGAAACTTTGGGAGTAGACTTGAGTAGGAATTGGAGAGAGATGGAGGGGGGAGATGAGATGGAAGAAGACAGACACCCTGAAGCTACGGATATAGGAAATTAATTCCATAACGTAGACATGGAGTGCTTCCATATCTTAAAGGGGGGACGTTCTGTCACGGAGAGTTATGTTCATTGTATTTTCTATATTTTCCTCCTCTTTTCTTCCACCCGTGTTCTCTAATTATTGTCGCTCTTTACCTTTGTCCTTTTTGGTGGTTTTTTTCGCATTCATTCGTTTGCGAGAAATATTGTTTTTTCCCATTCTCACTTTCGCCGGTTTCGTTTCTCATTTAGAAACGCATTTCAGTGCGGATAAAATGAGTAACTTTTTACGTAACGTGTCAGAGAGAGAGCGAGCGCTAATGCATTATGTCGCATTAGATGTCAGTGGACGATAGAACGTGTGAATACTCGTCTGGGCAGACAGAGATTGCAGACATGCGTCTGTATTTTTCTCATGTCACGGGCGTTTCGTCAGGCTAGCTCGCGGTTAGGTGTCATGCTGTCTAGCATTTTCACCTGACATGAACGTTTCTCTCGGAGTGAAGTGTGATATGACACTCACGCAGCGCTCGGGAATGAGACACAATGTCTGGAAATTCCACCTGACACGTAGTTTCTCGGTTACCTTTCTCAGCGAAAAGTGTGATCTGCCACTCACACCTCGCTCAGTAATGAGAATAGTTAGATGTAAGGGGGAAGGCGCACTGATGGCAGTTACGTCATGCGTCTAGTTGCGTAAGGGTTAGGAAAGACGAGAGATTGCGTAGTTATGGAATAGCGTAGATCTTGGTCTGGTGTTTCTTATATACTGGAGGGAGTTTGAGACTTAATTCACTCAGTAACTTTGCAGTTAGACTAGAACAACCTACGTTCGAGCCCTAAGAATCTCTGTGATAGAAGCAATTAGTTGGTCGAAGTGGTTTTAGTTCTTAGTAGTTCTGTGTTGATGTAAATCTTAATATATTATATCTAGTATTTTGTGAGTGTTAAAGTGTTAAATCGCTTACTTCATTTTGCTAGTCCTTTTGTGCAGAGTGAATACTTATTAAGTCTGTTATATTCTCTAGTCGATGAGTTACAGTGGAAAGCAGAATAAATTATAATTTCTAGCTTATAAATCAGGTAGCTATAATGAATTTAATTTTACTGCTAAATAATCAGACGAGATCATATTTTAAAACTAACTTATAAATGCTAGAAGCCTCATGAGTGTTGACGGAATACGCACGTATTCATGAGGATTGATGATTTTTAAATATAACTTACTTCACGGGAAGTTTAAATGATAAGTCAAGCGGTACGCTTGCAGTTTAAAATGCAAGTTATATTGAGTACATATATGTAAATTATTTGATTTGTGTTCTTTCCATTTTATATAGTGAAACTGTGGTACCCAAACTTTGCCAGCGTTCTAGTACGTGAACATTATCTGTGAAGAAACTAATCACTTTCATTACATGAACTTTAACAGTTAAATGAAGTAAGAGGCCTATCGCGCCAGAATTAATTCTTCCAGAATAACACTTAAGTACAGATCAGCCCGCTGTGGCAAGCAAAATATCAGTAGCATTCGACAGAGGTTTTTTTTGACTAGTGATGTGGTGACCAAATATAGTCTTTTCCTGAAAGTAGACACCGATCTGACATTCCTCAATTCTAGAAACCTAAGCTAGCGACACTGTGCTCGTTGTTAACGCTCGTGCCTGGACAAATTTTATGTGACTTAAACAGACATCCAAAACAATAGTATTCCCAAGAGAACGGTCCCGGAAGTGGTGAATTCAACCCGTCTTTTTGGACCTGGGGTTGTCTTGGCGCAAGATTACCATTGAAGATTCTATATGAACAAGTCCTAAAAATATTGGTTTTTGTTCCAGGAGTGGCTATCAAAGCTGTGAGTATGTGCACGTGTGCTCGTCTGAATGAATAGAGCGAACGTAGGTCTGAGTGTGATTTTACCTTTGTACTTTGGCACCCATTGGCTGTCTTAATTTTTTTTTCTGCAGAATTGTTGCACACGCTAGTTTTTTTTCTTCTTAGGCTAAATCAGATTATCCAACTCTGTTCATACATTTACGAGAAAAAAAAAAACTTAGACAAAATCATATGTATCTGGGACTATCTTTGTGTTATCATCTTTCTCCTAACGGGACTGTGGGCTATCCATCGAGGGAAGATCATCACTGTGGGTCTACCAGTTCTTGTAGCATTCCTTGATTTGCTTATGACTTTGTGTATATGCCTTTTTGATGTAATTTTATATGTTGTGACGTAAGTTTACAAATGATAAATAAACTTAACAATAAATTAATCAGCATGTTGGTCAGCTCGTTCTAAATATCTATACAATCCTTTGTTATAGTTTCCCACGTCTGTGCGTCTACCTGTCGTCACTTGAATGTGCGTGCACGTGAGTGGATATATATATATATATATATATATATATATATATATATATATATATATATATATTTAATGTATATGTGTTAGACTGTCTGACTACTTTAGATCTGTCGTAGAAGATAGGTGAGAGAGAGAGAGAGAGAGAGAGAGAGAAGATTTCCCGCTCTCAGAGACAGCCTCTATCACTATTCTACCACCTCACACTCGTGGAAATCTATTTTGTATTTCTATCTCACACGGTGACTATCACTCATTCCAACCTATTCAGAAGGGACCAAACCAAGTCTTAATTCTCCTATCAAAAATCTACGACAAATGGGGTCTCGTCTATCGGGATTTTGAACTTTGAATAGGAATACCTTACGACAAATGTGGGCTCGTTTCCGGTTTTTGAACTTAGAATAGGAAAACGAGACGACAAATATCAGCTCGTCTTTAAGATTCTTTATTCTGATATAGAGTAAGAGTGTGATGTCTTGTGAGTTTTGTATCTTTTTAAAAATAACTATCCCCTAGACATGTCGATCTGTTTTATGGGCGTGCTGACCACACGGCTAATAATTGTTGTTCCACAGCATTATTAAGCATTATACATTTGGTTTACTAGTTGATTTTGTCGGAATATATGTTAATTACTGATTTTGTAATACTAAACGCTGGTAAAGTTTTGTGAGTGTATAACATTCACAGGGTTCTGAAGAAGTAGGTGTTTGAACTAAGTTAAGGAGTGCGTTTCGGACTATTTGTCCAGATTAATTGCCTCCCTTACCCTAACTGTCTTCAGGGGTGAACTTGATAGTGGATTTAAAAATTAAGGGATTTTTTTCTCCTTAAAATTTTTTTGCAATAATTATTTTGTTTTCCACTGTAGCAACTTATTTTTTCAGTGAGTAATCTTAACTACCATTTATTTGGCGTAGTCGTCTGCATTAGGTGCTAAATTGCCGATTAATAGCAGCGATAGTTAGATACTTTATTATTTTGGAGGAGGTATCCCAGGTTATAAGTATATCATCTTTGTTTGGTATTTTCTCGCAAGTGGTAGGAACCAGTGTATCCTTGTTCTGATTTCTTTCTCGTCTAAGTCTCAGTCCCCTATTTACTATGGCCGAGAGGGCAAAGCTTAGACAGCTCCTCAGGGACGAGGCGAGAGAAGAAGGTTTGGACGGAGAAGAAGCGAAAGCTTTTGTCAGAGACGAACTTGAGAGATATGGTGTGGAGAGGAAAGCAGCTGAAGCTAAAGAGGGAAAAGCAGAAGCTAGGAGGAAGGAAGAAGCAGCCGAAGCTTTACAGCAGAAGAAGATCGACGAGGAAATGGAAATTCGCAGGATGTAGCATGAGGAAAGAGAGAAGGAGAGACAGCATGAGGAAAGAGAGAAAGAGAGACAGCTTCAGGAAAAAGAGAAACAGAGACAGCACGAGTTGGCGCTTAAGACTCTTGAGTTCCAAAGCCGTGGTGCTGCCTCTACCTCCAGCAATGGAGAGTCTTCTCCTCATTCCTTTTTAACTGATCCTTCTAACACACAATCTACTCATCTCACCGCTATGTCTTTCGCTCTAGAATCTTTCCCTTGTCCTAATGAGAAGATTGACACTTGGCTAGAAAAATTTGAGAAAATTGCAACTCTGTACGGTTTAGAGAGGTCGCGTTGGAACATGAAGCTTTCTCAGGCGCTGAAAAGCAGTGCGTATGATGTTTACGCCAAACTGGAAAGCAGCCAACAAGACAACTATGATGTGTTGAAGAAAGCGTTACTGGAGCGCTTTGAAATGAATGCTTGCAAATTTCTGCAACTGTTTCGCAACAGCAGGAAAGAGAGCTCTGAAACTTTTCAACAGTTCTCGTCTCGTTTGAAGGGATACCTAACAAAGTGCCTTGAGCTTTCACAGCTCCCCTCTACCTATGAAGGTCTGGAGGAATTTGTTCTAACCGAACAAATAAAGAACACTTTGTCTGCTGATACCCGGAGATTCCTAGCCGAGCAGGGGGCAGAAAAGCTTGAAGACATCTTAGAAAAGTCTGAGCGATATCACAATGCGCTGGCTGAACTACCGGCCGCAAAACGTAAACCGACAGAAGAGCATTTTCGGAAAAATAATCTAGACCAGTATTCTCATGCTTCTCACGTTTCCAACCCGAATAACCATCGAGAAACTGGACCTCAAAACCCCCCTCCTGAAAAATCCAAGTTCTACAAAAACAAGTACCCCAACCACAGTAAACAGTCTGATCAACCCGACCGCCCTGCATGGCAGCGTAGCCAGAAAGGACAAGGTGGCAAAGGGAGAACCCCTGAGCACGGGACTAATGATCAGAGTGAGCACACCGAGCCTAAACGCATCGGATGCTTGCTAACAGTCTCGCAAGGCGGAATTATTGACAGTGATTCCCAACCTGTTGGGGATACACCCTCAACGCGAGGTACTGTTATTATGAACGGTTCTCAAACTTGTTTATTTGACACGGGGCTTTCGTATGATTGCATTGTTGCCAGAAACCTGGTTAAACCCGGTCAAGAGACAGGAGAGACCGTCCAACTTTGTGGAGTTCGTAAGAGTGATGCACCTACAGCGCTTCCCATCGCATTGGTGGAGATACACTCTGATTTTGTCAGAGGCGTGATCAAAGCGGCTGTTATGGATGATCCCATCTACCCAGTCATACTTGGCGAGAGATACGTGTGTATTGGGAAACCGGAAGAGCCGATTGTGGCAGCAGTAACTACAAGAGGGCAAACCAAGAAGGAACGGGAGCCTGCGCCTAATTTGTTACCCATGGAACTTAAAGAAGCGCAACAAAAGGACCCTACTTTGGCACCCTGCTTTAGGAAACTGCCCATGGCTAAGGAACCCAGACAGCACGGGGACATTTTTTCTAAGGATGGCGTACTTTATCGCAGAACGGGCAAGCCTGACCAAGGTTACAACCAGCTCCTAGTACCGAAACAGTACAGAAGCCAAATCCTAGAAATGGGGCACTCTCTTCCCTTCAGCGGACATATGGGACAGAACGCCACAAACCAACGGATAACCACTCATTATTGGTGGCCAGGAGTAAATACTGATATTATCAGGTATGTCAAATCCTGTGCCCAGTGCCAACGTGTGCCACCCAAGCAACGGGCGCCCCCAGTCTCTTTGGGTGAAATGCCAATAGTGGGAAAACCATTCGAACGGGTTGTGATCGACATTTTAGGACCCTTAGAAAGGACTAAAAGAAGGAACAGGTTTATCCTGACCTTAGTCGATACATGCACTTTATGGGCAGAAGCTATCCCGCTAACATGCGCAGATGCCAAGCATGTCGCAGAAGCCCTCGTGCAGATTTTCACTCGGTTGGGATTCCCTCAGCAAGTGTTGACGGATAACGGATCTCCATACCGAAACCTGTTGATGGATGAGATCGTCAAGATCTTGAGGGACCAGCACATCTACACTAAGCCTTATACTCCGGCCGGAAATGGGCTCGTGGAACGTGTTAATGGAAACCTCAACATGATGTTAAGTAAACTGGCACAAGTGAAACCTGAAGATTGGGATCTTTGTATTCCTGCAGCTTTATTTGGCTACAGAGAATCTCCTCATACTTCCACAGGATTTCCGCCAGCTACGCTTTTATTCGGCAGACCCATTAAGGGCCCGCTTGAAGCCTTACTTTGGTCGCTGACAGACCAGAAGGCTGATGAGACAGTTGTCTCAGCAAGTAAATATGTGTCGGATTTAAAGGATAGGTTGAAACTAGGATGGGACCTAGCAACGACTAACTTTAAGCGAGCACGCACAAAGCACGCTAACCGATACAGGAAAGTCGCGAAAGAGAGAGAATTGGAAGCAGGAGAGAAAGTTTTGGTGTTACTCCCTACCGAGAACAACCAACTGAGGATCGGATGGCAAGGGCCGTTTACCGTCCTGAAAAAGATTTCTAAGGCTAACTACCAGATCTCTATTCAAGGAAAGGAAAAGGTTTTCCATTTAAATCTGTTAAAGAGATACTTCGAAAAACCAGTGCCAACCTCCGACCATCTCCTGACGATCGCCAAAACTGACGAAGATGACGATAGTGGCAGGGAAACTCCACTGCAATCACAGGAAATCTTTGAAAAATGTCAGAAGCGGCGACGCTCTTTCAAGCGCGCATGGGAGACATTCCAGAGAAAGGAAACTTTGGGAGTAGACTTGAGTAGGAATTGGAGAGAGATGGAGGGGGGAGATGAGATGGAAGAAGACAGACACCCTGAAGCTACGGATATAGGAAATTAATTCCATAACGTAGACATGGAGTGCTTCCATATCTTAAAGGGGGGACGTTCTGTCACGGAGAGTTATGTTCATTGTATTTTCTATATTTTCCTCCTCTTTTCTTCCACCCGTGTTCTCTAATTATTGTCGCTCTTTACCTTTGTCCTTTTTGGTGGTTTTTTTCGCATTCATTCGTTTGCGAGAAATATTGTTTTTTCCCATTCTCACTTTCGCCGGTTTCGTTTCTCATTTAGAAACGCATTTCAGTGCGGATAAAATGAGTAACTTTTTACGTAACGTGTCAGAGAGAGAGCGAGCGCTAATGCATTATGTCGCATTAGATGTCAGTGGACGATAGAACGTGTGAATACTCGTCTGGGCAGACAGAGATTGCAGACATGCGTCTGTATTTTTCTCATGTCACGGGCGTTTCGTCAGGCTAGCTCGCGGTTAGGTGTCATGCTGTCTAGCATTTTCACCTGACATGAACGTTTCTCTCGGAGTGAAGTGTGATATGACACTCACGCAGCGCTCGGGAATGAGACACAATGTCTGGAAATTCCACCTGACACGTAGTTTCTCGGTTACCTTTCTCAGCGAAAAGTGTGATCTGCCACTCACACCTCGCTCAGTAATGAGAATAGTTAGATGTAAGGGGGAAGGCGCACTGATGGCAGTTACGTCATGCGTCTAGTTGCGTAAGGGTTAGGAAAGACGAGAGATTGCGTAGTTATGGAATAGCGTAGATCTTGGTCTGGTGTTTCTTATATACTGGAGGGAGTTTGAGACTTAATTCACTCAGTAACTTTGCAGTTAGACTAGAACAACCTACGTTCGAGCCCTAAGAATCTCTGTGATAGAAGCAATTAGTTGGTCGAAGTGGTTTTAGTTCTTAGTAGTTCTGTGTTGATGTAAATCTTAATATATTATATCTAGTATTTTGTGAGTGTTAAAGTGTTAAATCGCTTACTTCATTTTGCTAGTCCTTTTGTGCAGAGTGAATACTTATTAAGTCTGTTATATTCTCTAGTCGATGAGTTACAGTGGAAAGCAGAATAAATTATAATTTCTAGCTTATAAATCAGGTAGCTATAATGAATTTAATTTTACTGCTAAATAATCAGACGAGATCATATTTTAAAACTAACTTATAAATGCTAGAAGCCTCATGAGTGTTGACGGAATACGCACGTATTCATGAGGATTGATGATTTTTAAATATAACTTACTTCACGGGAAGTTTAAATGATAAGTCAAACAGTACGCTTGCAGTTTAAAATGCAAGTTATATTGAGTACATATATGTAAATTATTTGATTTGTGTTCTTTCCATTTTATATAGTGAAACTGTGGTACCCAAACTTTGCCAGCGTTCTAGTACGTGAACATTATCTGTGAAGAAACTAATCACTTTCATTACATGAACTTTAACAGTTAAATGAAGTAAGAGGCCTATCGCGCCAGAATTAATTCTTCCAGAATAACACTTAAGTACAGATCAGCCCGCTGTGGCAAGCAAAATATCAGTAGCATTCGACAGAGGTTTTTTTTGACTAGTGATGTGGTGACCAAATATAGTCTTTTCCTGAAAGTAGACACCGATCTGACATTCCTCAATTCTAGAAACCTAAGCTAGCGACACTGTGCTCGTTGTTAACGCTCGTGCCTGGACAAATTTTATGTGACTTAAACAGACATCCAAAACAATAGTATTCCCAAGAGAACGGTCCCGGAAGTGGTGAATTCAACCCGTCTTTTTGGACCTGGGGTTGTCTTGGCGCAAGATTACCATTGAAGATTCTATATGAACAAGTCCTAAAAATATTGGTTTTTGTTCCAGGAGTGGCTATCAAAGCTGTGAGTATGTGCACGTGTGCTCGTCTGAATGAATAGAGCGAACGTAGGTCTGAGTGTGATTTTACCTTTGTACTTTGGCACCCATTGGCTGTCTTAATTATTTTTTCTGCAGAATTGTTGCACACGCTAGTTTTTTTTCTTCTTAGGCTAAATCAGATTATCCAACTCTGTTCATACATTTACGAGAAGAAAAAAAAAACTTAGACAAAATCATATGTATCTGGGACTATCTTTGTGTTATCATCTTTCTCCTAACGGGACTGTGGGCTATCCATCGAGGGAAGATCATCACTGTGGGTCTACCAGTTCTTGTAGCATTCCTTGATTTGCTTATGACTTTGTGTATATGCCTTTTTGATGTAATTTTATATGTTGTGACGTAAGTTTACAAATGATAAATAAACTTAACAATAAATTAATCAGCATGTTGGTCAGCTCGTTCTTAATATCTATATAATCCTTTGTTATAGTTTCCCACGTCTGTGCGTCTACCTGTCGTCACTTGAATGTGCGTGCACGTGAGTGGATATATATATATATATATTTAATGTATATGTGTTAGACTGTCTGACTACTTTAGATCTGTCGTAGAAGATAGGTGAGAGAGAGAGAGAGAGAGAGAGAGAGAGAGAGAGAAGATTTCCCGCTCTCAGAGACAGCCTCTATCACTATTCTACCACCTCACTCGTGGAAATCTATTTTGTATTTCTATCTCACACGGTGACTATCACTCATTCCAACCTATTCAGAAGGGACCAAACCAAGTCTTAATTCTCCTATCAAAAATCTACGACAAATGGGGTCTCGTCTATCGGGATTTTGAACTTTGAATAGGAATACCTTACGACAAATGTGGGCTCGTTTCCGGTTTTTGAACTTAGAATAGGAAAACGAGACGACAAATATCAGCTCGTCTTTAAGATTCTTTATTCTGATATAGAGTAAGAGTGTGATGTCTTGTGAGTTTTGTATCTTTTTAAAAATAACTATCCCCTAGACATGTCGATCTGTTTTATGGGCGTGCTGACCACACGGCTAATAATTGTTGTTCCACAGCATTATTAAGCATTATACATTTGGTTTACTAGTTGATTTTGTCGGAATATATGTTAATTACTGATTTTGTAATACTAAACGCTGGTAAAGTTTTGTGAGTGTATAACATTCACAGGGTTCTGAAGAAGTAGGTGTTTGAACTAAGTTAAGGAGTGCGTTTCGGACTATTTGTCCAGATTAATTGCCTCCCTTACCCTAACTGTCTTCAGGGGTGAACTTGATAGTGGATTTAAAAATTAAGGGATTTTTTTCTCCTTAAAATTTTTTTGCAATAATTATTTTGTTTTCCACTGTAGCAACTTATTTTTTCAGTGAGTAATCTTAACTACCATTTATTTGGCGTAGTCGTCTGCATTAGGTGCTAAATTGCCGATTAATAGCAGCGATAGTTAGATACTTTATTATTTTGGAGGAGGTATCCCAGGTTATAAGTATATCATCTTTGTTTGGTATTTTCTCGCAAGTGGTAGGAACCAGTGTATCCTTGTTCTGATTTCTTTCTCGTCTAAGTCTCAGTCCCCTATTTACTATGGCCGAGAGGGCAAAGCTTAGACAGCTCCTCAGGGACGAGGCGAGAGAAGAAGGTTTGGACGGAGAAGAAGCGAAAGCTTTTGTCAGAGACGAACTTGAGAGATATGGTGCGGAGATTAAAGCAGCTGAAGCTAAACAGGAAAAAGCAGAAGCTAGGAGGAAGGAAGAAGCAGCCGAAGCTTTACAGCAGAAGAAGATCGACGAGGAAATGGAAATTCGCAGGATGCAGCATGAGAAAAGAGAGAAGGAGAGACAGCATGAGGAAAGAGAGAAAGAGAGACAGCTTCAGGAAAAAGAGAAACAGAGACAGCACGAGTTGGCGCTTAAGACTCTTGAGTTCCAAAGCCGTGGTGCTGCCTCTACCTCCAGCAATGGAGAGTCTTCTCCTCATTCCTCTTTAACTGATCCTTCTAACACACAATCTACTCATCTCACCGCTATGTCTTTCGCTCTAGAATCTTTCCCTTGTCCTAATGAGAAGATTGACACTTGGCTAGAAAAATTTGAGAAAATTGCAACTCTGTACGGTTTAGAGAGGTCGCGTTGGAACATGAAGCTTTCTCAGGCGCTGAAAAGCAGTGCGTATGATGTTTACGCCAAACTGGAAAGCAGCCAACAAGACAACTATGATGTGTTGAAGAAAGCGTTACTGGAGCGCTTTGAAATGAATGCTCGCAAATTTCTGCAACTGTTTCGCAACAGCAGGAAAGAGAGCTCTGAAACTTTTCAACAGTTCTCGTCTCGTTTGAAGGGATACCTAACAAAGTGCCTTGAGCTTTCACAGCTCCCCTCTACCTATGAAGGTCTGGAGGAATTTGTTCTAACCGAACAAATAAAGAACACTTTGTCTGCTGATACTCGGAGATTTGTAGCTGAGCAGGGGGCAGAAAAGCTTGAAGACATCTTAGAAAAGTCTGAGCGATATCACAATGCGCTGGCTGAACTACCGGCCACAAAACGCAAACCGACAGAAGAGCATTTTCGGAAAAATAATCTAGACTATTCTTCTCATGCTTCTCACGTTTCCAACCAGAATAACTACCGAGAAACTGGACCTCAAAACCCCCCTCCTGAAAAATCCAAGTTCTACAAAAACAAGTACCCCAACCACAGTAAGCAGTCTGATCAACCCGACCGCCCTTCATGGCAGCGTAGCCAGAAAGGACAAGGTGGCAAAGGGAGAACCCCTGAGCACGGGACTAATGATCAGAGTGAGCACACCGAGCCTAAACGCATCGGATGCTTGCTAACAGTCTCGCAAGGCGGAATTATTGACAGTGATTCCCAACCTGTTGGGGATACACCCTCAACGCGAGGTACTGTTATTATGAACGGTTCTCAAACTTGTTTATTTGACACGGGGCTTTTGTATGATTGCATTGTTGCCAGAAACCTGGTTAAACCCGGTCAAGAGACAGGAGAGACCGTCCAACTTTGTGGAGTTCGTAAGAGTGATGCACCTACAGCGCTTCCCATCGCATTGGTGGAGATACACTCTGATTTTGTCAGAGGCGTGATCAAAGCGGCTGTTATGGATGATCCCATCTACCCAGTCATACTTGGCGGGAGATACGTGTGTATTGGGAAACCGGAAGAGCCGATTGTGGCAGCAGTAACTACAAGAGGGCAAACCAAGAAGGAACGGGAGCCTGCGCCTAATTTGTTACCCATGGAACTTAAAGAAGCGCAACAAAAGGACCCTACTTTGGCACCCTGCTTTAGGAAACTGCCCATGGCTAAGGAACCCAGACAGCACGGGGACATTTTTTCTAAGGATGGCGTACTTTATCGCAGAACGGGCAAGCCTGACCAAGGTTACAACCAGCTCCTAGTACCGAAACAGTACAGAAGCCAAATCCTAGAAATGGGGCACTCTCTTCCCTTCAGCGGACATATGGGACAGAACGCCACAAACCAACGGATAACCACTCATTATTGGTGGCCAGGAGTAAATACTGATATTATCAGGTATGTCAAATCCTGTGCCCAGTGCCAACGTGTGCCACCCAAGCAACGGGCACCCCCAGTCTCTTTGGGTGAAATGCCAATAGTGGGAACACCATTCGAACGGGTTGTGATCGACATTTTAGGACCCTTAGAAAGGACTAAAAGAAGGAACAGGTTTATCCTGACCTTAGTCGATACATGCACTTTATGGGCAGAAGCTATCCCGCTAACATGCGCAGATGCCAAGCATGTCGCAGAAGCCCTCGTGCAGATTTTCACTCGGTTGGGATTCCCTCAGCAAGTGTTGACGGATAACGGATCTCCATACCGAAACCTGTTGATGGATGAGATCGTTAAGATCTTGAGGTACCAGCACATCTACACTAAGCCTTATACTCCGGCCGGAAATGGGCTCGTGGAACGTGTTAATGGAAACCTCAACATGATGTTAAGTAAACTGGCACAAGTGAAACCTGAAGATTGGGATCTTTGTATTCCTGCAGCTTTATTTGGCTACAGAGAATCTCCTCATACTTCCACAGGATTTCCGCCAGCTACGCTTTTATTCGGCAGACCCATTAAGGGCCCGCTTGAAGCCTTACTTTGGTCGCTGACAGACCAGAAGGCTGATGAGACAGTTGTCTCAGCAAGTAAATATGTGTCGGATTTAAAGGAAAGGTTGAAACTAGGATGGGACCTAGCAACGACCAACTTTAAGCGAGCACGCACAAAGCACGCTAACCGATACAGGAAAGTCGCGAAAGAGAGAGAACTGGAAGCAGGAGAGAAAGTTTTGGTGTTACTCCCTACCGAGAACAACCAACTGAGGATCGGATGGCAAGGGCCGTTTACCGTCCTGAAAAAGATTTCTAAGGCTAACTACCAGATCTCTATTCAAGGAAAGGAAAAGGTTTTCCATTTAAATCTGTTAAAGAGATACTTGGAAAAACCAGTGCCAACCTCCGACCATCTCCTGACGATCGCCAAAACTGACGAAGATGACGATAGTGGCAGGGAAACTCCACTGCAATCACAGGAAATCTTTGAAAAATGTCAGAAGCGGCGACGCTCTTTCAAGCGCGCATGGGAGACATTCCAGAGAAAGGAAACTTTGGGAGTAGACTTGAGTAGGAATTGGAGAGAGATGGAGGGGGGAGATGAGATGGAAGAAGACAGACACCCTGAAGCTACGGATATAGGAAATTAATTCCATAACGTAGACATGGAGTGCTTCCATATCTTAAAGGGGGGACGTTCTGTCACGGAGAGTTATGTTCATTGTATTTTCTATATTTTCCTCCTCTTTTCTTCCACCCGTGTTCTCTAATTATTGTCGCTCTTTACCTTTGTCCTTTTTGGTGGTTTTTTTCGCATTCATTCGTTTGCGAGAAATATTGTTTTTTTTCCCATTCTCACTTTCGCCGGTTTCGTTTCTCATTTAGAAACGCATTTCAGTGCGGATAAAATGAGTAACTTTTTACGTAACGTGTCAGAGAGAGAGCGAGCGCTAATGCATTATGTCGCATTAGATGTCAGTGGACGATAGAACGTGTGAATACTCGTCTGGGCAGACAGAGATTGCAGACATGCGTCTGTATTTTTCTCATGTCACGGGCATTTCGTCAGGCTAGCTCGCGGTTAGGTGTCATGCTGTCTAGCATTTTCACCTGACATGAACGTTTCTCTCGGAGTGAAGTGTGATATGACACTCACGCAGCGCTCGGGAATGAGACACAATGTCTGAAAATTCCACCTGACACGTAGTTTCTTGGTTACCTTTCTCAGCGAAAAGTGTGATCTGCCACTCACACCTCGCTCAGTAATGAGAATAGTTAGATGTAAGGGGGAAGGCGCACTTATGGCAGTTACGTCATGCGACTAGTTGCGTAAGGGTTAGTAAAGACGAGAAATTATATATTTTTAAAAATGTTTAGGTACTAAAAATCTCACTAATTTGCTTCGATCGATTTTTCCTTTTTTTTAAAAAAAAACAATTTTAAAGTGTTATCAATAAAGTTTTGAAAGAAAAACGCATTTCTTCTTATCCTCAATTCAATTCAATTCAATACCTTTTAGCTCCCCAAGGAGCATAGGCCTTCAACAAACACATGCCAAGTCTTCCTGTCCTGTGCTATCCGCTCAAGTTCTTTCCATGTTTTCCTAATTATAATTCACCTCTGTATACAGTTCTATTCTCCATGTGTTTTTGGTCTATCTCTGCCTCTCTTTCCCTGTGGATTCGAGAACAAGGACTGCCTTGTAATGCTATCAACAGGTTTCCTCAATGTGTGTCCTATCTATTGCCAGCGTCACCATCTCAACTCTTGTTCCACTGGCACTTGTCTGGTTCTTGTCATCAATTCCACATTTGTGACTTTGTCATACCATTTCAGTCCTTCTATTCAACGCAAGCACCCGTTTATAAAAGTCTGTAAATTTTTGGTTGTTGTTTTTTTTTTTTTTTTTTTTCTCCATGTCTCAGAGCCATACAATAGGACTGACTTGACATTTGAGTTGAAGATTCTTATTTTCGTGTTGGACTTGATTTCTCTTGTTCTCCATATCTTTCCCAATGCAATGAAAGTTCTTTTTGCTTTTTGTATTCTTATTTTGATATCACTGTCTGTCCCTCCAACTTTGTCTATATTACTTCCAAGATATGTGTACGATTCTACATCTTTTAGTGATGTTTCTTCAAGTTCAACCTTGTTATCATTTCTTGCATTTATTCTCGTAATCAAAGATAATGTCCACAGACAAAACAAGATGCCAACCAAAAATTACCGTCAAGGATGAGGAAATTGAAAATGTCACAAATTTTGAATATCTTGGCTCCATAATTAACAACAATGGAGACTGCTCAAAAGAGGTCAGAAGGAGACTGGCCATAGCAATGCAGAGGTTAAATAAAATGAAGAACCTATGGCATAACACCAGCAAATTAATAAAAGTAAAACTTCTGAGAACGTGCATCTTTCCGGTAGCAACATATGGATGTGAATCATGGACCATTACTCAAACATTAAAGAAAAAAATCGAGTCTTTCGAAGCAAAGTGTTACAGAAAAATTCTCAGAATATCGTGGACCAAGAAGAAGAAAAATATAGACATCCTACACGACCTGAACATCGAAAAAAACTGGCTCATAAACAATATCTTGTCCCGGAAACTGAAATATTTTTGCCACATTAAACGCCATAGTGGTTTAGTGTCGTAGATTTTTGATAGGAGAATTAAGACTTGGGTTGGTCCCTGTCGTGAAATATTCTAATCCACATATATAAATTAAAAGGTAAATATAAAGCCTAACAAATAAATTCTAATAAAGAAAAGAGCAATGGTAAAATAACAGTGCTGTCACAAAGAATGTACTCGAAATCCCCCTTTGTTTTATGCTTCGTCTGCAAATTGTAACGTTTCCACGTTAAATATAAGCCACTGCATAAATACAAGCGTTTCCACAACACATTAAAACGGGTATTGCATGTCTAAGAAAAACATTGAGAGGCACACTGCGTAATGACCTAAATTAATCCTAACATTAATTATACTACGTTACCAAAACGAACGAACAGATCGACTAAAGGATAGAAAGAGAGAGGGAGGGCTGAAAATCAGGAACGCATGCAACACGCGTCTCGCTATTAATGCCACCCCAACAAGCGTAACGCGATACACAATTACTACTATCACGCGTGTAAGGCCACATGCACTAACTTTTTCGGACGGACAGTGATAAAAACACTAACCTTCCCAGAGTTAGGTTTTAAAATCCGGAAAAACGCTTATTAGAAAAGATAACATTAGATGGGTTTACGTTTGAAAACATTACAGTACCCAGACAGCACATCTTTGAAACAGGAGGTAGAAGAAATTGCATATTTTGAACGCAGCCACTTAGCTCTTTTAAATTTGTATATTTGGGTTCCTTAGGGCTTGCTGACAAAGAATATGTAAAACGTTACGCAAATAGTCTAGGAATTAACAAGTTATAGCCAAAATAAAATGATGGTGCTGTCAAACAACACCCAAAATCAGAATCGCTCAGTGGTAGATTTTTTAAACCTTCATTGTACGGGAAATGGGCCACAAGTTACATTTGAACTGATTGGCTGGAATGATATGTAAGGCTAAACACGATTAGTCGGACTATAAATGCTATCCTTGGTTGTTAGGGGAGACGTAGGAAGGTAAAATTTTTTCAAACACTTGTCGAAACGTGGCTCCATTGGCCAGACTCGCTGATATAATCACTTAGGAGCGTTAGTTCGAGACCACTAGTTCAAATAAGCTTGATAAAGCAACAGTGCGTTGAAGCCAGCTCATATTTTTGCTAAATAAAAGCCTGGAACATAAGCAGATGGGAATTTGTGCCAGTATTTGTGCCAGAATTCATTGCTAGTCAACGTATCTGTGTATTTCCATGAATTGTGGTAGGTTTGAAATATTCAGTATCTTTTAATGAAAATTGAATGTAAATTGTTAATTTATGCCTGTATATATGTGTAGTTCAGTAGCAAACATGATGTAAAGCCTATAATGCTCCAGCCTGAACAGAAGGTGTCGGAGGAAAGTAAAACGGCATGGAATGGCCAAACAGTACACTGACACCTAGATGATTGACTAGAAAGAAATAATGCTGGAATTGCAGAGGCGTAGTAACCATTAAGGAGGTTAATACTGGTATAAAGTATTTCAGATGACGCTGACAGTTGGCCTAACGCTCTGAACTCAATGTTTGTGATGTATTGTGCTCAGTGTAGAATTAGAGTATCAATTAGTTGTGAAGTAGAAGGTACATCCTTCTTGTTTTCAGGGACTGTGGTCTTATGGTATTGAGCAGCACCTGGTCAGAGCTTTGCTGAATCCAGAGTCGGACAGCATACTCCTTGGTCCATTTAGCTATCAGTGAGGTGTCTCCAGAGCCCAGGGGAGAAATCGAGCAGAGGAGTCTTTTCCTGCCGCCATCACGCAAGATAAGCTGATGTGGCCAGCTGAGCTCAACATTATATACCCCCATCTTAAAATGACCTTGTAAAAATAACATTAAGAGGGGAATTTAAGTGTTTTAATATCAGGAACTGAGAACATCTCCAATACTAGTTCCAATAAAGACAAACTATTGAAGTCATGATGACAAATACCAACAGAGCTTGAACAAAACAAAACCAGTATTACCTCATATTACTACTACACAACTGACACACATAGGATACTTTTAATAATATATGTCACTACAATATTCATATTGATAAATTCTGTACTTATAACTTGTAATTAAAATTGATTGTGATTCCTGGTTCCCTTTGTATTTGAATCAGGACACATATACATTCATGACAGCAATGAATACATATTGTTATTTGAAAAGTTATCAGTGACTCCTTTAAGATATCCTTTAGAGTGTTATATGTATGTGAGTGTCACAGTGTTGTCAAGTGTGGTGGAATAAATTAAATTGTTTATCTTTCTGTTGTTGTTATGACTTACACTTCATCATACACATACCCTAGACATATAACGTAATCATCACACTACTCCAGAATAATTCTGACTGAGATATAAATATATGTGGCAGCAAGTAAGGTTATCTATAATACACTACTCCTATTAGATATAGATACCTTCACAGCTGATCTCAGTCAGTACACTAAGTCCCCTATAAATATTTATAACATCCCACTTCACCACAGTCCCTTCTGAATAGGTTGGAATGAGTGATAGTCACAGTGTGAGATAGAAATACAAAATAGATTTCCACGAGTGAGGTGGTAGAATTGGGATAGAGGCTGTCTCTGAGAGCGAGAAATCTTCTCTCTCTCTCTCACCTATCTTCTACGACAGATCTAGAGTAGTCAGACAGTCTAACATATATACATTTTATATATATATATATATATATATATATATATATATATATATATATATATATATATATATATATATATATATCCACTCACGTGCACGCACATTCAAGTGACGACAGGTAGACATACAGACGTGGGAAACTATAACAAATGATTATATAGATAATTTAGAACGAGCTGACCAACATGCTGATTAATTTATTGTTAAGTTTATTTATCATTGTAAACTTACGTCACAACATGTAAAATTACATAAAAAAGGCATATACACAAAGTCATAAACAAATCAAGGAATGCTACAAGAACTGGTAGACCCACAATTATGATCTTCCCTCGATGGATAGCCCACAGTCCCGTTAGGAGAAAGATGATAGCACAAAGAGTCCCAGATACATATGATTTAGTCTAAGAGTTTTCCCCGTTTAAGGTATGAACAGACCTGATACTATAATCTAGTTTAAGGGAAAATATTGTTAGCAAAACAAACTTGCATGAAGAAAGTTATGACAGCAAATAGGTGCCACAATACAACGGTAAAATAACACTCAGACCTGCGTTCACTCTATTCATTCAGCCCGTGGCCACGTGCGCACATTTATACTTACAGCTTTGATCGCTGCCGCTGGGAACATAATTTTTTCTAGGACCTTCACACAGACCCGTAAATGCAGTCTCGACCAAGAAATCCCCAGTTCCAAAAAGACGTACTGAATTCTCTGTCTCAGGGAACGATTCCTTGGGTGTTCTTATTTTTCGGATGTCTGTTTAAGTCACATAAAATTTGTCCAGGCACGAAAGTTAGCGGAGCACAGTGTCACTAGCGTAGGTTTCTAAAAAATGAGGAATGTCAGGTCGGGTGCCTTATCTCAGTATATGACTATATTTGGTCACCACACTACTAGTCAAAAACTCTGTCGGAATGTTACTGATATTTTGCTTGCCACAGCGGGCTGATCTGTACTTAAGTGTTATTCTGGAAGAATTAATTCTGGCGCGATAGGCCTTTTACTTCATTTAACTGTTACAGTTCATGTAATGAAAGTGCTTAAGTTCTTCACAGATAATGTTCACGTACTAGAACGCTGGCAAAGTTTGGGTCACCCCAGTATTCACTGAATAAGGGAAAAAAACACATATAAATAATTTACATATTATGTACTCAATATAACTGATAATTTAAACTGCTTGTCTTATAGTTTACCATTTCCCGTGGAATAAGTTATATTTAAAAATCAAACATCCTGAATTAGGAATACTTACGGATTCCGTCAACACTCATGAGGCATCTAGCATTTATAAGTTAGTTTAGAAAAATTATACTCGTCTGATTATTCAGCAGTTAAATTAAATTCATTATAGCTACATTGTTGTTTAAGCTAGAAATTATCATTTATTCTGTTTTTCCACTGAAACACGTCACTAGAAAATAATACAGACTTTATAAATTAAGCGCTCTGCACCTAATTTAACTAGAGAATTAAAATAAGCGAATTAACACTTTATCACTTCACAAAATACTAGATATAATATATTACATCCAACCAGAATTACAGGCGATCGAACAAACTTAGAATTATATGCTTATATTTATTGGTAGTCTAGAAGTTCGGCAAAATTGCTGCCAAGAACAAACTAAGACTTCGCTATACAGCTTATTCTCTTAGCACGAAACGTCCTGTCTACTGCGAATTTAGAGGACTGAATGAAAATAGAATCTAACTCCCTCCAGTATATATGAAACACCAGACAAAGATGTCCACTATTTCCATAAACTACGCAATAGCCTCCCCTTCTCTTAACACCTCCTGTACATAGATGCATACCGTAACTGCCATCAGTGCGTCTATGACACCTCCTATCCTCATTACTGAGCGAGGAGTGAGTGGCAGATCACACTTTTCGCTGAGAAAGGTAACCGAGAAACTACGTATCAGGTGGGATATCCCAGACACTGTCTGGTCTGAGCGAATGCGTCTTGCGCGATTCACACCTCCGTCCAGCTATCGGACCGTGAGCGCTCATGGCAAGTGCGAGAAACGCTGTGACATGTGAAAAATGCAGACGATATCTCGCCTATAAGTCTGGCGAAAACAAATATTCACAGTTTACGTACACAACGCAATAACCTCCCGAGCCTGGCATCTACGTAATAACCTCACTAGTGCGTTTCTAAATGAAAAACTAAACCCGGCGAAAGTTAGAATGGGAAAATAGTAATGTATATAGTCGCAAACGTACGAATGCGAAAAACACAGGAAAGAGGATAAAAGTGACGACAAAACAGAGGACACGGGTGAAAGAACAAAAAGAGGATATAGGCAATTTATAGATCATAAATGTATACGTGACAGAACGTCCCCCCCTTTAAGATATGGAATCACTCCATGTCTACGTTATGGAAATAAATTTCCTATATCCGTAGCTTCCGGGTGTTTGTCCTCTTCCCTCTCATCTCCCCCTCCATCTCTCTCCAATTCCTACTTACGTCTCCTCCCAAAGTTTCCTTTCTCTGGAATGTCTCCCATGCGCGCTTGAAAGAGCGTCGCCGCTTCTGACATTTTTCAAAGATTTCCTGTGATTGCAGTGGAATTTCCCTGCCACTATCGTCATCTTCGTCAGTTTTGGCGATCGTCAGGAGATGGTCGGAGGTTGGCACTGGTTTTTCCAAGTATCTCTTTAACAGATTTAAATGGAAAACCTTTTCCTTTCCTTGAATAGAGATCTGGTAGTTAGCCTTAGAAATCTTTTTCAGGACGGTAAACGGCCCTTGCCATCCGATCCTCAGTTGGTTGTTTCCGGTAGGAAGTAACACCAAAACTTTCTCTCCTGCTTCCAGTTTTCTCTCTTTCGCGACTTTCCTGTATCGGTTAGCGTGCTTTGTGCGTGCTCGTTTAAAGTTGTTCGTTGCTAGGTCCCATCCTAGTTTCAACCTATCCTTTAAATCCGACACATATTTACTTGCTGAGACAACTGTCTCATCAGCCTTCTGGTCTGTCAGCGACCAAAGTAAGGCTTCAAGCGGCCCCTTGATAGGTCTGCCGAATAAAAGCGTAGCTGGCGGAAATCCTGTGGAAGTATGAGGAGATTCTCTGTAGCCAAATAAAGCTGCCGGAATGCAACAATCCCAATCTTCAGGTTTCACTTGTGCCAGTCTACTTAACATCATGTTGAGGTTTCCGTTAACACGTTCTACTAGCCCATTTCTGGCCAGAGTATAAGGCTTTGTGTAGATGTGTTGGGTCCTCAAGATCTTGACGATCTCATCCATCAACAGGTTTCGGTATGGAGATCCGTTATCCGTCAGCACTTGCTGAGGGAATCCCAACCGAGTGAAAATCTGCACGAGGGCTTCTGCGACATGCTTGGCATCTGCGCATGTTAGCGGGATAGCTTCTGCCCATAAAGTGCATGTGTCGACTAAGGTCACGATAAACCTGTTCCTTCTTTTAGTCCTTTCTAAGGGTCCTAAAATGTCGATCACAACCCGTTCGAATGGTTTTCCCACTATTGGCATTTCACCCAAAGAGACTTGGGGTGCCCGTTGCTTGGGTGGCACACGTTGGCACTGGGCACAGGATTTGACATACCTGATAATCTCAGTATTTACTCCTGGCCACCAATAATGAGTGGTTATCCGTTGGTTTGTGGCGTTCTGTCCCATATGTCCGCTGAAGGGAAGAGAGTGCCCCATTTCTAGGATTTGGCTTCTGTACTGTTTCGGTACTAGGAGCTGATTGTAACCTTGGTCAGGCTTGCCCATTCTGCGATAAAGTATGCCATCCTTAGAAAAAATGTCCCCGTGCTGTCTGGGTTCCTTAGCCATGGGCAGTTTCCTAAAGCAGGGTGCCAAAGTAGGGTCCTTTTGTTGCGCTTCTTTAAGTTCCATGGGTAACAAATTAAGCGCAGGCTCCCGTTCCTTCTTGGTTTGCCCTCTTGTAGTTACTGCTGCCACAATCGGCTCTTCCGGTTTCCCAATACACACGTATCTCCCGCCAAGTATGACTGGGTAGATGGGATCATCCATAACAGCCGCTTTGATCACACCTCTGACAAAATCAGAGTGGATCTCCACCAATGCGATGGGAAGCGCTGTAGGTGTATCACTCTTACGAACTCCACAAAGTTGGACGGTCTCTCCTGTCTCTTGACCGGGTTTAACCAGGTTTCTGGCAACAATGCAATCATACGAAAGCTCCGTGTCAAATAAACAAGAAGTTTGAGAACCGTTCATAATAACAGTACCTCGCGTTGAGGGTGTATCCCCAACAGGTTGGGAATCACTGTCAATAATTCCGCCTTGCGAGACTGTTAGCAAGCATCCGATGCGTTTCGGTTCGGTGTGCTCGCTCTGATCATTAGTCCCGTGCTCAGGGGTTCTCCCTTTGCCACCTTGTCCGTTCTGGCTACGCTGCCATGAAGGGCGGTCGGGTTGATCAGACTGTTTACTGTGGTTGGGGTACTTGTCTTTGTAGAACTTGGATTTTTCAGGAGGGGGGTTTTGAGGTCCAGTTTCTCGGTGGTTATTCGGGTTGGAAGCGTGAGAAGCATGAGATGACTGGTCTAGATTATTTTTCCGAAAATGCTCTTCTGTCGGTTTACGTTTTGTGGCCGGCAGTTCAGCCAGCGCATTGTGATAACGCTCAGACTTTTCTAAGATGTCTTCAAGCTTTTCTGCCCCCTGCTCGGCTAGGAATCTCCGGGTATCAGCAGATAAAGTGTTCTTTATTTGTTCTGTAATAACAAATTCCTCCAGACCTTCATAGGTAGAGGGGAGCTGTGAAAGCTCAAGGCACTTTGTTAGGTATCCCTTCAAACGAGACGAGAACTGTTGAAAAGTTTCAGAGCTCTCTTTCCTGCTGTTGCGAAACAGTTGCAGAAATTTGCGAGCATTCATTTCAAAGCGCTCCAGTAACGCTTTCTTCAACACATCATAGTTGTCTTGTTGGCTGTTTTCCAGTTTGGCGTAAACATCATAAGCGCTGCTTTTCAGCGCCTGAGAAAGCTTACTGTTCCAACGCGACCTCTCTAAACCGTACAGAGTTGCAATTTTCTCAAATTTTTCTAGCCAAGTGTCAATCTTCTCATTCATCATCATGTGACGTATTCTTTTCAGAACGTTGTCTCCATTACAGCTGCTCTGAACGCATCAAGATTCTGGGCAAGTCGACCCGCATCAGCCAAAGACAAGTTCAGACTCTCTGTGATGTCCTGGGTCCACCGTCGTCTAGGTCGGCCCCTTCCCCTTTTTCCAGGGACCATGCCTTCCATCACTGTTTTTTCCAGACTATTATGTCTTTTTATATGACCGAAAAATTTCAGCTTCCTTATTGCGATGGTATTTAGGAGCCAATGTTCCTGTACGTTTAGTGAGTGCAGTACTTCTCTGTTGGTCTTTTTTTCTGTCCAGGGTATTCTCAACATCCTTCTGTAGCATTTCATTTCAAATGATGTAATCTATTTTGCAACTGTTTTATTGAGTGTCCAAGTCTCGCAGCCGTATGTTGCCACTGGGAATATACATGCTCTGATCAGTTGTAACTGTGTTTCTTTGCTTGTGCCTTGCCATAGGTTTTTTTATCTGTATTAGTTTATGTGAAGCAATTGCAAGTCTTCTTTTAATTTCTACTGCACAGTCGCCAGAGCTGTTGATGATTGATCCTAAGTATTCGAATTCATTAACACTTTCCAGTTCTTCGTTATCAATTTCAATTTCTGGTTTGGTCTTTACTTTGTCTGTTGTCAATACTTTAGTCTTCTTGGTGTTTAGGTATAGATTCTGGGCCTCGCTGTGTTTTTTGGTGGACAGAAGTAATTGTTCAAGTCCTTCTGGGTTGGTCGATAGGAGGACTGTGTCGTCAGCATATCTGATTTCCGGGATCTGGTACCCGCCGATGTTAAATGAGTCAAACTCTGTGTGTTCTTGGTCATCTCTTACATTTCTCATGATATTCTCGGCATAAATGTTAAACAGGTAAGGGGAAAGGGTACGGCCTTGTCTTACTCCTTTCTGTACTTCAAACCATTCTGATGTCCCCCCTCTATTCTTACGGCTGCCTGTTGTTCTTGGTACAGCAGTGCGATGAGTTGTATAAGGTGGTTTGGAAATCCCACATTTTTCATAATAGCCCATAACTGCTGATGTTGTACACAATCGAAAGCTTTGGTGTAATCAATGAAACAAGTATGTAGGTCAACGTTGAATTCTCTACACTTTTCTATGATGATCCTCATGTTAAATATATACAACGTTAAAATATCTCCAAAGATAAAATGTAGGGATAAAAATAATGCGTAAGCTACTAGAAGACATGATCGCCCATGCCGCGGGTCACTACCCGCCATGAAATTAACTTGTTAGACGTGAAGGCAAAACGTTTACCCTTGTAGACGGGATGAGAACGGAGATCAAAAAGAAAAAATATGACTGAACACGTGCTTGAAACTAGCAAGGCTAAAAAGACGCAATTGGTGGGGAAAGGAAAAAAATTCACGTCCCCAAGTTGACACAAGGTAAAGAAATTGACCAAAGGGACCTTAGTTATTATACGCAACAGTCATTTCTTGGACGCTTTTACGATACTTAGTCCTTTTATTTGAATTCAGCGGCAAACGCATTACAGAAGATGCTCGAACATATTTCAAAAAAACAACTAACCTTGAAAAGTAACTTTTTCTTAATAATAATGTTAGGAATATAAAACCTAGCTGGCCTGATGGCCCATCTTGAGCAGAGAAATAATATGCTTTCATTTATACAGACGGATAGATAATAATGAAGATATTGACAAAAGACTGTGTTGTTCATATCAGCGAGCGACTGCATTGAAACAAAAAAATGTCACTAATTTTCAAAAAATTGCGGCCTTGAGACTCAAGTGCTAAAATCTAGATGAATGAAGGAGAGGGGGAATTAGTGGAAAGTTGTGGCTAAAATAACTCTAGAGGCAGATTCGTGTAGGAAATGCATGTATAAACAAGGGTGTTTTTGTAAAAAACGCAAGTAGAGACAGACGGACCAACAGACAATAATACATACTTGACTGAGGTATGACTGAATTGACTTTTGGTAGGAGGTTTGAAATTTGAAAAGGGGAAAAGGCGGTGATTGGCCACAGATAAACATATTATCGGCGCTCAGACGCGCATTTTTGCCATTCATCATAAATTGTCCAGTAGTAGACACAGTAATTCTTCAGTGGTGTAATTCCCAGAAGCTAATTGCAATATTTAGAGGGACGCCATACTAGAGCCAGCAGCTCAGCTGAGTTTTGCTAGCTTATAACTGTGTTCTCTATTCATAATTCTGGTAAGACTGAAAGTATTTCTTTGTATATTTTAATATTGTTTAATGTTTCGAGTGATGTGATACTGCCATATCAAAATCTATCCCTTACAACAAGTAAGGATTCGCTCTAGATCCCCAGCCCCAGTTCAGGGTCTAGAGACAAACAAAATACATAAACGCCAGCAAGGATTATGAAGGACGGATCAAGTGTTGAGATCAGTGGAACATATCACCTATCCTATTCAATGGCAGGAAGCTAATGAACATATTTCAGAATATGTAGTCTTGGGGAACTTATACTATGTGAAACCAACTTGGTAAGATGTGCTGTATGGTCAGAGAGATCTGACCCCGTCTATGTGGTGTTGTTGTGTAGTGTTGAGTGTAGAAGTGGCTCAGGAGGTAGAGTTCTGACACATGACCCAATACTTTTATTTCAGAACTGTGAGTTTTTTATTTGGCACCAAAGTGGTGTCAAATGCTGTGTTGTAAAATACAAGTGTGGACCCGTGCAGTCGAGTATTTTGGCAGAGCAGCCTTAGATTGCCCCCAAGCACGGAGAGGTGGGGCCACCAGATTCCAGGACCAGAACTACTCAGTCAAAGATACGTGAGCGTCTGGCCTGCTGGACATTCACCAACTTATTTAATAACTAACACCAACTATATTCCCATCAACTAGAACATACCATGTTGGGAAATAAACTTGTATTCCTCCCATCAGTAAATGGACAATGTTTGGTAGTCATAGACTGGGAGTGATGAAGCCACCCCAACAGCACATCCATTAATCGTTCTCCCAGATAAATTACAAATATAAACAGTAGTAATATTAACTAGTCTTGTAAAATACATATGTACACACCTTTCATTTATTATGCCATATATTCATGCATTTCATTCATAATTTCAAAACCTTTCATATGTTCAGACCAAAATAAAACCTTGGTTCAGAACAAATAAACTTAAAGAAAATTTAAATATCAAAATTTGAAACAGCTTGAGTTAGTTCAGTGTGTTATAAATTCTATTAATATTATTAGACTTATTAAATATCTGTGTGTGTGTATGTAATCTACCACAACCCATTCCATATCAGTACCCTAGATTTTTAACGTAGCCACATTCATTAGTAAAAAAGATATGTGTGAGGTCGTAAGTGGTAGCAAGAAGGGCCTTCTGTAAATTCACATCTACATTTATCTCAGGAGCCTTCACAGCTGACCTCATGCATCACACTAGGTAATATCACAACCATACAGTACCATCAAATCCACTACATAGCGTGAGTATTAGAAGGATCAGTTAAGGAAGAATGCGGAGAAGACTCTCCATAGCTGGAAGTGGAGGCAGCACCACGACTTTGGAACTCTAGAGTTTTAAGCGCCAACTCGTGCTGTCTCTGTTCCCTCTCCTTCTCATGCTGTCTCTCATTCTCTCTTTCCTCATGCTGTCTCTCCTTCTCTCTTTCCTCCCTCTCCTTCTCTTGCTGTCTCTATCTGCGGATTTCCATCTCCTCATCCATCTTCCTCTGCTGTAACAGCCGGTCTTCCGCTTCTTTCCTTCTGGCTTCTTCTTTTTCCTCTTTAGCTTCAGCTGCTTTCCTCTCCGCGTCATATCTCTCCAGTTCGTCTCTGACAAAAGCTTTCGCTTCTTCTCCTTTCAAACCTTCTTCTCTCGCCTCGTCCCTGAGGAGCTGTCTAAGCTTTGCCCTCTCCGCCATAATAAGTCAGTGGCTGAGATTTAGACGAGAAAGAGATAAGAAAAGGATACACTGGTTCCTACCACTTGCGAGAAAAATACCAAACAAAAGATGATATCCTTATTCCTGGGATACCTCCTCCAAAATATAGTATCTAACTATCGCTGCTATTATCGGCAATAAAGCACCTAATGCAGACGACTACGCCAACTAAATGGTAGTTAAGATTTACTACTGAAAAATAAGTTGCTACAGTGGAAACAAAATAATTTTGCAAAAAATTTTAAGGAGAAAAAAAAATCCCTTAATTTTTTTAACCACTATAAGTTCACCCCTGAAGATAGTTAGGGTAAGGGAGGCAATAACAGGACGTATAGTCTGATCGCGCTCCTTAGCTTAGCTCAAACACCTACTTCTTCAGAACCCTGTGAATGTTATACACTCACAAAACTTTACCAGCTTTAGGTATTACAAAACCAGTAATTAACATATATTCCGACAAAATCAACCTGTAAACCAAATGTATAATGCGCAATAATGCTGTGGAAAAACAATTATTAGCCGTGTGGTCAGCACGCCCATAAACAGATCGTTACGTCTAGGGGATAGTTATTTTTAAAAGATACAAAACTCACAAGACACCACACTCTTACTCTATATCAGAATAAAGAATCTTACCGACGAGCTGATATTTGCCGTCTCGTCTTCCTATTCAAAGTTCAAAATCCCGATAGACGAGACCCCATTTGTCGTAGATTTTTGATAGGAGAATTAAGACTTGGTTTGGTCCCTTCTGAATAGGTTGGAATGAGTGATAGTCGCAGTGTGAGATAGAAATACAAAATAGATTTCCACGAGTGAGGTGGTAGAATTGTGATAGAGGCTGTCTCTGAGAGCGAGAAATCTTCTCTCTCTCTCTCTCTCACCTATCTTCTACGATAGATCTAGAGTAGTCAGACAGTCTAACACATATACATTAAATATATATATATATCCACTCACGTGCACGCACATTCAAGTGACGACAGGTAGACACACAGACGTGGGAAACTATAACAAATGATTATATAGATAATATAGAACGAGCTGAGCAACATGCTGATTAATTTATTAAGTTTATTTATCATTGTAAACTTACGTCACAACATGTAAAATTACATCAAAAAAGGCATATACACAAAGTCATAAACAAATCAAGGAATGCTACAAGAACTGGTAGACCCACAGTTATGATCTTCCCTCGATGGATAGCCCACAGTCCCGTTAGGAGAAAGATGATAGCACAAAGAGTCCCAGATACATATGATTGAGTCTAAGAGTTTTCCCCGTTTAAGGTATGAACAGACCTGATACTATAATCTAGTTTAAGGGAAAATATTGTTAGCAAAACAAACTTGCATGAAGAAAGTTATGACAGCAAATAGGTGCCAAAATACAACGGTAAAATAACACTCAGACCTGCGTTCACTCTATTCATTCAGCCGTGGCCACGTGCGCACATTTATACTTACAGCTTTTATCGCTGCCTCTGGAAACATAATTTTTTAATGGTTAGGAGGGTTAAGGTTAGGCGGGTGGTTGGGTTAGGGTTAGTAGGGGGTTAGGGTTTGACGAAGCATGATGTTCTTGGCAAAAGCATGGCTCACGTCTACAACATCGAGTTCCTAAAAACGTGGCTTGCTTCAAACTCACATCTCGATTGTTATACACAATTTTGATAAATTCAGGACATCTGCTGCAATCGATCACATTTTGTCTGACGAACTTCCAAACATTCAAGCCGAGCCAAGACTTTTAAAGATCGTCACTCGCTGCATGATGCACGGTCCTTGCGGTACTGCAAACACTGGAGCATCATGCACGAAGAACAATGCATGCAAGAAAAAGTGTCCTAAAGACTTTCAAATCGAAACACGTCAATGGAAATCAATGCAGCTGGTAATCTGAATCTTGTGCAACTCGTTGGTCTCCCTCAGTTATCTCGACATTTGGACAGTCATATCCTTTGTAAATATACTTATACATATATTTAACCGCCTTCACTGTCGAAATAAATCTCAACATTTATATGGTAGTTATATTTTAAGAGCAAGTATTCGTTGTAAGGGACCGCAGAGCGATTATCCAAATTCGACGTCGACGGTAAAAGAGGTATCTATTATTATATTATCATTAGATATTTTTAGTCAAACTTATCATTGGATATTTTTTGTCAAACTTACTGATGGATTTTTTAAGTCAAACTTATCATTAGATATTTTTAGTCAACTTATCATTGGATTTTTTTAGTCAAACGTATCATTGGATATTTATAGTCAAACTTATCATTGGATTTTTTGTTGTCAAACTTTTCAATGGCTTTTTGTAGTCAAATACATCAATGGATTTTTGTAGTCAAACTTATCATTAAAAGGATGTATAAAGATACCAACAAAAATCTCCAACGGATGAGAAGAAAAAAAGACTTACTACAATTGGTAGCACAGCTGAATGGAGAAAAACTTGTAAATATACTGCTGGTTACTACACAAAGTCAGACAGAAATTCCTCGTTTCGATGAAAAAGTAAAAGATGTTAACAAAGTAAAGAAAATTATTATTCAAGTAGAAAGATCTGTTGATTTTTAACATAATTATGTTTTTAAAAAGCCGTGGCATTAGGAAGTTGGCTTGATCATCTTGCCAAGTTGCTACGCGGAAAATTCAATAAGTTTATAAATGATAAAAACAATATAAAGTAAGGAGCGCGATGGGTTCACAGATACGTTAACTTTCGCGAGTGTTTGGTAAATACAAGAAACTACAGAATCTCAGCCTCAAGCAGTGTAGCCGTGTGGCCTACTACGCCACCCTTAGGATAGAAAGTACTTTAGCAAGTCAGATACACTAGGTACATGTATAGACTAGTTAGTACTCACATCTAGTCACAAACCAATGACATCATTTGTCATGGTACTCATGAGTCCATGATGTCATTAAATCTTGTGTGGATTTTCATACAAGATATACCTGAAAGTCCATAAACTGGAACTATGATTGGTCAACGTCCCTTGGTAATAATAAATTTGGTAGAGAGATTTTATAGTTAGTTGGTTTAGAGATTTAATTAACTGACTGTTGACCAAAAAGACCAATCATTAGTTAGTTTCCGGTCAAGGATTAAAAAGAATAACATCCGCCCAAGTTGAGATCCCAAGAAGTCGAAAACAGAAGTAGATTTTATATTGAACCCAGAGAGCATATTGTATGCTCCAATATGTATTGCTTTTCAACAAATCTACAATTGAAATAAACATCCTTTATATGATTTTGACTGAATTGAGATCTATTCTGGAAGCGAAAGAAAACTAAAGTAAGACAGTTGTATTTTGATGAAACCTTAAATTAACTAACGCCATCAAAGTTTTCCTACCACTACTACCACTATCACGATCACGAGCTTCCTATAAATACTCCTACACTATAACGTCACCGTACACTGCCACATAACATAACAGAAACGTTTTGGTGCCGTGACCAGGATCACACACCAGAGATTGTCATTTTTGGTGTAGTACAGCTTATGCATGATGGATCCAAATATGCAACAGCAGTTTGAAAATCAAATACAATTGCTCCAACAACAAAATCTGTTATTACAACAGCAGATACATGACGTGCAACAACAGCATGCGTTAAGTCAGCCATTGCCAGATAACGCTGAAGTTCCTAATAGTTCTCTACAAGCTATTGCTACCACCCTTAGCTTGGTTACACAGAGTGCAAATCTGCACAACATCAATAACATTGTTAAGCCTTTTTGTGGCGATCCGTCCACTTTTCGGCAGTGGTTACGTGACATTGAGAAATTTTCTTCATTGATTCCATCAGCCACTGATGCCGATCGCAAACGTGTTGCCTTCTTATCAACTCAGTCACTTGTCACTGACTATCTACGTCGCCCTGCACACGATCAAACAGATGAAGAGCCAATGGACGTCAGTCATTACCGTCAGTCTTGGCAGCAACCATCCATGTTACAGCCGTGCGATACTCCATTGCCGGGATCTTATCGCCAACAGTTTGGTCAGCGCACTCAACACCAAGACAGAACACCACACAGTCAGGCGAGAGTCCTCCCTATTTCCAGGTCAGGACATTGGAACAGCCTGAACAGGAGATGGCATAGAATGAAAATGAGAAATCTCCTTGCAGAGATAAGACCAACAACGATATGGGTGGTCAACAATAATCCATGTAGAAACGAACGCAGCTGTGACATGGCATCAAAAGGGTGTTGGAAGGCCCATATATGCTCAATAAGATCGGGATCGCAAACCAACAGAGGCCAACACTTCAACGTAGTAGGCACAGAGAAGACACAGTGCACGCATGGGGATACCACGCAACGCGTATCAACACGGAAATCCGAGGGCAGATTGAAAGCAATGTGTAGTGCTGCTACACAAACGGAGACACGTCGAATGGTCCGTGTTGTAACACACACAGAAACAACCAGAAGTATCGGCACACAGACAGTAGTAGAAAAATCAAAGACACCACGTCGTTCCCGTATTCCAGTCCGAACCCCTACAGTTAGTTGTCATCGTCCTCCACGTACCTTCCCCTGTCCTCATGTCCGTCCCCGTTTTTCATGTCTCCCACGACTTCGTCAGTCCCATCCGACTCCTCCGCCACCTCCCCCTGCAAAGTTCCGTACATCCCGCATTCCAGTTCGCGTTCCACTGCCCTCCCCGCATCCTGCTTTTAGATCCCATCATTATGTTCTATCCCCTCCTGCGGTCAATGACATTTGTCTTCCCCGACGCAAACGGAAAGACATATTACCTCCGCCTCGATTGTTGCGTGATGCCAATACGTCATCACCCACGACCATAGCACTCATTGATTCCTTCAACCGTTTACTCCAGACATTGACAACTTGAACTGTTGCCTCCTTCCAGATGTTATATCAGATGTTGCAAGCTCCTTGCAGCGGTTATCTCTAATACATAAGGAGACATGATTCTTCCTTCCTCCACTCAAGCATATTTATTCTACACTCTGCATGTTGAACTGACCGATCCCTACACCTCTCGTGTGAACGTTCCTTGCTTGAACTGTCCACAGAATTTATTTGATTCTCCTAGTACCTGGACCGTGACACTTATGACATTCCTCAGGCCGCTGATGATAGCGATACACCTACTCAGCATTTTTTTAATGACTAAAGATTTTATTACTTGTTTTTTTTATCATTTCACATGCCCCTCATGTAGATATCATCCATGTCTTGAGGATTCCATTTTGTTTACATGTTTCACTACTTTCCATTTCATCAACCACTAGTGTTGGTTTTTTACTGGCAAAAAAATTGTAGTCACATATTGCATGCCTTTATGATTGTTCCTCTAGTTCGAGTTTTCGGTTATTTAACCCGAATTATTAGATATGTTTAAATCGGTTACCCATCTCCATTACATAGTTACTTATCCATGCCCATTGATGACCATCCCAATTGACTTTATTTTATGTTCATGCCCATTTATTGCTATTATGTTTACGATATTTTCATGATTTACTTAATGTTTTGCCTTTTGTATTACCACCGAGTTTTGTGGTTTATTTTCATTATGACGGTCATGTTGTACATCCACCATTTTGGGCGTCCGCCATATTTTATGGGCACCCGCCATTTTTTTGTTCTTTCCCAGTTTTTTTTTTTTTTTTTTTTTTTTCATTTGCGACGTTAACTCGTTTCTCATGTTCTATCATGTTTTATAATTCGCATATGTTTTGAAAATATTGATGACTATCAACCCATAAAAGCGGTTGGCTAGTTGGTTGATAAATTGTTCCAGTACTGTTATATTTTTTGCTCATTATTAGTGCTAGTTGTTCATATCATATCCTCCCCTGTCCTTCCATGTGCCCATTGACTATGTCCATCAGTCCCTACCCCTTCATAATTACTTTGTGAAATGTTCATGATAGTTTCATCCATTATTCCCATCCATTGTTTGTTGTATTCCTTCAGACATGATTTCTGGTGGGATACCTGAACCCCCATATTTTTTAGGGATTAGTCTTTTTTTTTAGGGACTAAAGTGTCTCCCTACGGGATACCCTTTGGTGGCCCCTGGGCGTATGTAGCCGTGTGGCCTACTACGCCACCCTTAGGATAGAAAGTACTTTAGCAAGTCAGATACACTAGGTACATGTATAGACTAGTTAGTACTCACATCTAGTCACAAACCAATGACATCATTTGTCATGGTACTCATGAGTCCATGATGTCATTAAATCTTGTGTGGATTTTCATACAAGATATACCTGAAAGTCCATAAACTGGAACTATGATTGGTCAACGTCCCTTGGTAATAATAAATTTGGTAGAGAGATTTTATAGTTAGTTGGTTTAGAGATTTAATTAACTGACTGTTGACCAAAAAGACCAATCATTAGTTAGTTTCCGGTCAAGGATTAAAAAGAATAACATCCGCCCAAGTTGAGATCCCAAGAAGTCGAAAACAGAAGTAGATTTTATATTGAACCCAGAGAGCATATTGTATGCTCCAATATGTATTGCTTTTCAACAAATCTACAATTGAAATAAACATCCTTTATATGATTTTGACTGAATTGAGATCTATTCTGGAAGCGAAAGAAAACTAAAGTAAGACAGTTGTATTTTGATGAAACCTTAAATTAACTAACGCCATCAAAGTTTTCCTACCATTACTACCACTATCACGATCACGAGCTTCCTACAAATACTCCTACACTATAACGTCACCGTACACTGCCACAGCAGCACGAATTGCTCCTCGTGTGGAGAAAGCAATTGAACGGTTAAACTTTGAGGAGATCCAATTTTGGAATAAATAAAGTGACTTTCTTACATGTGTCAGTGTGATTGTTGTTAAGCAACCATAGTTTGGTTAGCTCCCTATGAGGAGTATAGTATTCAAATAGGTCAACTTGTAGCTTCTCAGACCATATCTTGACCCAGTTATTCAGTAAAGTGGTTATGTGTGATGAAATAGGTCAACTTGCCAACTTCTTTTACTGCATCTTGTGCAACTTTAGTAGTAACAGCAGAAAGTAAAAAATACAAAAACCATACCCTCTATATCTTTTTTGATATAATTTCTTTTTAATTATTAACATTTTTTATTGGTTTTTGACAGACGGTCATTGCTGTTGTAATAGAAATATTCACATTCTGAAGTTTAGGGTATCCTGAAAATATGCGCAGAAATAACAATAGAAGAGTTTAAAAGATTTTGTAAAAGATGTTGGGAAAAAACCTTATAGTTTTATTGTTGTAGATAATTCTATTGTCTTCTAATGTCATATATGTGCATATTATCAAGATACCCTAAACTTCAGAATGTGAATATTTCTATAGAAAAATAACATAACACTATAGTAAGTATGAATTAACCACTATAGTCTTTGATATAGGCTTCACTTGAAGAAGTCTTTGGAAATCGCTTTGGAAATTAGTGAGGCATTATAGAGTTCCTATGAAGATCGTTAACTTAATAAAGAAGACATACTATCAGTGCCAGCAAAAGTATTAAACAGAATCATCCTGGAGAGATTTAAAAAGTCCATAGACAAGCAACTGAGAGATAAACAAGCAGGTTTTCGACAAAATAGATCATGTACAGACCAGATAGCCACATTGAGAATAATAATTGAACAAAGTTTGGAATGGAATTCACCACTATACATCGGATTCGTGGACTATGAAAAGGCATTTGACAGTGTAGACAGAGAATCGCTCTGGAAATTGATGAGGCATTATGGAGTTCCCATTAACTTAATAAAGAAGACCTATGAAGACATGGCATGCAGAGTTCTTCATGAAGGACAACTTACAGAATCGTTTAGGATTAGAACGGGAGTGAGACAAGGATGCCTCTTGTCTCCATTTTTCTTACTAGCAATAGATTGGATTATGAAAGCATCGACATCACACAACAGAAATGAAAGCCAGTGGAATCTGACTAAACAGCTTGATGATCTGGATTTTGCTTTGACTTGGCTCTTCTGTCCCATAACCATAATCAGATGCAAGAGAAAATGAAAATTCTCGATGAGAGGTCACAACAAGTGGGCCTGAAAATACACAGGGAAAACACAAAGATTATGAGAATCATCATCATGTAGCATGTTCTTTGCAGAACGTCGCTCTCATCACAACCCTCCTGAAAGACTCTCGATCTCTAGCCAGCCCTCCTGCCTCCTCCAATGTCATGTTCAAGGTGTCTTCAATGTCCTGTGTCCACCGTCGTCTTGGTCGGCCCCTGCCTCGCCTTCCAGGTACCATACCCTATATCACTGCTCTCTCTAAACCACTATGGCGTTTAATGTGGCAAAAATATTTCAGTTTCCGGGACATGATATTGTTTATGAGCCAGTTTTCTTCGATGTTCAGGTCGTGTAGGATGTCTATATTTTTCTTCTTCTTGGTCCACGATATTCTGAGAATTTGTCTGTAACACTTTGCTTCGAAAGATTCGATTTTTTTTCTTTAATGTTTGAGTAATGGTCCATGATTCACATCCATATGTTGCTACCGGAAAGATGCACGTTCTCAGAAGTTTTACTTTTATTAATTTGCTGGTGTTATGCCATAGGTTCTTCATTTTATTTAACCTCTGCATTGCTATGGCCAGTCTCCTTCTGACCTCTTTTGAGCAGTCTCCATTGTTGTTAATTATGGAGCCAAGATATTCAAAATTTGTGACATTTTCAATTTCCTCATCCTTGACGGTAATTTTTGGTTGGCATCTTGTTTTGTCTGTGGACATTATCTTTGATTACGAGAATAAATGCAAGAAATGATAACAAGGTTGAACTTGAAGAAACATCACTAAAAGATGTAGAATCGTACACATATCTTGGAAGTAATATAGACAAAGTTGGAGGGACAGACAGTGATATCAAAATAAGAATACAAAAAGCAAAAAGAACTTTCATTGCATTGGGAAAGATATGGAGAACAAGAGAAATCAAGTCCAACACGAAAATAAGAATCTTCAACTCAAATGTCAAGTCAGTCCTATTGTATGGCTCTGAGACATGGAGAACAAAAAAAAAACAACAACCAAAAATTTACAGACTTTTATAAACGGGTGCTTGCGTTGAATAGAAGGACTGAAATGGTATGACAAAGTCACAAATGTGGAATTGATGACAAGAACCAGACAAGTGCCAGTGGAACAAGAGTTGAGAAGGTGACGCTGGCGATGGATAGGACACACATTGAGGAAACCTGTTGATAGCATTACAAGGCAGTCCTTGTTCTCGAATCCACAGGGAAAGAGAGGCAGAGGTAGACCAAAAACACATGGAGAATAGAACTGGATACAGAGGTGAATTATAATGAGGAAAACATGGAAAGAACTTGAGCGGATAGCACAGGACAGGAAGACTTGGCATGTGTTTGTTGAAGGCCTATGCTCCTTGGGGAGCTAAAGGGTATTGAATTGAATTGAATTGAGGATAAGAAGAAATGCGTTTGTCTTTCAAAACTGTATTGATAACACTTTAAAATTGTTTTTAAAAAAAAAAAGGAAAAAATCGATCGAAGCAAATTAGTGAGATTTTTAGTACCTAAACATACAGTATTTAAAAATATATAATTGAACAAGGAATAGTGAGATGCAACTAGGCGTTTTTTTCTTTTCGATAAATCATATGTATTGCTAATAAACTGTCAGCTCCAAATAGGTGCACAGATGGTATAAAAACTCCATGTTCACCACTTCCCGTAGGCCGGAAGGTAGTTGTCAAAGTCGGTGTAAATTGTAGAAGAAACGCCGTTACGTTTTTCGAGTTTCTGCGTATCTAGATCTCGTCTTCCGAGTCTCAATAATCCCATACTTGGGAATTGTCTTTTGTCTGTGACATAACCTGACAAAAATAAGAGAACATTTTTGAAATGTTTAATATTGTTTATTTACTTTGAGTGTTTATTGTGTCACGTGTTTACATTAATTGTAAGTAGAGATGATGAATGAATGAAGGAATAAGTGAATGAGTGAGTGAATGAATGAATGAATGGGAGCGTGATTATGTTGATCATGGAATTCGTAAGTTCCCGGATGTGAAAGTGAAAAATGAATAAATGAATGTATGGGCTCATGAACCAGCTGTCCACGGAAAAAAAATAATAATTAGCACAGAGAGACATTGATACGATTGTTCATCATACTAATTTTGGTGCTTCTTTTAGCCCAGCTCGACATACCTTAGTACGTCGTTACTCTAACTTTGATTCTTCTTTAAGTACTATTATAGAAGAAGATCCTTCGGTTTTGTCTGACACGCACACTAACTTTATAGCTACGACTGAATCTACATCCAGTCACGGTGATTGCAACTTCTTTGCTGCAATGACTAGTGTTTTCTTTGCTACATGTACGGACTTGGTTGTTAGTACATATCTATACCTTATGAGTTTCTTTACCTTTCTTATTGGGCCGGTTAGCTCAGTATCTTCGTGTTTTTCGACTTTTTGTCGCACGTTCTGCTTTCCTTTTAAACTTCGACGCAGGTCCAAGTTTACCATTGTCTGTTTTTACATCTTTATTGTATATTTCTTGTTTTTTCTTTGCCCGGTACACAGGCTATGACTTCAGTTCAGCCTTTGAGATACACGCCTTTGTCAACTGCATTTCCTTTGTCTTGCAAAAAATCTCAGATTGTCAGCCATCATTACACTCTTGGTCATCATTACACTCAACATGACGTTGGTATAGGGTTCCCATAATGTTTTGTTAAAAAACCGGGACATTTCCAAATTTTTACCTAAAAAACCCGGGACATTTTGTAAAAAAACGGGACATGTTAAAAATTAAGGTAAAGCACAAATAAATCTATTATATATTATATGTTGCACTTAAAATAAGATACTGGTATAAAAATACACACATTAACTAACACAACTTCCACTTTAAAAAAGAATTCTAAATTACAAACATACTTAATTAGAAAAATCGCACCTTTAAAAAATACACAATAGTCAAGTTTATATTTCAGATTCATCAGAATATTTATCAGATTTATGGGCCTGTTCAAGAAGTTTTTTTTTTCTTCTGATATTTGGACATAGAACTCAGCACAAGAGAAATCCTTAAAATGGGTCTTTATAATGGCAAGCTTTCACTGTCTCAATTTTCAGTCTGTTTTTTTTTCGTCTGTCCAAAGCGCATTTAAAAAACACGTTCAACAGCTGCATTGGATCCTGGCAGTGCCAAACAAAAACTAACTAGGCATTTCAGGTTTTCAGCATTTATATCCTGCTTTGTAAAATGAGCGAACATCTCACACCATTTTTCACTGACACTTTGATCCTTCAGTTCACTCCACACATCAAATTTGCTTTCACAATATTTTTTCACACATGCAAACTCAACAAATAAGTCCTCTTCATTCACAGTAAAATTTGGTGACACTCTATTCGTGAATATGTAGCTTTCTTGGATGTTCTTCCAAGTCACAGACTCCTTTCCCTTCAAATTGATCCAATCCATAGACTGAAGAGGCGTAAGAAATGGTGTACACCACTCCTGAATATATTCAATGCAGGTGTCATAGAAATCTACTGCATAGCTTTGAAACTTTTCAACTGTTATGTGTCTTTCTTTTTCTAATTCTTGCAACGGATTTCTCACAGTAGTAGTAAGAAACTTTTCTGCCTTCCTCTAGTTAAATCATTTGGTAGATGCTCACTGAACACTGTTTTGGTCGACTTTCGAATTTTTGTTCGAGATTCAAACCGAGGGTCCACTGTAACCGGAAATTGATAAAGTAACACTACTAAAATACGGAATAAAATCTGTTACCCAAAGATTTTTTTTTTAGGAAGGACCCTTAAAAAGCGGGACATTTGGAATAAATTCGGGACACCGGGACATTTTATTAAAAAAACGGGACTGTCCCGGGAAAAACGGGACGAATGGGAACCCTACGTTGGTATCATGTGTATATTCACGACTTTTCTGTACGTCATTGCACGCTGCTATTTTTCTCGGATACTTTTATCGCCCTATATTATTGATAATTTCAATTCAGTCTGTGCTACTTTCACTGCTACCCTTTCTCGTTTATCGGAGGAAGGTTCGACTAACATCATACAGTGGTCTGAAGTTTGCACGGCTACATTTGGTAGGTTAAAGTTAAAGTTACCTTTTTTCTCTAATAATATCCTACCGTTACCAAACAGGAATTTTCATTTGATTATTCGCAGGAACGCCTTCTCGATGGGAATTGGAGCTGTTATACGTGTCTTCATACCATTGACTGAATTCAAGCGTCGATACTCTGCGATAGACATCAATATGTTGGCCAATTCAAGATCTACAAGAGACGCTGTTGACTTGCGCCCGTTTGACTGTACCATTCAAGCCATTCGGAATTCTGACTCCGCAGTGGATGATTTTGTCTCAACACGCTCATAAGACTTTCCAAGGCCACTGGAGCTTTGAAATTGCACATAACTAATTGTGAACATTGTGTTCTTTGACTTTTATGTGACACGTTATTAGCATATTATTCATACACGACAGTGTGTTGATAAACTATGAACGAGTGACAATAGTATTGACAATAGTATTTAAACTTAACGTATCATTACGATACATTTCGGTAGTGAACATTTACCAAGTGTGTGTTTTTTCTATTTTTTTTCTCTGACATTGTTATGTATTTGCATTAAATAATAATAATAAATTCTTTAAGCACCAAACACGGCGCATAAGGCAGAAACCAGTGCTCTCCAGGTTGTACGTTGTGACGCCACTCCTCTTAGCTCTTGCACATTGTTTAATCCCAACGTTCTTCCTTCTCTTATTATTGTTCTTCTGAGTGTTTTTTTTTTGGTCTTCCTTTTTTCCTCTTACCCTCAGGAACCCAAGTGAGTGCCTGCAATGGTATTCTGTTGTTTTGCATTCGTAGGACATGACCGATATATGACCATCGTCTTTTCCTTATATAGTTGGAGACATATTTCTGCCTAGAGTCTTCTCTTATTTGTCGATTAGTCTTGAATTCTTTCCAACTGATGTTCATGAGTTTTCTAAGACATTTGTTCTCGAATGTATTCAGCTTGTTCTCCAATGATTTTGTTATTTTCCAACTCTCACAGCCGTATGTTAACACTGAGATAACATTTGAATTAAACAGGCGAAGCTTGGTATGTATATTCAAAGATCGTAATTTCCAAATGTTAGATAATCTATTGAAGGCGCTAGCTGCCAAAGCAATTCTAATATGAATTTCTCTTGTTGTGTCCATTGTTTAATTTAAATTGTTACCATGTTGTATCATTGCTTTCTTTCACTACAAAGTCAAAACTAAGTCAAAATACTCAACCCAACTTGGATAAGCTACAGAGAGAAAATAGCATATAATCAACCACAAAGACACATTTTTATGAGGATTTGTAAATGAATGCATGCAAATGATTTTTGTGTGGATTGTACACACAAGAGAATAAAATATTTTAATTGATCTTGAAGACTTTCTTGCCTACCTCATGTTGAAGGTTTTACAGTAAATGGCCTAGTGAGAATAAAGTATGCTAATAATTGTCACTCACAATTAAACACCACAGAGGAATTCTGGAACAAACCTGGGTACAATTTTCATCAAGAATGTACCACCTCTGGCAGTATACCAGTATTCCTGACTTGAGTGATACAATAATCATATACACACCCCACGGTCACACCTGGTGCAACACCCGCATCCTGACTCAGCACATTCGTTTTCTTTAGACTTATTGTGAGGCCAAAGTCTTTGCAATCGTGGGTGAAGCGATTCATCAAGCTCTGAAGCTCCTGTTGGCTTTGAATGACGACTGCAGCGTTATCAGAGAACAACAAGTCCCTTATGGTGACCCTTCTGACTTTTGGTTTTTGCCTTCAGCCTAGAAAGATTAAACAGACGGCCATCTGACCTAGTGTGAAGGCATATTTTTAGATTGCATCTCTGAATACATGTTTTAAGAGTAAAGCAAAGAAGATCCCGAAGAGGATCGGAGCCAGAACACTGCCTTGTTTAACGCCACTTCGTATGTCAAAGGGTTGTGATGTGCTTCCAGCATATTGGACTGTTCCCCTCCTGTCGTCATGGAATGACTTTATCATTTCCAACAATTTAGCAGGGCAGCCTATTTTCAGGAGGATTTTGAAGAGTCCATCCCTACTAACCAGGTCAAATGCTTTTGTGAGGTCTTTCTGCTCTCCTGATTTTTCATGAAGCTGGCGGACAGAAAAGATCATGTCTGTTGTTGATCTACCAGCTCGGATTATCCTATTTTGTTACTTTGGATATATGCGCTCAGCTAACTTGTGTAGTCGCATTAAGATGACTCTGGCAAAAACCTTACCAACAATGCTAAGAAGAGAGATGCCTCTGTAGTTATTGCAATCACTCTGTCTCCTTTATTTTTATACAGTGTTACAATCTTGGCATCTTGCATGTCTTGAGGAATAGTTCTCTTCCCAGCACTTGCACAGCACCCTATGTAGAGAATGTAATAGGGTGCTTTTACAGCATTTGATTAAATCAGGAGGAATCCCATCACTGCGTAATGCTTTGCCAGAGGCCAAGCTATCAATGGCCTTGCTGAGTTCCTCTAACGTATGTTCGGCATCCAGCTCCTCCATACTTGGCAGACATTTGACAGCATCAAGGGCTGCAGGTGTAACGGTATCTTCTCTAGCGTAAAGCTCAGAGTAGTGCCCGACTCACCTCTCCATCTGCTTACCATTATTGGTTAGCTTCTCTCCGCTGATGATTTTTAGCGATGCTGTCTTACTTTTTTGGGGGACCAAGGGCTTTCTTTATACCGTCATACATTAGTCTAATGTTTCCTGTTTTGCGCTGCGGTCTGGATGCTCTCACTTTGCTGGAGCCAATAGTCATTTGCAAAGCGTCGAGCAGTTTGTTGAACTTTGCTTCTCTTAGCCTTCAGGATCTGTAGGGTTCTGGCACTCGGTGAACGTGTATTCATTCGCAGCACTGTGCCGTAATGACAGGTGTCATCACATCTGATGAAGCATCAAACCAGTCATTTGACTTCGCTGTTTTCTTACCAAAGGTGGCAAGTACAGTACTTTGAATGGTGTTCCACGGATGCTCCCAGTTCGCTGTAACAGTATCACCATGCGGAGGGCTACTGAGCACTTTCTTGAAGGTAGCAGTAAATTGAGCGATCATGACAGGGTCGGACATCTTGCTGGTATCAACGCGTGGTTTCCTTTCATGTATGACACTATAGACTTTTCTTGGTTGTGCTCTGATTTTACAGCAAACCAAGGAGTGATCTGTATCACAGTCTGCACCATGGTATGAGCGCGTGGAGAGCACAGACCTGAGAAGTGGCCTTCTGACAAGGATCAGATCCAGTTGGTGCCAGTGCTTGAATTGTGAGTGTCACTATGACACCTTATGCTTGGGTTTTGTCTGAAAGTAAGTGTTGGTCACGCAGAGGTCATGAAGGACACACAACTCTAAGAGCCGTTGTCCATTTTCATTCATCTTGCCAATATCAAACCTGCCAGACATGAAGGCCATGAAACATTATCGGCACCCACTCTAGTGTTTAAAGTCACCAAGAAGAACAAGCTATTCTTGCCTAGATATGCTTTTGATAATTGCTGTTAGATTCTCGTAGAACTCATCTTTACCTTCTGAGGCAGAGTACAGAGTAGGAGCATACACACTGACAAGGGTGATGGGACCTGCGCTAGTGTGCAGGCGGAGCATTAACAGGCGTTCTGATCCATTCTCGCCTGGTTCAACCATTTTAGTTAGCGATTTTTTAACGCAAAACCTACTCCATGTTGTCTGGTTTTATTAAGGTCTTTCCCTTGCCAATAAAATGTCTAGTCATTCTCACTCACCATTCCAGAGCCTGCGAGGCGCGTTTCCTGAAGGTCAGCTATATCCACCTGAAGTCATTAATTATGGCTGTCTTCCTGACATCATCTATGTCCTGTAGGTTTTCGGATAGTCCAGTCAACATAGTCCAGACGTTCCAGCATCCCAGTCTGAGAGTTGGCTTATTTATATTATGATAATTCATTCATTCATAACCCTCCACTCCCAAAGAAGCATAGGCCTTCAACGAACACCTGCCAAGTCTTCCTGTCACGTGCCATCATCTCAAGTTCTTTCCACGTTCTCCTCATCCTTTTCACCTCTGTTTCCAGCTCTCTTCTCCATGTGCTTCTTGGTCTACCTCTGCCTCTCTTGCCCTGGGGCTTCCAGAACAAGGACTGGCTTGTAATGCTATCAACAGGTTTCCTCAGTGTGTGTCCTATCCATCGCCATCGTCTTCTTCTCATCTCTTGTTCCACTGGTACTTGTCTAGTTCTTGTCCTCAGTTCCACGTTGGTAACCTTGTCATACCATTTTAATCCATCTATTCTACGCCTTTATGATAATTGCTTGGTGCAAAATTTTCTGTCCACTGCTCGGGTTTGATCCTAATCCCGATGCACCCAATGGGGAAAGCAGACATTGGCTGCCCAGCTTGAAGCGGACGGTAGCTGTCCAGTGAGATCCTAGAACCTCTCCCACTGTCGGAAGTAGCCCCTGGCGCCATGCCCTACGCCAATTGGGCAAAATGCTTATAACCGGTAACTGCTACTTCCCGTGTTTTGCCGACACCTATAGGGTGAAGCTGGAGTGTCCTCTCTAGGGCGCGAGCTTGGGCACAGTTATATGAATATCAAGCTGTTGCCCATGCAGCATGTTCCCCCTTTCCACGCAGCTGACAGATCCAAAAGAACGGCAGTAGCCGATACAGTTTGGTACCAGCCATGTCGCAGGAGTTGCCAGAATAATGTCGAATCAACATTAGACTGCGTTAGGGACTCCGACTCCGGATTTATCATCAGGGTTTACTCCCGAAGCTAATTCCATAAAAAGATGTTCCCGCACGGCAGCGGTGGTTTGAATTCAGAGTTCCTTCTCATAAATAAGCTGCCAACCGAGGATCACGAGCCCTATCTGCCCGAAGCTGCTGGTTTTAAGGCGCTAGTCGATCGCCTTCGCCCCTTCTCCCGTCAGTGGAAACAGTTTCGCCGGGTTCAGATTGAGCCTCACGTGAAGGTCGGGAGCTGGACTTGATTGTCAGAGGCTACTTGAGACGCGTGCCATAGAAGCATTTATCTGCAGTGAGAGCTTATCGTCAGTACAACTCCCGACTACAACAACCTTTGGAACCGTTATTCTTCATATACTGATCCTTACTGAGCTGTTGTGAACTATTTTATTGAAGTTGAATTCTCAGAGTTGAACAGTCATTAAATGTTAACACAATCTGAAGACCTCGTTCCTAGACTTCTGTGAAGTTCATGAGCTGAGAGTTCTAAATGGATGTAGGTGTTATCTGACAGCGTATAACCAAGAAGAAAGTTGAAGGTTGAAACTGAGGCAACTAATCACGCCATATCCAGCAATAGGTTATATTAACCTTAAAGGCCAAGTAATTCCTGACAGTAAACCAGGGTTGAACACAAACAAGGAACCTTCCATCTCTGGCGGTTAGCTAGGGTTACCTTGAACCAAAATGTAACTGTAGGAAGACTGAACTTTCTGAAGGGACATTTTATGTGGAGACTTATGATATATAACATAGACTCCTTCAGTATCTCAGAAGAACAAATGACATAAATATTGACATTAAAAATAATCTCATACATAACAAACACCACGGAACCTGCCACAACAACAACTGCCCTTGCTGATAGAACTGGAGGTTACTTTCATGTAAACTCCGCTCTTTTCAGCGACGATCCTGTCCTTTACTCTAGCCGAGAAGCGCCCCCCTTCTCCCCCCCCCCCCCCCCCACTGATTTCTCACCACGGAGTATAGATCAATCAGTGTGCATAAGAGTATATAATCTCCTACTAATATAAACGGGTGCTCCATTAAAAGGCTAGGCAAAGGACTAACATTCTCGGAGGCATTCAAGCATTAGATTAATTGAACCTGGAGTAGATCATTTATCCTTATGCTACTGCATATTGCCGTGTAATGACTTACATCACCATTCAAACCTCTTTAAACGTAATTGTACAAACTTGTAAACTTACGCTGCTCATCTGCGTGATATGCTGTGCAAGAGCACAGGAGAGCCAACAAGCAGACAACTAGAAGCTTAGCGTTCATCGTAGTCGCTACTTTTCAACAGTAGTGGAAAAACACAGTGTGCACACACGGAAGCCAAGAAAGCGAGAATAAGTATTGTTTTAAACAGAGCTTTGCTTTAACCTTTCAGATTTGGCGATAATAATTTAAGTGGGTGTTAATATGTTCTTTATTGAGCAGTAAACTGCCTTCGTTTGGCACACAATTAGCTTGTAAATTAAATGCCAACCAATGGTTTTCTTCTTGTTCTCCTTTAGCACCGTTCAGGACACACGCTTTGAATCAATCTCTCCAAGATTTCAGAAACTGAGCGGTCCATTTTAAGTTATTATTTATGTTAATCTTCTCCGTTATAGGAACTTCCTCTTGTCTATTTTAAAAAAAAATCTTGCTCTATTTATTGTTTTGCTACATTGATTCCAAAAATGACTGTATAGTGATATTCTTCGCAAAGTATTCTGGCTTATCCATCTATATCGCTTTTTTCACTTTTTAATTCACTGTTGTCTGACGTTTTGGGGATGTATGGTTTATACACCACTCAAGAATCTGTACTAATGAACTATAATGAAAGTATCAGAATGTGTTGTAAATTAATAAATGTATCCATTCATTTTTTTTATACCCGCTTGAACTTATTCACTGATGGTTAGTTGAAAGTGACCTTGTTTACATCAGAACTGCCAGCACATTAGAAACCAGTATTGTTTGCCTGGTATAAGATAAACAGTACTGCCCGCTCATTACAGAAAACAGTAATGCCTTGTATGTTATAAACAGTACTGCCAAAACATTATACGAAAAACAGAATTTGCATGCTCTGCATATGAAAACGGTATTGCCTGCCCTACATATGACAAACAGTGTTGCTGGTATTGAGTAATAAAAGTAGATAGTGTCACTAAAGTTGAAAAGTCTTCACCACACATGAGAATTAAGAAACCTGGGTCGAAGATAAATCATCTAGAAATAAAACATCTCTTGTCACAGCGAGTCTAGGAACTAGATGACTTGGCCATCAAGCACTGTCACATTTAAACATTTGGGACTATGTATTCAAATGTTCACAGCTTAATTGTAACGTTTGTATGAGAAATATTTATAAACTTCTCAGGGATTTAATGGTGTTTCGTTAACTCATGAAATGTCCTCTTTTAAAAAAATGTCCAGGGCATTCATATTTCTCAATCATATATATAGTAGACAGCTTCATTTTATACATATATTTTACTACGTTGAGCAGGTTGGCTGTTTGGACGACACAGTGTCTGACCTGTAGAAAACTGTCCGGTCATAGCGATTACAGTCACATCTCCAGCTCCGTGTATTTCATTTCTTTATACGTGTGCTCCTTACTGAGCATAGGACCACAACTGGCGCCTCAAACCAGAAACCTGCTGTAAAACATGCATTCTTATAGCGGCAGTTTCTGTAGCAATATATTTTACATATAAAGGTGTGTTTCCGGTGCTAGTGAGAAATAAAGAAGAAGAAAAGTAGACAACAGAAAAACTACAGAAGTGAGTGACTTACACATACATATCCGGTGTTATATGCTGCGAATCGCGCTAATGACCGTGATGCGTGCCGTCCATCATTTGTAGTAATATAACATTCGGAACAATGTCCGTGGCCAAAAGACACACATAGGGGTATGCCGACAGACATGTATCAGCTTGAATTATAATATAAGTGTTACCACTCTTCAACGTTCACATGATACAATTTATTCATGTACAGTTACATAGCTCCATCAATTATATCAATATTTTCACGTCCAGTGGCAAAGGCGCTAATATGCAGTCTTCATAATGTCGCAAGGCAGTCCGTTCCGGTATGGAGACGCTGTCCTTGCATTCTCAATAGTTTAATATATTTGATACATTCGACACAATAATGAAAATTACTTCCTGACCTTCAAAGAAGCTAGGAACACCTCAACAGAGTATATTGGTGCCCTAGTGATGGTAAAATTCAGGTAAAACACAGTTAACTGCAAGAGCAAACACAGTTAACTGCAGGAGCAAACACACATGCGACCTCTCGAATTAAAACACAATCGGCATCTCTTCTTGCAGACGATAAAACCCCACTTCTGCTCAAATTGACGTCTGCTACCGTTCTTTACCGGCATAACGTCCTTTCCGATAATTGTGAGTAAATTCGTAATAAAATATAAGAAATGAAGCTCTGTCGAGCTGAAGATACTTCACACATAATCGTTTTGAGTTTTACTCAAAACAGACCGCTGTCTTCGAAGCATTATTTTTGTGGTGCCTAGCTGGCAGGGAGGATAGTGTGATTCGCGTCCGCAGCTAGGAGGTGATACCATTCGGAAGGTCCTGGGTTCTATTCTCCGGTAAGCCACTCGCTTCTGTAGTTTTTCTGTTGTCTAGTTTTCTGCTTTTTTATTTCCCACGAGCGCCTGAAACACGTGACCTTTATAATATTTATTTATTTTACATAATGCAGTGGTCAGCCTCATGTAAAATCTCATATTTGTTGCCTTTGACGACATGCTTGAGGTACCAGTAGTCCTCAGAGATCGCTAGGCATTAAATCAATCATCATTTATTCATTCAAAATATTCCTCAGAGATCGCTAGGCATTAAATCAATCATCATTTATTCATTCAAAATATTCCTCAGAGATCGCTAGGCATTAAATCAATCATCATTCATTCATTCAAAATATTCCTCAGAGATCGCTAGGAAGTAAATCAATATTCATTCATTCAAAATATTCCTCAGAGATTGCTAGGAAGTAAATCATCATTCATTCATTCAAAATATTCCTCAGAGATCGCTAGGAAGTAAATCAATATTCATTCATTCAAAATATTCCTCAGAGATCGCTAGGAAGTAAATCAATATTCATTCATTCAAAATATTCCTCAGAGATCGCTAGGAAGTAAATCATCATTCATTCATTCAAAATATTCCTCAGAGATCGCTAGGAAGTAACTCATCATTCATTCATTCAAAATATTCCTCAGAGATCGCTAGGAAGTCAATCATCATTCATTCATTCAAAATATTCCTCAGAGATCGCTAGGCATTAAATCAATCATCATTCATTCATTCAAAATATTCCTCAGAGATCGCTAGGCATTAAATCAATCATCATTTATTCATTCAAAATATTCCTCAGAGATCGCTAGGCATTAAATCAATCATCATTCATTCATTCAAAATATTCCTCAGAGATCGCTAGGCATTAAATCAATCATCATTCATTCATTCAAAATATTCCTCAGAGATCGCTAGGCATTAAATCAATCATCATTCATTCATTCAAAATATTCCTCAGAGATCGCTAGGCATTAAATCAATCATCATTCATTCATTCAAAATATTCCTCAGAGATCGCTAGGCATTAAATCAATCATCATTCATTCATTCAAAATATTCCTCAGAGATCGCTAGGCATTAAATCAATCATCATTCATTCATTCAAAATATTCCTCAGAGATCGCTAGGAAGTAAATCAATATTCACTCATTCAAAATATTCCTCAGAGATTGCTAGGAAGTAAATCATCATTCATTCATTCAAAATATTCCTCAGAGATCGCTAGGAAGTAAATCATCATTCATTCATTCAAAATATTCCTCAGAGATCGCTAGGAAGTAAATCATCATTCATTCATTCAAAATATTCCTCAGAGATCGCTAGGAAGTCAATCATCATTCATTCATTCAAAATATTCCTCAGAGATCGCTAGGAAGTCAATCATCATTCATTCATTCAAAATATTCCTCAGAGATCGCTAGGCATTAAATCAATCATCATTCATTCATTCAAAATATTCCTCAGAGATCGCTAGGCATTAAATCAATCATCATTTATTCATTCAAAATATTCCTCAGAGATCGCTAGGCATTAAATCAATCATCATTCATTCATTCAAAATATTCCTCAGAGATCGCTAGGCATTAAATCAATCATCATTCATTCATTCAAATATTCCTCAGAGATCGCTAGGCATTAAATCAATCATCATTCATTCATTCAAAATATTCCTCAGAGATCGCTAGGCATTAAATCAATCATCATTCATTCATTCAAAATATTCCTCAGAGATCGCTAGGCATTAAATCAATCATCATTCATTCATTCAAAATATTCCTCAGAGATCGCTAGGCATTAAATCAATCATCATTCATTCATTCAAAATATTCCTCAGAGATCGCTAGGCATTAAATCAATCATCATTCATTCATTCAAAATATTCCTCAGAGATCGCTAGGCATTAAATCAATCATCATTCATTCATTCAAAATATTCCTCAGAGGTCGCTAGGCATTAAATCAATCATCATTCATTCAATCAAAATATTCCTCAGAGATCGCTAGGCATTAAATCAATCATCATTCATTCATTCAAAATATTCCTCAGAGATCGCTAGGCATTAAATCAATCATCATTCATTCATTCAAAATATTCCTCAGAGATCGCTAGGCATTAAATCAATCATCATTCATTCATTCAAAATATTCCTCAGAGATCGCTAGAAAGTAAATCATCATTCATTCATTCAAAATATTCCTCAGAGATCGCTAGGAATTAAATCATCATTCATTCATTCAAAATATTCATCAGAGATCGCTAGGAAGTAAATCATCATTCATTCATTCAAAATATTCCTCAGAGATCGCTAGGAAGCAAATCAACATTCATTCATTCAAAATATTCCTCAGAGATCGCTAGGAAGTAAATCATCATTCATTCATTCAAAATATTCCTCAGAGATCGCTAGGAAGTAAATCAATATTCATTCATTCAAAATATTCCTCAGAGATCGCTAGGAAGTAAATCATCATTCATTCATTCAAAATATTCCTCAGAGATCGCTAGGAAGTAAATCATCATTCATTCATTCAAAATATTCCTCAGAGATCGCTAGGAAGTAAATCAATATTCATTTATTCAAAATATTCCTCAGAGATCGCTAGGAAGTAAATCATCATTCATTCATTCAAAATATTCCTCAGAGATCGCTAGGAAGTAAATCATCATTCATTCATTCAAAATATTCCTCAGAGATCGCTAGGAAGTAAATCAATATTCATTCATTCAAAATATTCCTCAGCGATCGCTAGGAAGTAAATCATCATTCATTCATTCAAAATATTCCTCAGAGATCGCTAGGAAGTAAATCATCATTCATTCATTCAAAATATTCCTCAGAGATCGCTAGGAAGTAAATCATCATTCATTCATTCAAAATATTCCTCTGAGATCGCTAGGAAGTAAATCATCATTCATTCATTCAAAATATTCCTCAGAGATCGCTAGGAAGTAAATCATCATTCATTCATTCAAAATATTCCTCAGAGATCGCTAGGAAGTAAATCATCATTCATTCATTCAAAATATTCCTCAGAGATCGCTAAGAAGTAAATCATCGTTCATTCATTCAAAATATTCCTCACAGATCGCTAGGAAGTAAATCATCATTCATTCATTCAAATATTCCTCAGAGATCGCTAGGAAGTAAATCAATATTCATTCATTCAAAATATTCCTCAGAGATCGCTAGGCATTAAATCAATCATCATTCATTCATTCAAAATATTCCTCAGAGATCGCTAGGAAGTAAATCAATATTCATTCATTCAAAATATTCCTCAGAGATCGCTAGAAAGTAAATCATCATTCATTCATTCAAAATATTCCTCAGAGATCGCTAGGAAGTAAATCATCATTCATTCATTCAAAATATTCCTCAGAGATCGCTAGGAAGTAAATCATCATTCATTCATTCAAAATATTCCTCAGAGATCGCTAGGAAGTAAATCATCATTCATTCATTCAAAATATTCCTCAGAGATCGCTAGGAAGTAAATCATCATTCATTCATTCAAAATATTCCTCAGAGATCGCTAGGAAGTAAATCATCATTCATTCATTCAAAATATTCCTCAGAGATCGCTAGGAAGTAAATCATCATTCATTCATTCAAAATATTCCTCAGAGATCGCTAGGAAGTAAATCATCATTCATTCATTCAAAATATTCCTCAGAGATCGCTAGGAAGTAAATCATCATTCATTCATTCAAGTTATTCCTCAGCGCTCCTAATGGAGCATGGGACCACCATTGTCGCTGCCTACACAGGAAGCCTGGACAAAGCAGTTACATTTACTAAATAAGGCCTGTTAATGTCATAGCCAAGTTCCCGGGGGTCTCTATGAAGAAAAAAGTATAGAGTTACTGCGCTGTCATGCGTGCCGTACAAGGCGACTAACGTGAGGTTGGGCATGAGGCTGAAAACCTTATCGTGTAAAAAAATTACCACATAAACCACCATTGTAAGAGCATGTAAGGTGTAGGCTTCCTGTAAGGAGAACCTGTTGCAGTGCTGGCTCCACTGCTCTGTAGGGAGCGCAAACAGGAGATGCGAAAGAATTTGATGCTGATATAAAAATACAAGTTCTGGAAATGTTCCTCAATGTAATAAGGTCGTTGGATGATACAGTATGAGAAGCGCTGCTGGTAAGGTATAGTTTTTACGGCTATGCTATTTTTCTTAATATACCGTTCAGCTTGGTTCATATTTCATCTTTATAACAAGCATACGATTTATTTACTGTCTTCGCTTTTTTCTTACGTGGCGCTTGTAGGTAGCTTTGTCTGCCCATAAATCTAAGTTTTATAAGTTTACCTTTTTCGTGTGTAAAATGTTTAAGCCAGTGGACAATGCGTCTGCAGCTGTTGCTTGCCACCAACGTCTATTGTGGACCATCTACGTCCAGAGTCGGCACAAGGAATTTCTCAAGATAGTAGGAGTTCTTGTGGTTCCTCCCTTCCCCATAGCGCAGTAGTGTATGTAGCTGTTTGTAAATTTACAAGACTCAGCTTAAGGCTATTGAGATGGATCACTATGTGATTTCCGCAAGTAATATTCACTGCAGCATTTTACACACAAAAATAAATGAAAAATTTATTCATGTTTTAAAACCTTTATTGTGGCAGTGGCATACCTACATTTTGGGGGCCCTGTAGCTTAAACTCTTGGAGGAGCCCTTTTAATTAAAAATCAATACTGGGGGAGGGGTGTGTGTGAAAGAAACGAATTATAGAGAAAAGTGGACTTAAGGTTCCTGAAACTCAAGTTATTAGCTTTATAGTAGATCTACCTCTGATTGTGGGTAATTCTTTCTTTTATTCATGTAGAATTAATTTTGAAAAGGAAGAAGAAAGGAAATGATGTTGTCACGAGTGGAGAAAGAGATTGTCTGTGACAGACACAAGTCTGAATGAGGAGTGAGATAATAGATTTGGGTCTGACATAGAGAATGTGAATGTTGAGTGGAAATGTAACAGTCAGGAGTACAAAGCTGATAAACAATCTTTTATCCCGTCACTCAGACTTATTTTAAATGTTAACCCCACTCACCCTCTCTTCTACACATATATCAACAATTGAATGTATAATGAGTAAGGGACTCATGCACAACAAGTAACTTCATATTCTACCATAAGAAATAAAGATGTAATATAATACATTAATAATACGAACCACACATTGTAATAATATGCGAATCTTCCCATGTACGACATTCTGTAAATAAACATGGCTACGAACTGAACATGCTTTTACTGAGTGCTTTCTGAAACATGTGTGTGCTTGTGTAGATGACGAGGTAATGCTTATATACTTACATCATAACATTACATGGTGGCAGCGGTCGATACCGGACTGACGCAAAACAGCTACACGATAACACGTGAGTACAGTTTATTCGGCTAATTTTCGTCATCGAGGTCAACAATGGCAGCTAAACATTACCGCAGCGCACCGCAAATGAGATTTGCCGGTCAAGATGATAAGAGTGAAGCTTTCTTGTTATGGCGCCAACGCATAGATCTATATTCCAAGACCACTGGTCTGGAAGGACAAACCCTAACTCCATATATCCTAGAAGCATTGGACGATGAAGGTTTGAAAATTTACAACAGTTTTGCTACCGCCATGCCTGTTGAGTCAGCGACCGACCCCGTAGCCATATTGGACGAATTTGAAAAACGTCTGATAATAAAGCACACGAACTTTAGAGCGGCAAGATTAAAACTTCACCACCTGCGACAGAAACCTGATGAAAGTTTAGATGATTTCTTCACTCGCATCAAGGAGAAAACAAGTGTATGTAAATTTAACAAAGAAGAAGAAAAAGAGCGAATTATCGAACAGATCCTTCTCAGCACACCAATGCCAGAGTTCCAGAAATGGATACTGAGCCAGAGTGATACACTAAATTTACAACAACTTCTGGATGAAGGCAGGAAACACGAGGCACAAGCACTAAACATTAAACAAATTCAGCAAGGTACAGTAACAGCCCAGGTGGATGCAGTAAAAAGCTATAAACCCAAACAAAACAAAGCAACTGGTTCGAAGCAACAAAAAAAACACAACACAAGCAGAGGTGCTATGTGTAAATGTTGTGGCCTAAACCACATACAAAACCACTGTCCAGCTAAAGACTCTACATGTCATTACTGCAGAAAGAGGGGCCACTGGATAAAATTATGTTTCAAGAGGAAACAAGACAGTGCTCAACACAAACTTCACAGCAGAAAGTCGTCAAAACAAACACACTCTATGATGACTGAGGACCTTGACTCCAGTGAAGAAAGTGATCCTTCCACTTTTGATACTGTGAAGATACTAACTTTCAGTAATGAACCAAAGAGAACGCAGGCTTTCTGCAAGGTACAATTCCGAATACCAGGAATTAAAATGCACAAAGAAAGAAATATTCGGTTCAAGATAGACACAGGTGCCCAAGGTAACACTCTACCCTTAAGAATATTCAGACAGATCATGCCTGACAAGGTGGATGAGCAAGGATTTCCCACAAGGGATGTAAAACGTAGGAGTGGCAGGACAAAGCTAAGAGCTTACAATGGAACAAGTATAGACTGTTTTGGAGCAGTAACACTTGAATGTTCATACAGAGGCTCTGAATGGACATTGTCAACATTTTACTTGGTAGATGTTGAAGGACCTGCAATTTTGGGTTTACCAATGTGCGAAAAGCTGAGTGTGGTAACTATTAACAACATTAAAGAGGATATAGGTCTTGCAGATGCTCTCAGCAGACTACCAAACCCCAACAAGACAGCAGATCTTACCCCAAACATCAAAGTTGATTTTGTCAAGTTTAGCGATAATCGGCTTGAACACATCAGAGAAGACACAATGAGAGATCCTATCCTTAACTCTCTCAAAGAACTGATATACCATGGATGGCCAAGCTCTATCAGGGAAGTTCCAACACACATCCGTCCATACTACTCTATGAGGGACGAGTTAAGCATCGAAGATGGTCTGATCCTTAAAGGAGATCGCATTGTTGTACCAGAAACACAACGCGATATCATCCTTAAACAGCTCCATAATAGTCACCTTGGTATTGTGAAGACACAACTGAGAGCAAAGAAAGATGTTTACTGGCCACAGATAAACAAGGACATAGAAACACTATGTAAAAACTGTTCAATTTGCCAAGAACATGCAAATAGGCAGTGCAGAGAACCTCTCATACCATCAGACATACCATTGAGCCCTTGGAGCATTATAGGAACTGATATTTTCTCAATCGACAATAATGACTATCTTATTATTGCTGATTACTACAGCAAATTTCCCATCATTGAGAAACTTCCACAACCCTCACCATCAGCTGTTATTGCAGACATTACAAAGAAGTATTGCAGCATGTTTGGCATCCCAGATGAAATTAGATCAGACAACGGTCCACATTTCTCAGGTCAAGCATACAGAAACTTCACTAAGGACTGGAAGATCAAACACACAACATCATCACCTAGATACCCTAAATCTAATGGTTTCATTGAGAGACAGATACAAACTATCAAGTCAATCATGAAGAAAACAAGAACAGAGGATGTACACCTAGCACTCTTGAGATGGAGAACAACACCGGTAGACAGTAAGATCGACAGTCCAGCAGAACTTATGTTTGATAGAAGAATTAAAGACCTTCTACCATCTAAGGTCCACTTCCGTCCACAACATAGAGACAGCACATATGATCAACTTCAGCATCGTCAGCAAGTTCAGAAATCCAACTATGACAAATGTGCTAAAGACTTACCACCATTATATCCTGGTCAGCATGTGACTACCTACAACCACAACAATGACACATGGTCAAAAGCAACAATCATTTCCAGAAACCCTGAACCCAGGAGCTATACTTTAAGACCAGACAGCAGCAGCAACCTCCTGAGGCGAAACAGAGTGGACATAAGAGAAATCCCACAGAATACAACAGAACAGAGAATTCCCATGCTTTCAACAGACAATGCAGTAACTCCAGACCTTGGTGCCCCACAAAACCAACAAGCGCCAAGGCCGAAATCACAACCAACTCAAGCTAAACCAGGGACTTCCGCAGAACCACCAGCACTTTACACCACTCGTTCTGGCCGTACAGTGACACCTCCCAGCCGATACAGACAGTGACATATATATACTCACACTGAGCATTACACATACTTATCCTTTCTCACATGAAACATTTCGTTGGAAATGTTTGCACACATTTTTTTTTCAAAAAAGGGGGGATGTAATATAATACATTAATAATACGAACCACACATTGTAATAATATGCGAATCTTCCCATGTACGACATTCTGTAAATAAACATGGCTACGAACTGAACATGCTTTTACTGAGTGCTTTCTGAAACATGTGTGTCCAAGGAGGTACCAGGAATAACACAAACACCCGCTACAGTAATAATCTATGACTCGTCAACGGTCCCCAGTCACTATGGCGAGACGACCGTGATCTGTGCTACACGGAAAAAAAAACCCAAACAAAACAAAGCCCAAAGAAACAATGCCGAGAGGTAAATACTCTCTCTTATAAGCACAACCAAGCACTCCCTCGATAATTCATTAACTCCCACCCCGTCTCTGAGTCCTTGAGTCTATATTTTCCCTTTATGTCAGTGACGTATTATTAGTAGTATAGTATGTTCTTTATGGTTAGCATTGTGGTGGATGAGCGTGACTTTTATATACGGAAATAGACCGATCGATTGTGGTGAATGAGCTGACTTTTTATATAGTAAAATACTCTGCTCGGTTGTGGCGGAGCGCATGACTTTTTATATAAGGAAATACTTCGCTTGGTTGTGGTGGATGTGCATGACTTTTATATAATGGTGGGCGTGTTGTTGGTGTTTATTTATTTATACATTACCGCTCATATACAAAAAATAGTGTGTTGTTCGTATGTGTAGATGGCAGAGTTGCGTGTTCTGAATCCTACATTTTTCCCACCCTGTGCTTGTTGTGTGTTGAAGACTTCTAAAAACGTGTTTTTTGTCTATGGTGTGTTGTTTGCTCAGGCCTTTAGTCGTAGTTTTGTCGTAATCGCCAAAACAGTGGTACGTTTTGCTACAGAGGGAAGTCATCCCACTGCCCTCATATTCTAATTTAAAAAGACCCGGTGTCCGTTTGTCAAATATATTTTGGTCGCGACATTTCTAACAAACCAGTCGCGTTTTACCCTCACTAGCTATAAATTCGGATCTATGTTCGGGACACACTTTGGCGGGGAACCACTGGTCGTAGGCACTATAAAATTTTTGTTGCACAGCGGGCTTAACAGCATCCGCTAAGTTATTCGTGCTAAGGGCCAAGTAAAGACTGTCGGTATCAGTCTCGCATAACTGAAAGTCTGCTCTATCTACAAATCTATCTAAGCAGTCGTAATAAAATTCTAACATTCTCAATTTGGCGTACTGATAGACGAAAAAAACCTATCTGCGTGGGTAGGTCCCAACTAATTTTCTTTTTAACCATTTCTACTTCGAATATGTCATCAGTCACTAAACTCATCTTTCTAAAAAGGGTGCAGTTTATTAATTTAGATGTCCCCATCCCCCGTCGTATACGAGACCTCGACGTGCTTCACCTTATTGGTCAGGGTTTTGCCATAAGCAGCGTTCCCTAACAACTTCATAGTTTCGCTTGTTATGGCGTAAATATCATCTATATCCCCCTGTCGGCGGGCGTCGGAGACGGTATCCCACAGGTATGACACAACCACTCCTCGTCTTCCACAAATAATCGCCAATTTCCCGTGTCTTTTCGTTTAAAAACTCAAGCCAAGGGTTATCTTATTGACTGGATTAATGTCTATAATGGTGGTTAGTGGGCAGTTAGGATGTACGTGGAAATGATCAGCCATGGAACTGGTAGGACGGTGCGAGACTTTTGTGTCCAACCATCGACCCTAATGCGCCTAGGCCCCAGTGATATTTCAGGGCCATTGAACTTGGTTTTAAAAGACACATTATTTTGGTGTGAGACCCAAGTCAACCATTTATTGACTTTGTGGTACCTGAAACCATCCTCCCTAATTCTTCTAACGGGAAAATCAGTGGGCATTTTTTGCATTAGCACCCACAAATAAAGAGCGTTGGCATCATAACCTTTAATGCACTGCACAATTTTGCCACCTCTAATGCGCGTTTTGTCTTGGTCATGAAACCTATGAAAGATTATTGATGGACATCATTTTCCAATATTTATGCCCTACAAACAGAGGAAGATGAAGTTACGAAGCAAGATCTTGCTTCCCGATGTAAAGCATCAAAGGAAAATTTGGAATATAATACAAGGAGGACATTAAGATAATATAGGGAGTTTAAATGTTCAAAGTAGGCCACCGAGAGCGTACTTGAAAACTGTCTGAACTATTTGTGGTGAAGTGGGATGTTATAAATATTTATAGGGGACTTAGTGTACTGACTGAGATCAGCTGTGAAGGTATCTATATCTATTAAAAGTAGTGTATTATAGATAACCTTACTTGCTACCACATATCTCTTTATCTCAGTCAGAATTATTCTGGAATAGTGTGATGCTACGTTATGTGTCTAGGGTATGAGTATGGTGAAGAGTAAGTCACAACAACAGACAGGA
>JAMPIV010005932.1:0-417500 GCA_024509875.1 Oreohelix idahoensis
AGCATACATACACATACTAGGCCCTCAATGGTTTGAATAGTCTGCTACAGTTGCAGAAAGGCAAACGCTGGCAATAATCTATGCACTGCTTTCTTCCCCCGCTTTCTGTGTTTTGAAATCTTGATAACCGAAAAAAGTTGGTTAGGCCTGAGTCTATTTATAGCTCGCGACGTGCGTATGAGACGGTTTTTCCAAGAATTAATTAAAATCAAAGAAAATGTGTTTAATATTTTCCTATCATTTAATGTAGGACAAATGCTTTCTTTAATATCATCCGTTATTTCCCTGATGGATATTTGGTCAACTAAAGTTTCCCTTAAACCATACTTAGCTTAAACTCTAGATATATATTAATTTCTTTGATTACTACATGCATTTTCTGTTATGCTAGTTTAAACAGCTAACCCTAGACCAACCCGAACCAGCAACTGCATTTAAACCTAAAATTTCATCCCTCCTATAATAGTCTTAGTAAAAGAACTACTACATACGTATAGAGTGCTATACCTAATATAATTAGCTTGATAACCTCTGCCAGTGAAAACTTACTTATCAACTACCCGTAGTTAAAATTCATAAGTTAAACAAGTAGCACAAATTTAGGAACTGCCCATTTTGATGCTTCCTGCAGTTGTAAACAAGCGTGATCATTGGTCCGGGATATCATAATCTTTTGAAAGAGTATGGCGCGCCGTTAACCCAGATTAATTTAGAATTCGTGAAGTGAACCAGACGTCATTTCACGACAAATGCCATAAATATAATCACCGTCACATTCAATTGCGCTACAGCAGAAAGCTAACACCATATCAAATGGCATTCATATCCCATATTTCTCCAATAGGGGAAATCTGGAAGAATAACCAAATCACAACAAATTAAAATATCAACCGCGGATCAGTCCATCACATAAACCATCAAAAACAGGCTTCGTGTAATCTTCACTTCACGTATTTGCTGTTGTTTATTCTTTTAGTCCACATGTTTTTGTTGCAAACCTCTTGCAAGGAGTTAGATGTGGAAGGGGGGCATCCAAAATGACTGCTCGGATTAAATCCTTCCCAGAGGGGAACTCTATTCATTGAGGGTCAACAGAGTTATTCCTGCAGAATTCCAACAGGTCGCAGGTTTAAACCCAAATCAATGTCAAGGTTTTAAAACTTTTTCTCATAGTGCAAAGGGAAGAGATAATGTTTGATAATAAATCTTTAGGAAGCAAAGAGTAAGGTGCAATGTAAGGCTTGCGTGATATAGATAATCTCTTCACGACTGAATTGTTGAGAGGAATTTAGCATACAAAAGACCGAAGCGGAGTAGATTCAAGTACACCGCAACTTATACAAATGATTTTGGAAATGAGACGAATAGTCCCAATCACATTGTTGAATGAGGAATGCAGGGTATTGTATTTTTTTTTTTGTTTACTGGCGCTGGTGAATGGCCACCAGCTGAAAATGGTCGGAATTACAGGTTGCTTGTGGGTGTTGTGAAGATCAGGAGTGGCCGACGAGGTGTAGTGAGAGTATGACCATGACAATGGAGCACCGCAAAGGTTTGGTTCTAATGAAGACAGTGGATGATCCACTACACCAAAAATACAACATATAATATTGAAGAACTGTAGAACGCCTATGGGTACATTTATGTACTATTTATTACACTACAGCAAGAAAGACACTGGACATCGAACGCATACACTGTCAGTTGGGCAAAGTTCAAGCACTCATAGGCATTAACAAAAATGTTTCAATACATCAATAACATCAATGCCCTTGAGCACCGGCCTATATCGAGTTTCGTAGTATGACAAAAATTTCTTCTCGTCTACCGTTCTCTGACAGATAATCCAGGTTAGACGGGCAGAATTAAGCCAGCATAAACGCCGAGCTCCAATCACCTAATATCCTTTATATTCCTTTCCGACACAAACTAGTCAGCGTACATCTCATGTTTGCTAAGATAAGTACCAGGTAAAACCCAAGGTGGCCTGTAATTTTCGTAAAGAGACCGCGTGTCAAGTTTTACCTAGGAGTGGCCCCGCGATAAATATCTTTACCAGATCCAATCATGCACTCCGTGGAAATGATTTCCTGCACACTTTGTCAAAACGACATTACTTTAGAGAATGAAAGTAAGTTGTTGAATATTTGAGAAAACATTGCCGAGAGAGGATTGCATGTTTTCAATTCAATATTTGGGGAACATTACCTTTGCAGTACGCGCAGAAAAGATCCATGAGGACATCGTTTGGAATTACCCCTCAAAACACGCAAGTTTTGAAAAGATTCCGGGGGTTTTGAAATAGAGGATTGGTACAAATTCCTGATGTGGGACACCCTGCTCTAAATCGTCAACAAAGGTAGACAAGTGCAATATAACTCTGACACTATGGTCATAATAAGAACACGGTAAAAATCTAACCACGCGCCAAGAAGACAACCAACCCTTGCCAGAGTTACGACTAAAATCAGGCAATACAATTATTGGATTGGACCTGTGTTTATGAGCACCTGAAGGACTTACAGCCCATGAAAACTCTACTATTTTAACACGGAAAACCGGAATGCGAGGATAATGAAAGACAAGTTAAAAATATGGGAACTTATTGCTAATGTAACAACACCCGATACCATGTGTAAGAGGCCTTTATATATGCTTTTATTTCTCTGAGCCAGCAGGTCTATGAGCCTAAAGATTGGTGTAAGTTGGTACATTTGGAATTTAATATGTTTTTTTGTTAATTGACATGTGAACTAATACGTAAAAATTGACAATTGAATATTAATATGTGAAAATTGCTTGTGGATGCCCAAGTCATTTTGTATGCTGGCAATCTCAGCATATAGAATGATGATTTCATGAACCGCCCACTACCAGGACTGGTGACTGGCTTTATTGCGAGTTTCTTATAAAGAACCAAAAGCAGAGGTAGGTCCCAATGTATCCATAATGGAGCAGGAAGGGAATGATGCAAGAAATGATGAACATATGTGTTTATTTTAACCTTTTCAACCAGTGTAAATATAAAACTATTCATTTTAAATGTTAAAGATAGTTTCTCGCCCCCCTGGAGTTAAGATTAACTCTCAGAGAGGGTAACACTTAGTGAAGTATAATGGAGATGGTTGAAATGTAAAGAGGGGGTACATAAATGTGTGTCGAGGACAACTCAAACTCGAAATACTCAAGGGTATTTGTTTCTCTTCCTTTTGCCATACTAGATTACTGGTACCAGTTGAGGGTACTATTTCTGGAACAAGTGAGTGTTTTAAAAGCCTGAAGTCGACGCTATGAGACAATCATCAACCTTTCTTAGAGACACGGGACCAGCCCTTTGCAGTTTACTCCCTGATTCTACTTAGGAACAAGCTGCAACACGTAATCTTGACCAGAGGCGCGAGCGATACCAGCCATCTATCTGTTCTCACTATAGATTGCTTCCCCTGCTTTGCAGCAGTGGTCAAAATAGTAGCCCAAAGCTAAAGAGTTATCGAATGTGGGCCTTCAAAGGTGTCTACCTTTGCACAACCAAGATTACTCTTGGCAGAGGATTGGGTAGATGGGATAATGATGCTTCTATCTCAAGGCAGTTTTATAAGATATTTCCAAAGTCAATAACAAATGCTGCATTGGCAAGGTAATTGTTAACTTTATATTGGTCCGCCGCCTTTTATGAAGAATTAAGCAATTATTAATTAAGCTCGTCAAGCCCTCACCATCATTTACTCAGTGGAATTCTATTTATTAAGGTATAGCCTCTGTTTCGAGTGTTATTTAGTAAATTGACTGAGGCAAAAATGCAGTACATTTAAAATTGATTAAATCGAAGTTAAAATTTGTATAATTTCAAATAACAACTTTAATAATCATTTAGGATGTAACAAGGGTTTAAAAGGGTGAATAATGTTTTTTTCTCATAACAGGTATCATCACTGTTGTGAATGGGATAAAAGTTTATAAAGGAAGATCACGTGGCAGCTTTAGATGATTTCACTTATCTGCAACTGGTAGGTTCATTCTTCTCCGCTGATGGTTTCGGTTCTGAGCAGATAGGGTTCACTGAAACTCACGTCGCTGGTCAAGTATGTAGCACATTCCAGAAGTGTGAGGGAAGTGTCTACAAAGCTGTCCTCGGCTCAAAGCACAGGCCACAGATCCCTTCTTGCTCCAGATATAGTACCCTCAACAGGTACCAACCACCACCAACAACTATGGTAAAGAGAATAGAAACGACCGCTCTCCTAAGCAATTGCGTTTTCCCGAGCATACGCATAAGTCCCCGTTTCTCTCATTCCACCAACTACTCAGAATGTACCTCGATGATAATTAAACTAAACTTTAATCCCATCTGAGAGAAAAACATTATTTAAATTTTTTAAATATGAATAGCTTTAATCTTTAATTTACATTTAAACAAAAAGTTAATAGTACACAGATATATATATATTTAACAGTCTACATCTCCACTGGATTTGAAAAGTGTTCACAATATAAATTGAATATGATTTCATTTAAATCTAACGCTGTTGAGAAAGTTTAAACTTTAAATTTTTTTTTTTAAAGGGAACCCGTTTACAACCGACATGTACAACTGGATTGAAATTGTTAAAAAATATACTTAAATGGTACATCATTTTCATGTCATCTTTCCCTCCTTGCTCATATGAACTTGGGGCAACGAAAGGCTTTTAGTTCTCTTAATGAAACTACGCGATAAGCAGTCACCAGCCCTTGGCAGTGGTTTTTCATGAATCCCATCATTCCATACACTGAGGTTGCCACCTCAAATGACTTAGACATCCAAATGCGATTTTCACACACTCAATTTCACAAGCAATATATACACATAAATTTCACATGATAGTAATGAAACAAATATATAATGCACAACTTACGCCAACACTGGCTCACATGCTTTTTGCTCAGAAGAAAGAATGCATCATGAATCGGCCCTTATTACACGATGTTCTTGAGGTTGTTATTTTAATATTAATTCCCACTATGACCTCCGTGTGTACAGGTTTTCCCCACTCCCTGTTTTCCTTGTTATAAAATATAAGAGATTTTCCCTGGGCTGTTTTTGTAAAGTCCGTCAAGATTCTCCAAACAAGGTGTCCAGACTGATAATATGGAATTCTGAAATTCTAAACTTCTGGCAGTCTGGTTGAGTTTGATCATTTCAGCGATTTCCACAGTGAATTAATAAGCAGGGCGAAAATTTGCCGATTATATTGCCTTGTCCTACCCCCACGCAACTGAGTTGGTTATAAGCTACAAAGGGCTCCATCATTTCACACATGCATTATGGTTGGGGTAATTTCAAAATATTCCGACATAGAATAATTTTTCCGCTCGATGCAAAATGTCTCCCTTGTATGGCTAATAAAATATCCAATGCCTGGGTGTACCACCTCACCAAACAAGACTGTAAAACTCACACATCAGGGAGAGTAGTTATAGCATGATTTAAGGCCACGAAGGAATAATTTGCATAAAAAGTTAAGATGTGAGCGACCGGAAGAAGAGTGTCGGAGCAGTGGAGAACGTGGGAGTTTACGTCAAGACGGAGTCGTAGGGTGACTGAACGCGCAGAGGGAGGATAGCATCTCTGGGGGGTAGCGAGTGAAAGTTCCGACTGGTAGATTTATTACATAGAGAGTAGACTACATTTGAGGATGGATAGTTGGGGGGGTTTAGAGTACACCGCACAAGGAGGATAAGTCTCATAGATATCACACAGACACTTCACTAAGTACACTCTACTATCTAAGGCTCAATCCCAACATCTCTGCACCTTCCAGTTCACGCGATCTCCTCTTACTACAATAATCACTTAAAACCAGTGTAGATATAGGCAATAATTAAGTAGCTTCAATTAGAACTTTTATCCCACATGCTAGCGAGAGTATGCGAGCAGAAGTTCTATGGGGAAGGCCAAACTCTATCTATCTCTACTACAGCCGGTTTGCACGATCTATCTGAAAGGAGCCCACAAGAACTGACTTAATAAAACAACAGTGATCCCTATCCTTCACAAAAAGTTTGTATTCGATACTAGAGTTAACATGCTCAAGCCAATGGCAGTGCGAGAAGTGGAGAGCGACACGCGCGCCTACTTTTTCTATTTCACAGCAATATCTCATAGCGCGATGAAATCCGAGCCCCGCAGGTAGCAATCATATACCCATTTCAATTCCTTTTACCTACAACCCGCCAAGAGTATCCTTGTGACAGAGAAAAAGATATAACACCTAGTTTCAGATTGCTTCATTGTCGACCACGCATTCCAACCATCTAAAGTATCCAAAACCTATGGGAGATTTCCTGTTTTTGTGTACACAAAGCGAGAGGGAACACTTATCATTATGAACAGCCTTATTGGATCTTTGTTAGCCTTAGGCAAACTGTGTTCCTGCGTATTTACTGATGGACGGAGAGACTGCGCGCTTTGTGTGATAATTGGAGCAATTTTACACCCGATGGCACGATTGTGATTGTTGTCCACTAATTATATTGAGTTCTGGGTGTGACGCGAGCGAGTGGGGGGAGTTTTTAATTTATCTTCTCCGATCTTGTGTATGAGATTTCAATTATACCTAGTTTCTCTAATAACCTTTTGTCCTGATTCTGCAAAATAAGTCTGGTCATTGCTAGTAGAGGCGATGATAGCCCTAGCTCTTTACCATTCTTAATGGAGCACACTTATGCGAATTATAGAAATCTCTAACGATATACCTCCCTTACAGAGCAGTTACCCTAATGGTATTAGGACACATCTACTACTTTAGCACAAGGATCAGAATTTTCATCAATCCATCACATGTTCGTTATTGTTAGGCTCAAGGTGTGATCACACATTTGTACCTCTCACAACTAGTGTGGTTGCTTGATGCGAATGGTCCATATCTAGTACAATGATACTCAATCCTTGCTGGCCTATTTAATGTTCTTAAAAGTCTACAGTTTCAAATGACACGATAGATCATCGCTAGTGGATTACAATAGTTTGTGGGGATACATCGTGAAGAAGATCATTATTTAACACAGCTAAACGTGTAGATAAAAAAAAATACAATCCTTGGATCCATGTCTACTCAAAAAGAGTCTCCTTGGTAATGACTAGCACGAACTTCCAGAAAAAAAAATTATGGTGACTTCTTGTCCGAAGCGAAAAAGTGGCCATATAGATTATCACTTGGAGAACAGATCTCTCGGAGTGAGAGTCAACCAGGTTTAAATCACTCAGAAGTTCCTTGGGAGTTGATTTTCACTATGATATGAAGGGATGCATCAAATAATCAAGTTGGTTACCGGACATCACTTAACACAGCAGTAGGAGTACTCGTAGTTTCAGGCATAAAAAAAAAAAATCAGAGGATTCGCTCAGACCAAAAAGAGACGATTGGCGATGAGGAGACGAAGATGGCTCTGTACACTGCTGCCTCATTTGATGTTTCACTTATATTATCGACTCATGTACTGGTATGCGAGTCATGAAGACACATGTACTGCAAACTCACAAAAGCCAGCTTGAAACTCTCAGAAAATCGAGGTGTCTGAGGAAAGGTAGCGTTTGTATTTTAAGAAGATGACATGACCCGCAACCAGACGATAAGTCAGGGCATTCAAAACCAGCCCCTGCAGACACCAAGGTAGAAGAGCCTCCAATTACCATGTTCTCAGCCATCCCATGACAGAATAGAAAGGAAGATCGGCTGGCTACCACGGCAATAGTGTTATACTGTCCTGTTCGGACAATCTTAAAAGTTAGCCAGGGGTCCAGACCTCCGGGAATTTACCCAGAGTCAGCTGGGGGGACAACATTAGACACTCCTCTAAAGGTGACTGAAGGAATAGACTATTGGAACAAGGCCATTTCCTCAGATTTTAGAATATAAGCTGATGGACGTTCGGCACTGCTCCACTCTCACAAGCCTATACACCACAGGGTAATAAGTAAGTGTGTCAATGCAAACTCAAAAACCAAACGTGGTGTAATCGAGAATTGGTTGATTTGTTTATCCTAGTACAGCTTTTGCCCGGAATCCGTTTGTTCATTAACATTCTCAAACCCAGGTTTTGTTTAGAATTTTGTGATACAAGGTAAATTCAATATCTTGATTTTAAAAAAAAAACCATTTATTTTATTAATCTTTATAAAAATATTGATAAAAATTAAATGGTGTATGAAATAATTGTCCTTGTATTGACCCTGGATTGGGTATAATGATGCCATTGAGTACTCAGATGTATCTGTAAAATCCATAGTTGAGAAATCAGGATGGGGCTTCTCGGCTAGAGTTAAGGGCAGGATCGTCGCTGAATATAGCGGGGCTTACATAAAAACAACCTTCAGCATGAGACTGGAGGTAAAGGCTGCTACTGCGGATTTAAGGTGGTTGTCTGAAACTTCATTAACAAGGGCATTTACTGTGTCATACTATCAGTCTAAATGGATGGCAACGGCATAAATGGAAAACCTTCACAGAAGCCTGAAATCTTCAAGAACTGAGTGGATCTTCTGTCCTGGACATGCAGGGTTACGTGGCAATAAAAGAGTTGACTTTTGTTGCGGGCCTTTTATATAATTATTATAAGATGAGTGAGCGCTTTGCTACTCAGGCCAAGCTCACATAAGGGTATGTAAGTTGACCACGCACACAGATAATCACCACCAACTATTCATGTCACCACAAAGGCCAGGTTGGACAAATGAATACACAGTTTAATCTCGTACACGTTGCTCCATACATACTTTCTGGAAACATTTTATCCATTGGCATTATAAAGATAGTCGTCAGTATAGCTAAATATCGTCTGTCGCTATGACACTGTCCTCGACAGGTTTTACACAATTTTATTTACTCACGTTCTTCACAAAAATCATAATTCCTCTCATACAGAAACTATTATCATCATGCGGAGGTGTATGGATGATCTAGTGGTCGAACATCATAGGAATATATCGTGAAATCATATAATTTTCCGGAGCTGAAAAACGTACGTGCACCTGCCTTGAAAACACACACAGAAGACCCTAGCAGAACGATCGTAAACTTTTAAGGATGCCGACCTTAGCGACTGCAAACTGAGCCCAAAGGCAATGACGTAACTTCCTGTTTCCAAGGGCTACCGATAGTAAACAAATATGAATACTAGTCGAACTATTTTGACATCGACAGAGATGTTATGAATTTTAATCATAACATTACTCCCCCCCCCCCCCTCCCCTCCCCCCCTCTCCTCCCCCCCCCCGTAAAAAAATGGAAACGAAGTTTTCATTATTTCCGTGGTGTGAATGTAACATCACTAGAGAGAAAGATGGTAGCATCAAATTTCACCATTAGCATGAACTGGCATTGCACCCAGGTTTGTGCCACAGAGTAGGCAATTAAACATTCAATGTGTGGACATTAGCAAAGAATACTAAAGCCATCGACTACAAAGGATATAAATCATTTTAACAACAATGTGAGATGGCTATCACTGAAACATCCAACATATTAACAAAAAATGATGGTATCAATCCATGCACTCTCATATCTCACACCGTCCAATATCTATCCGTCAAGTCCAGTATCAGTAGTCAATTAATCTCATATTAATCACTAGTCGTAATGCAAAGCATTAAAATTAATACAATTATGTAATAGAAACAATAGATGACAATGAGGGAGACAATCAACTATATAGTGAATGAGTGCGACATTATGTGTTTTAGTAGGCGCATTAAATATGGACAAGGGAGAGACACTGGCAATTAATGATCGCCTGTTAGGCAATGACACTGCAATCGATTAAATCATCAAGGCTATGATTGCTTGAGTTTCCCATAAGGCGTAAGACTAGTCGGGATGAGCGTATTAGAGAATGCATCCGGCGTTTATACAACCAGCATGAAATGTAACAGGAACAATTAGCTTTCATACCTGTTACGTACATTTATTACCTAAGGGGGTAGTCTTCGGTCCTGCCAAATGTACGCACCAGTCTTGATATAGTTATATTATTTGTGCGGTCGAATGATTCGCGCACTGACGTGCACGAAGCAGTGAGTGTTGCTTTGGGACGCACGGGTAACCTAGTTGAGTAGTTTCTGACGTCATGATTTGAAGGGCAACATGGAACTTGTTTATGTCCATGATTGTTATATTATATTTGTATTCAATGGCATGTTTATGGAAAGCCATTTATTCTAGTGATCTGTATTGGTCTTCAGGTCGAAACCAATAGCAGCAATGTCACGTAAGTTATCGCCCCACTTCTTATTTAAAGCTGTATTATAAGGCCGCTCTAATACTAGTCTAGCGGGAAGATGTTAGTCTTGTCCACTCCGTCTGTGTCATGTTGAATAAAATCGATGTACAGTCATCACCGACTTATGTACTGCCAGTACTTGCCCAGTTCACTACTTGTTGAAGTTCGTTGGAAGAATATTGTTGACATTCGTTCATTTTAACCATTCGCGTTTGAAGCTACCTCTTCACCAGTATAAACTGTACTCAACCATAAAACGAACTCAACAGTAATTGGTGCTCCAGTGTGTTTATGAAATCTAGAATTCCGCAGAAAACGTACCCTATACACGTATCAGCAATGGAAGATCTGAACTTTTCAAGGCGACAACATTCTTGAGGATCATCTGAAGATCTGAACTTTCAAGGCGACAACATCTTGGGATCATCTCTTAGGTCACTATTACGTGCGAGCTGTGGTCTAATAACTCAGAACGAAAGTATTTTATCCTCAAACGTAAATACACGGAGACGAGGCACATTGATTTTTTACCTGCACGCGAGTTAAGTATAACGTGTTCTCCTTATCCGCTTTATTACTTTTAGCTGTGCCCTTCGTGATAATTGTCCATATCTATATTTTACACATGTTACATGTTATATGTGTTGTATTCTTCGTGGGAGGTTAAAAAAGCGGAGGTTGATCTGACGAAACGAGAATCCAATCTCGAAGCCACATTCGGGCTCGTTCGTCCCAGACGTTCATGTAGGGCTCAACTTTGTAAGTTTTTCAATTGCACCAGTCGATAGTTCCGGTACAAGGCTAGAACCTTTGCCGAATTCCGATCGCTAGTATGCTTCCTTATAATGACTTATCTATAATAGCTGTTTCGTGTCAAGTTTTAATCGTTGTTTTTGGTAGCTATTTTTACTTGTACCTTAGTTTTTTATTATGATTTTGTATGTGATTTATTGTCCGTCTCATCTTTCCTGTCGTTCAGTTTTTTACAAACCTATGTTTTTACACTATGTTGTCAATTTGTACTGTTAATCATCTGATCGTAGTTATCGTCGTATATTTTTACGATTATTCTATTTTAGTTATAACATTTTTTTATTTTTTTTGATTTCTACGATTGTGTTCACCCGTCCAGTTTATCATGTCTTGTCTGTTATGTTTCTTCTATGTCTTTCTCGTTGTTTCATTTCATGACATTTGATTACATAAATTTATTGATTATCTAACATATTTAATAACTATATGATAACATTATATACCGTTCTAAAGGACAGAACGAAGACCACTAGTTGTAGTAAACACTTTTTTAAATAGTATTATTACATAATCAATATGAATAATGGCTACCTTAGACTATTTATATTAAGAGCAAGCTAAGGCGCTTAATATACCTCAGGAAGAGATTATAGATCATTTGCTATGACAGAATATAAAGAATCTCAAAAGTTGGAATCTCAAAGATTGATTGCTGAAAAGGTTACGTTTCGAAAATCTGAAATTTGAGGCAGATCAAAAACGGACTGAGGCCTGAGGAAGATGAAAAGAAGAGGAAAATTTATAGCTCAAGGCAAGAGGAGAAAAAAAATGAGATTGGCCGCTGAATTAGAAGATAAACGATTTCAGGCGGAGAGGCAGAACAGAAGCAAAAGGGAGGCTGAAAGAAAAGACTTAAGATTGAGATGGAAAATAAACAAAAAGAAATCTGGAAGAGAGGATGATTAATAGCTGAACAAAATGTAAAACGACTTCAGCTTGAGATGGAAGAGAATGAAAAAAAACGACAGCATGAACTGAAATTAGCAGAGTCAGAATATGAGAGAATTAGGTTTACTCAGGAAGCTAATTCTCAGAGAACTTTTGAAAGCCAAACTCCATCCAGACATGATTATTTTAAGGAAATTCACCTTAAATTACCAAAATTTAATCCCCCGTCTGATGACGTGATATTCTTCCTAGATAGGTTTGAGGCCACTTGTGGATCTTATAACGTGGATAAAGCGCTATACTGTACATATTTATCCAGATTACTTACAGGGGATGCATTAGCAGTTTATCATACCACCAGCATTGGTGAGAAAAATGACTACAATGCTCTTAGAGCAGCACTTCTGCAAAAATTCCAAATGATAGAAGACGAATATCGTTTAAGATTTCATACATTACTACCTCAATCTAGCAGAAATTTCAATGATTTTCTGTCACAAATACGACTAACATTAGAAAGATGGATCGAATTATCCAAAATTGAAAAGTCGTATGAAGGTCTCTTCGATTTACTGATGCGCGATAAGGTACTTTCGTCTGTAAATCCTACATTTCTCGCATTTTTACACGAAAGGAAACCTTTATCAATGAAAAATTTAGAAGAACATGCAAAAAAATTTTTGTACTGCTCACCCAAACATGGATCTAAGTAACGCGCAGATTAAGAATGAATTGCCTGTTGCTTTTGCAGCACAACAAAACAATTTTTCACGCAATCGTTCTTTTAGTGCTGATAGGTATGTCAATAAGGGAAATAATTACAATTTTAACAATGATAACTTTTACAAAGGGAAGCAATTTCAACAATCTGCTTCATTTAATGTTTCTTGGAACCAAGCTCACAGATCGCGAGATTTTGGTAATAATAATTTTAAAAATAATCAAGGACATTATAATAAACAAAACTGGAGATCAAAATCTCAGGGTCCGCAAAACAGACAAGGTTCTTGGAATAAAAATTTTAAAGAACAGCATAACTTTAATTATACAAACTATCGGACTCGTCCAAATTTTAACTCTAGCAGAAACGACAATTTTGGTAATTTTAATGACAATAATCAAAATCGATCGCGTTGCAGAGATAGATCGTCAAGTAATACGGTTAGACATTCTAATGTCTCTTTAATTGATACACAGGCTAACATTGAACAGGGTAAAGTAGCTGAAACTCACAATGCTATGTCTTGTTCTCTTGATTGTACCCAGGTGAAAGACTGTCCAGAATGCTCGACTCTTTTCCAGCCTAAGGCGATCACGACGCTGCGTTGCGGACATACCTTGCCTAGTCTACCTGCAGTCTGCACAGCCACTCCTGCGTCAGTACACCAGGGACAGGGCTCTCTTAAGTTTAACAGAGGATTTGTTAACAATATTTCATGCTCTCTTTTATTCGACTCAGGTTGTACCACTGTGGGCGTCCGGACTTCGCTGATCAACCCAAGTTGTGCCACGGGCAGGGTTGTCAAGTGTGTGACGTTTGGTGGCACCATCGAAACATTTGCCACTGCTATTATTGATCTTAATACATCATTTTTTTTCAGGAAAGATCCAAGCTTGTCTTCTTCCAAATCCAATTTGTGATTTAATACTTGGTCGCATACATGGTATTAAAGAGTGTACACCACAGCAAATTGCTGAATGGGAAGAGCGACATATTCAAACTGCAAATGCAGTAGTAACTAGAGCGCAAGCTACTAATATGTCGCATGATACACCTCTTGAACCTACAGTTCATACCACTTGTTATGATGATGCTCCTATTTCACGGGAGTTGTTTGCTACATTGCAAAAGAATGATGATTCATTAAAAAAAATTTTTCAGTATGTTAACAAAAAGAATACAAGCAACAAACTTGCAAAATCTAGACATGACTTTATACTTAAAAATGGGATTTTGGTTAGAGTAATACGGGAAAAGGATTCATCCTTATGTTATCAGATCTTAGTCCCATCCTCTATCAGATCTCGTATATTACGACATGCGCATGACTCGCAATGTGCGGGCCATATGGGTTTTTCGCGTACCAAATCCAGAGTGCTTTCGGCATTCTACTGGCCAGGCGTCCATAGGGACATCACTCTCTATTGTCGGTCCTGTTTGATATGTCAGGAAGTTAAGGTACGGGGTCCATTTCATGCGGCTCCTATTCAAGCTGCGGACATCCCGATTAGACCATTTGATAAAAAGGCCATTGACATTATTGGTCCGATACTTCCATCTGCTAGAGGGCATACGCATATCCTTACGTGCATTGATATGTGCACTCGTTGGCCTGAGGCCATCCCTCTCAAGAACACTTCATCTGCCAGTGTAGCAGAGGCATTGATGTTAATCTTCTCACGCATTGGTATTCCACGAACAATATTGGCGGATCATGGGGTTCATTTCATTTCTGAATCCATGTCTCAAGTTATGAAGACATTAGGTATAGACAGATCTCTTAGTTCTATTTATCATCCGATGTCAAATGGGTTAATTGAGCGTCTCAATAGGACACTCAAGCAGTTGTTGGGTAAGATGACTCAAGACCATCCCCAAGACTGGGATCGGGTCCTACCCGCTTGTCTCTTTGCGTATCGCGAGGTACAAAATCAAGCAACGGGTTTTTCTCCATTCCAGCTTGTTTTTGGCATGCAACCACGCGGTCCGATGTCGTTAATCCACGACTTATTGGTTGACGAGAATATTGAAGAGGAAACTCAATCCTCTTATGAGTATGTGATCTCTCTGAGAAAGAGAATCATAGATGCTTGTAGACTAGCTACTGCATCATCTGAACAAGCCAAAGAAAAAGCTCGTCTATTTGCAAACAAGAATAGACGTCTTCGCCAGCTCATACCTAGTGATGAAGCTTTTGTCTTACTACCTACGCATAACAATCGTCTTTTAATTACCTGGAGAGGTCCTTTCAGGATCATCTCAAGAATATCCGATGTCGACTACATCGTTGATGTTAATGGTAAACATAAAACCTTCCACATTAACATGTTGAAGGAGTATTACTCACGTCCTGATTATCTACAGTCAGTGTTTCAGGCAACTGACGATCCTACACCACCTATTCAACACTATTCTAGTTTGTCAGTCATCCAAGAAGAGGAATCTTCTTTCGATGATGTACAACTACCAATACCAGTTGTACCACTCCATTCCACTGAGAGAAATGGAATGATGTTACGATCTCATCTACTCTTTCGGCTGATCAACGTCAGCAAGTCTCTAATATTCTACACTCGTATGAGGATGTCCTCACTGACATCCCAGGTCATACGTCAGTCATCCAACATGACATTATTCTGACTGACGATACGCCTATTCGAGTTCGCCCATATCCTATTCCTTTACACTTTCGTGATAAGGTTGATAAGGAATTGGATGAGATGCTCCAATTAAATATATATTGAACCATCTTCATCTTCATCTCCATATTCTTCTTCCATGGTAATCATTAGGAAGAAAGACAACAATATACGTCTTTGCGTAGATTACAGGAAATTAAACAAAGTTACAAAATTCGATGCGGAACCATTACCTCTTTTAGATGACTTATTGGAGAGATTATCTCATGCTACATTCTTTTCCAAATTTGACCTTTCAAAGGGATATTGGCAAGTGCCACTCACTCCTAAAGCAAAGCAAAGCCATTCACCGCTTTCTCGACACCACGGGGTCTTTTTCAAATGGAATTTTATGCCATTCGGGTTAATGAATGCGCCAGCTACCTTTGTACGCATGATGCGCCGCATATTGTCTCATCGTCCCGATGTCATTACTTATATAGATGACATCTGTCTTTTCAGTGACTCTTGGGATGAACATATTCAGGGTTTAAAATCTTTACTTTCTACCTTACGGGATTATAACTTAACAGCGAAACCTTCAAAGGCTTTTGTCGGTTTTCATGACATCTCCTTTCTTGGTCACCGTATAGGTCGCGGTTTAATGTATACAGAAGACAGTAACGTCTCTAAAATTTTAAACATCTCAGCACCTAAGACAAAAAAACAAGTGAGGTCGCTCTTAGGACTAATACAGTTCTATTCTAAATTCATCCCTCATTTGTCTACTATAACTGCACCTTTTTCTTCTCTACTGAAGAAAGGCACATCTAATGTAATAAAGTGGTCGCAGGATCACCAAACGGCTTTAGACTATATAAAACAATTTTTTTCAAATAAGCCTTTTTTAAGGTTGCCTAACAAAGATCTCACCTTTGTTCTTCGCAGTGATGCTTCTTCCTACGCTATTGCGGCAGTTTTGATGCAGGAATACGGAGGCACCTTATTTCCGGTTATGTACGTATCCAGAAAGCTCACAACGAGCGAGATGAAATATTCCGTTCTGGATAAAGAGCTCCTTGCTCTTGTCTGGGCAATCACTAAACTGGATCGTTATCTCCTCGGATCACACTTTGTGGTGGAGTCTGACCAGAAAGCTCTTACCGCACTGAATACAGGGAACGTTAAGTCATCAAAGTCAGCGCGTTACGCTATAGCGCTTCAACCGTTCCATTTTGAGATACGAGCTATTCCTGGAGTGCAGAATGTGTTCGCAGACTGTCTATCAAGATGCCCAAGTGAACGTCTCGAAACTAAACCACTTCCAGATGTTGGAACATCCTCACCGATAACATGAATAACTTTGTACATTGTTATTGATACTATATCAACGTTTTCTTAGTACGCGAACATTGGTACTACAGTAACTTTTTATTAATATGGCAACATTGTTAAGAGCTACAAATATACATTTGTTATTCCTATGGAACATATTACACTACATGGCGTGTGCGAGAATATATTTTATCTTGTATGGAACATTCAGTACATCATCGCGTCTATTACTAACTAGTTACAACTGAACATTGACAATGAGTGATACTGGAATTATTTAGAATATATTGTTAACTAGTTATTTGTTAGTAATTAAGGAATATATAAATTAGATTAATTCAACTTAATCTATTTGATTGATTATAAATCACACATCTACTAACTTTATTAGTTTCTCGCAATACGTGTATTCACGTATCCCACTACATGATATCTCACTTTTAGATAACTAGTCAAACTTACTAGTGTTAGAAAATAGTAAGTGTGTTGCTTCTTAAAGTGTTTAATTATGCTTTGTTCTCATTTTGCATGTTGTATTTTAAAATTTCTCTGTTTTATTGATTCTCTTGTCATTGATCATCATCAGTGTTGCTGTTCATTTTTGAAATCATATGTTTCAAATTTTTTTGAAAACTTAGTTGAATTTTATTATCATTTTTTTTATGGTTTCTTCATTTTCATTTTTCAACTTGTTTTACTTCGTATATTACCACATCGTTCCAAAGTAGGTCGATAGTGGATGTGTGCTTTAATGCATACTGTCATTTAGTTATATTGATTTCAATTTAATATTCTTTTCTTAATATGATATAACTTTATGCATTTCATATCTTGTTGTAGTTCTGACTCACCTCTCTCGAGTAATTAGTTCGAAAAAAATTAATAGAATTAATTTTTTTAAGGGGAGGTAATAAGGGAGCTGTTACGTACATTTATTACCTAAGGGGGTAGTCTTCGGTCCTGCCAAATGTACGCACCAGTCTTGATATAGTTATATTATTTGTGCGGTCGAATGATTCGCGCACTGACGTGCACGAAGCAGTGAGTGTTGCTTTGGGACGCACGGGTAACCTAGTTGAGTAGTTTCTGACGTCATGATTTGAAGGGCAACATGGAACTTGTTTATGTCCATGATTGTTATATTATATTTGTATTCAATGGCATGTTTATGGAAAGCCATTTATTCTAGTGATCTGTATTGGTCTTCAGGTCGAAACCAATAGCAGCAATGTCACGTAAGTTATCGCCCCACTTCTTATTTAAAGCTGTATTATAAGGCCGCTCTAATACTAGTCTAGCGGGAAGATGTTATTCCTAGAATGGATCTACAGAGTCGTTTGCCTTTAGGATTTGTATCGTAGAAGAAGGATTCCTACGAGTGGAAGAAGTTATTGATTACCTTATGCACATGTTTTAATATGCTGTTACAACAATGCCAGAAGCGTGGCATAGAATGGGAGAGGTTAGCCAACTGGAATCTCCAACCTGTTCGTATTATCGTGTATGACTTTGTTTGAAACTATATGCTATCTAACGTTATGTTTTGGAGAACGTATGGGATTGTGAAGTATGATATGGAAGATTTTATCCTGGAGTATGAATACGTTACCATGATAGACGTCCTTGAGAGAAGGTCAACGGACTTGAATGAGAAGAATATTATACGGTAACAGTTTTGTGATCCTTAGTCACTTGAGTCAGAGGACTTTATGGTAGAGAATCTTCAGGAACTTTAAAAGTAATTACCATTATGCTGATGTATGATCTTTGCGCCTGTGACGATGTTAGTCTTGTCCACTCCGTCTGTGTCATGTTGAATAAAATCGATGTACAGTCATCACCGACTTATGTACTGCCAGTACTTGCCCAGTTCACTACTTGTTGAAGTTCGTTGGAAGAATATTGTTGACATTCGTTCATTTTAACCATTCGCGTTTGAAGCTACCTCTTCACCAGTATAAACGGTACTCAACCATAAAACGAACTCAACAATACCCTTTGACGTTTGCTGGGAAAACTGACTACTTATAGGTTTGCCCAGAGTGCAATGATGTCGATTCTGAACAGCAATAAGATGTTCGTTATATCTTTACTTATTTTATAACTTATTTTTACGTTTGGCTGTATACATAAGTGACTCGAGGTCACTTGAACCAGTGAATGAAAATCCGTTTTAAATTCATTGAATAGCGTAGTGTCACAGGTCGGTATAGATTACAAATAGATTAGACAGAGTATGAATGTGTAATGTGGAAAGTAGACAAGAATAGAGTCACTAATGAAAATTATTATAGGAGATCTGACCACTGGAGAGTAAGAAGACTATTTCTCCAGCTTTCTTTGACTATGGTTATATGTCAGTCTCTTGTCCGTTCTCCCTGAACAAATAGAAGGATTCTTACAAGCAGTAAGAACATTTATCACGACATTCAGTGACAGTCGTAAGCGAAGAGGTCCTGACCATGATACTTATTTTTATGTTTTTTTTAAACAAAAAGAGGGAGAAAACAAATACGACCAGAACATCAGATGGAAATTAGGATGCCTTCACATTCTCTAAAGGCCAAAAAATCAGAACAACAGTAAACAAACAACCTACAACACCACATAAATAAATCGTACGCAACAGATCGCCTCACTCCACACCAACCCCCAGAGAGTCTCTCACACATCCAGCTTTTAACTGACAGGGGGCCCCCAACTTCTGTCATGAAAAACGGCCTTTCCTGACTTGTGCTAAAATAAATCCTGGTATGTAAGTACTCCTAGAGAAATCTAACACTGTTCCTTTGGATGTTGCTGTCCAATTAATGAAGAAGATAAGCTCCTTATGGAAAACAGGTGTCGTAAAAATCCCAGCGTGCACTAACTATCCAAGTACGGGTGAAGGAAACGAGTACTAGTGCGCTTATCCAACCACGAATAATACATCCAATTTGCAAGACCCTAGAGATCATTGCTGACAAATAAAAGACCGAGTATAAGTGAGGGCTCTCAAGGAAAGCGCGTCTGTGTGTTGCATAACGGTGACTTTTCTTCTAGGTAGGTGTCTAGTGTTGACAGGTGCCGCTTCTTCTGAAGAATGCTGCAACTATTCTAGTTTTACCGACTGTCAATGGATCGGACAGGGTTGCCGACACAAGTCGATTGCAACGGAGACAGTCGGTCTTGCGGGAGGTATAAATGTATCCAGCTAAGGCTGGAAGTATGTACTTCGATGTAACCGGCCCTACATGGGTTTGAAGATATCGCCCCAAAGGTTGGTGGGCAAATGTAACTACCTGCAGGCAAGGGCGATAGATCTACCTGTATGTGGTTTATAAAAGTTGGTAGTAGATGTCTTGACGATGCAAGGTCTCTCGCACTAGGGTTACAGAGAGCACAATGTTACAGACGTTTACCACTAAAAAAAACAACAACCAGGTCACACATATCGTTAACAATTTTCCCAGTCAGATCTAATGTTTACCAACATACAAAAGTACTTCTTTCGCTCCCATCTCCAACACACACACACCGTGTCAAAACACACGCACGTCACCCTATTCTTGTACGTTACAAAAATTCACACACCTGCGCTGATTAACCTAAACATTCGCATAGGCAAACGCGTTCATGCGTTACTTCCACGCTGTCTACGCGGACCGGTCTAATGGCCTCGCTTGTCACACACACAGCCGCTTTAAGCAAGTCCAGTCTAGCCATTCAAACATGAAGTGATAAGTTAAAGTGCCCCTGAGATAATTTATCAAATAGGGACTCCACAAGAAGTTATAATAATTCATGTACCGATGACACACACTAATCGCAAAACGAGAAGTAGACTTTATACACAATTAATTTATACACATATTCCAGAAATGGAATACAAATGGTCAAATAATATATATATATATATCAACTTCCCTTTCCTGTCTTTATGAAAATCCTTCTCTCTCTTCTGTCAGAAAAAAATATCCCTCAGTCTTACGTGTACACTCTTAGTGGAATTAAAATTAGCAGAATGCTTACAAATTACCAGATTCCCCGGGTCATACAAAATTACTTTCCTTAACTAATTAAAGCCACACTCAACATCATTCATTTTTGGCTCAGCTAGGCGTCTGAGTCTCTGCTCCAGGATTCTGGAGTAGTTACCAGGGACATTGAGAAGGAATATGCCTCTGTGATGTCCTCATTGTCGGTTGCCACCTTTTTTGAAAATGGGTATTATAATGGCAAACTCCCAATCCTTTGGTATGGTCTTGTTGCACCAAGCTGCCTGTAGGACCCTCAGGAGTGTGACAGATTATGAGAATAGACCACCTTGATCAGTCCGCTTGATTCCCACCGCCGCCTCCCATTCCACAGATTATGAGAAGAGACTACCATTGATCAGTCCGCTTTACTCCCATCGTGACCCCTCATTCCATTCAACAAACTCGTTCCCCTCGCTTCCCTAATTAGCATGCGCGTTTGTTACGCATTAGCCATGCCCTTCTCGCTATCTGTCTAACGCATAGTTTAGCCACGCCTATTTGTCTTGTTCCACGCGCTGACGAAACAGCTATTCCGATCTTTAACTATCATTCCTTAAAAAGGGGACAGGCCAAATGCGTTTGCCTGAAGCTCGATGAACGAAGAGCTGTCAGATTATGACAACAAACACGTGGAAGGTGAACTGCTTTGAAGCTCCCTACACGCTTGGCAATCGCCGAGATCGGAAAACCTTTGTTGTTGATTAACACCAGGAAACAGAGCGTACGGAGAAATCCTTTTTATTGGAAGAAAACCCCGCCTGAGTTCCCGATCGGCAAACGTGTGAATTTCGTCATTTCCCAGCAAAAATTGAGCTATTTCAGTATATATTCCCATCCACTCAAAACTCAGTTATCAGTCGCTCCATAAACTTTTTCAAAATATCTAGCTCGCTATCATAAGAACCATATTACAATTCTTCTTTTTCTTCTTCTTTGATCCTTAGCCGCCGACCGTCAAAGCAATCAGTGGACATTACGCCTAGTGGCGTCTTGTAGGGCAACAACAAATTGATTCCACTTTGCTCGGTCGGCGGCCATTCTTCGTACAGTACCCCAACTCCCAACTCTGGTTAATTCTTTGCATCTCAGCCTCCACAGTCCACCGCCAAAAAGATTCGGAGAATTTTTCTTAGGCATTTTGTGTGAACAGAGGACAATTTCGACATTTCCTTCTCTGTAACTTTCCAGCTCTCCGAACCATAGAGAAGCACAGAAAGCACACAGCTCTGATATAATCCTAATTTTGTGCATGTGCTGTACTGAGAGGACTTCCAGATGTTGTTTAGACTTTTTTAAATATTACAATTGGATTACTTAAATGCGTGGAGATAGTTCTTTTTTTCTGTGTTACGGTAAATTATATATATTCGCATTTAATGAATCTTACGTTTTAATGTTCTCATTATATTTCACTGCGATTTTCTGTGTAAATTTAATGGCGTATTAAATAACATATAGCTAATTTTTCCATCTGTAACGTAAATTTAATTACTCGCTATTCCTGCGTAAGAAATGCTTTAATTAACTATAAGACTCTAGGCGATTGATAATTGATGGAATACAATTTACTTCTATTCATCATGTGTAATTTTATAATTGACTAGTGTTGATATCTTGTGTTAAAAGTGATAAGATAAGCTAGACACTTGTGGGTTTTAAATATAATTTAATATCGGAGTGGTTAAGAGGTCTTGCTGTAACGCGTGTTAGGTTAGGATATTTATATTATTGTTAAAATTTTTGTATTTCTTCCTAAAATCTAGGCTGATCATAACCCTGCGATCTAGCGGTCTTATTGTTTTATGGTCTTATTTTCTTATAAGCATCCAGAGATATTGTTACATTGTTGAGTCTTCGTGCTGTGACCCTGTGCGGTCCAATTTATTCACTCATGAGAGAGGCCAATATATAAACAATAACTGTAAGAATAACTGGACTTGAATCTCACCAGATTTTTATCAATATCAGCAGCCTGCTGTGGCAGAATTTATATACTTAGTTACCTGACATATGGCAGCTCGGCCATCACCCCAGAAAACAGCCCAGGATTATTATCCTTTAATTTTAATTTTTTTTCATCACGTCACAGAGTGTATTAGCCACCAGAGGCTAGAAAACACGGGAACAATATACCTATATTTATTCCTATGACGGTGACCACCACATAGAAGACTTATCCCAACCAACTAACTGCAGTGATAAGAGAATTATCCAGGAATATAATTAATACCCCAACTTCAGCGACTACCTGAAATTAGCCGTCAGCAACCAAGATAGTCTGGGGCTGAAATTGGCAAAGAATCTGACTCTGTATAGTATTAGTACTTGTTAGAGTCTATTTCCACGGAATATCTGCAACAACTATTGTTTAAGCGAATATGAATGTGGCCACAGTATGAATGATTGAATGAATTGAAAGAGAGAAACATAATTTTCTTTGGTTACCACAAATATACCAATCTTCTTTTCTTTTCCCTCACTAATCTGAATATTCACGGGATAGATTAAATTAGGGACTTGTTCTTCCTCGTCCTGACTATTCCCTACCTCAGTGTTAACTTTCGATCTTTTGGGTCAAGTACCTCTGTTGGGATCTTCTGTGTTTTTCCTTTACAAGAGGAGAGGGCCTATTGGGTTAATTTTCATTTTGTCTGTAAACCATTCTTTATTGATGTATATGATTGATGTTGTGATTTTATAGTGATACTAAACTAAATAAACCTTAAGTTATCGTGTTGGTCAACCCCTGCTCATATATGTTATCCATAATTTGTTTTCACGTTTGTGCGTATTTGTCACAGTATTGTGTGTATGTGGGTGCAGTGTAACTTGTATCTTGTACAAGGAGAGAAAGTGCGTCCGATTTAAATATAGTTGTAAAGATAGGCTGGATTAGAGCAATTACTCAATCTAGAGACTCTATCTTATCTAAATTTACGACAAGGAGTAATAGGTTGTCTGCTGATCCCATGTATTTAACCATTTCTGGTGTTATTCCATCATGACATGCTGCTTTGCCCGCCTTGGTTTTCTCCAGTGCTGCCTTCAGTTCTTTCATCTTGATGCCATCGTCACCACCACTGGTTTCCTCTTCTGTGCTAGTGGTTATCATTAATTATTATGTTTAACGTTGCTCACCTTTTAGAAGTTGTGAGAAATATTCTTTCCATTATTCCATTACTTCCTTTGCGGCAGTAAGCAATTTGCCTTGCTTGTCGTCCTATGTAAATTTTTTTTTCCTTTATACTGTTCTTTAGGTTCTTGTAGAACAATGTCTGGTTTCCTTGAGCATTATTTTCTAGCTTTACTCCGAATTCTTCCCAGGATTAATCTCTAGCTTCTAGAAGTTTGTTCGTTGCTTCTGTTCTGAGGATCACATATTCTCTATATGTCTCTGTTTTTCCTGCTGAGTTTTTGCTCCTAAGTATTGTTTACATGCCGTTTTATTCTCTTTAACTTCCTCTGTCCAAGGTGCCCTCTTTCTTTTCATCCCAATTCGGCTTCCCACATGCGTCTGCTACAGCTGTCTTTATAATGTCCTTGAATTTAAACCAGAGGGTGTCCACGCCATTATGCTGTTCTTCTGTGTTTCTCACTGCTGTAGCAATAAGCCCCTGATATCTGGTCTAAACTTCTGGCACTCTCAGTTTGTAGGTCTTAATGGTCATTTTTCCTGTTCTTTTACTTAGCTCCTTGCGTGATGGTAGGCAACTCCTAGGCTGAGCAACCCCTTCAGTTGTTCTTTTAAATGTTAGCAGATGGTGATCACTTTCAATCTCTGGGCCTCTTCAGACTACAGCATCCCAGACATGCGTGAATGAGCTCGAAGAATTCTCCCTTGACCTCTACTCTCTCATCTTCATTTGGCCCATACACAAAGATAAGGTTCACTATGGTTAGTCCTTCTTTTAGCTTTAGCACCTTAATGCGCAAAAATGTGTAAGGCCTTATATAGCCTAGTAAGCCAGGAGCTAAATTCAGCACCAACCCCCCACCCCCAACAATGCAAGAGATCGAAAGCATTGTCCAGAAAGGTGGAAGTCAGCGCCTGGTCTTAATGGTGTCCCATACGTTGCATATAAGAGATGTCATTAAGTTCTGATACGGCTGGTCCGTTTGCTGAAAAAAGCATGGAGAAACCAGCCCGTAAGCAAAGAATGGAAATAGGCCAACGGAGTCTACATCACAGAAGAACAAATTTCCACTGCCACCAGTCAGTTGAGGCCAATCTCCCTACTGAATGTGGAGGGAAGATACTATTCTCATTGATGCCTGAAAGGCTCACCACGAACCTCCTCGAGAATGGGTACGTTGACATTATCATTCAGAAAGCAAGTATCCCGTTGCTCCAGGGTGTCTAGCCACAATGATTTGGGAAGAAATTCAAAAGGCAAAGGCTAACATAACAAATGTGCACGTAATCGGGTTGGATCTAGCTAATGCGTATTTATCTCTTCGACACCAGATGATGTGGTAGGTATGGAAATGTACCATGTTCCAAAAGAAATTGTAGCAATGTTGAAGCTGTATTTCTATAGTTGAAATTGCGATGGGGTGTACCATCTCTCCGATACTATTCGTATTGGCTATGCAGGTAATCCTCAAAGCGGCAGAAGGATTTGCGATAGGTTTTAAGCTGAATGGAAGGTGTCACATATTTTGATGAATGGCACAACAATTGTGTCATTAGTTGAACATCAGGCCCGGAGAATTCTATCGAGATTGGATGGACTAATAAGCTAGTGCAGAATGAGCTTCAAGCCTAGAAGCTTATCATTCAGGACAGGGAAGACATCAGAGGTCACATTCATGGTTTCAAACCAGAGAATCCTTATTGTCATTGAGAAACCTGTATAAGGTCTTTGCAGGGTGTATAATACCTCATTAAACGACTCAAAGGCAGTTCATTAGACAATAGAAATAGCAGACAGAGGACTGCAGATCATAGACCAAAGCAGACTCAAAGGAAAGTTCAATCTGTGGTACCTCAAGTTCATGTGTATTCCTAAATTGCTATGACCACTACTTATATGTGAAATAATCACGAGTACAGTGGAAGCTATAGAAAGAGTAGTCAACAAGGTCATAAGGCAACGCTAGGTGTACCACTATGTCTGTCAGATGTAGCACTGTACTTCAAGAAGGCAAAGCTTGTGCTACCTTTTAAGTCAGTTGTAAAATTAAGAATACACCGCAGGAAAGTTCACAATGATGCTCTGCAAGTCAGCAGAAGACGTCCATTCAACCCACACTGAAAACTGGAAAAAAGCGGAAAGTGGATGAAGCTGTTGGTGCTGCCCAAGAGACGCCCAAGGACGTAGTCGGATACACTAAGACAAATAGGAGGGGATTTCGCCATGATGATATCCGCTGATGGTCCAAGGGATCAAACAGGGAACGCAGAAAAATGGTAATTCGGGAAATTCGAGAAGCTGAGAATGATAAGATGATGCAAAAAGCGATGAAGCAAGCCTAACAAGGCCAATGGACTATATGAGAAGGAGCCCTGTAAAGACCTTTGACATATAATGATAAATGGCATATGACACCCCTTATACTCAGCTTCATAATCAGACTAATGTGTTACCTTCTGCACTGGTCTGCAAATACTGTGAGATGTGGAAAGTCTGATGATGCTCAATGCCCCCAGTGCCATGGAATGCAGACACTTGAACGTACACTCTCAGTTCGCAAGATGTCATTAGGGCAAGATCGCTTTACATGGCGCCACAATAGAGTACTATATGAGCTGGCTGCTACAACAGAGCTGGCAAGGGTGAAGGCGAACAACAAAGTCAGACTTAGTACCGCAAATACATACTTTCTGAAAGCAGGAAAGTCGGTACATCCCAAACTAATTAAACCAAGTAGCAGTTTACATCTACTCTTGACTGTGCAAATGACTAAGACATGGCAATAGATCTACTTAGGCGAGGGACATGTTCAGAAAGTATCAGAATATCTCGAATACAGCCAGATATCACACCAGATTTTAATGATTGAGCTGACCGTGCCTTTGAATTGAGATTGGACGAGCAACTGCTGCTCAAAGTGGCCAAGTACAGTGATCTGGTCACAGACATGAGACATGATGGGTTCACTGCAAGGTAGGTTCAAGAGGTCTAGGGGTTGCCTCAATGTATGAAACTGAAACTGATGATTTGAATGGACAGTCAAGATCAAGTGCACTTAAGAGACTCAGTGAAACTGCGGAAAGTTCATCGTGCTGACAGTAATTTATGTTCAACATAAGTGTTACTTTCACAATTGCCTCCAACTGACAGAAAAACAGGAGTAAAGTTGAAAGCTGCAATGAAGGTGGAATGGATTAAACATTAGCACATGATAGGAGGCTGACATATAGAAGTCATGACCTAAGTGGGCATGCGCACTTCCCCCCCCCCCCCCCACACACACACACATTGAGTGTACAGGAGATTAAACGGCCGAAACAATTGATCGGCGAGGGGATAACTTCTGATGATCAGATTGCCTCCTATTGTACCGCGCTGTATAGTTGCCTATTACAGATAAGCTGTCTTTTCAAGAAGCGTGCAAGAAATGATGAGTTTATGGTGATCGATAGCAATAGTGTATAGTGAACATGTTTTCGCAGGAATCTAACCCCTTTTTTTCCCCATAGGATCAATGGTTCCGTATACGCGGATTTCCGTATTCACGGCGTTTTATCGGAGCCTACTTCCCCCCTCCCACCCCCCCCCCCTCCCCTTTTTTTTCCTTTTTTCCCCCCCCCCCCCCCCCCAATAGCGAGAATTGATTTTATATATATATATATATATATATATATATATATATATATATATATATATATATATATATATATATATATATATATATATATATATATATATATATATATATATATATATATATATATATATATATATAAGTAAATCGTCCGAAAAATGTAACTTGTTTTTACATTTACTATTTAGTAATGATTTATTTAAACTTATAGTATCACTTTCTGAAGATGTAAAATTCGAACTATGTCATGTTGATTAATTCGTTTATTATTTCCATTCACGTAAATTATATTGCATACAATTTATCACTTTGTTTCTGTTTTACTCACTGCTATTCGTGACATTTATTATTGCGATTGACATTATACCATTGATCCGTGACAGTTGTAGCACATGTTCGGAAACAATATTTTGTTTATTCTTGAACTGACGGAATACTTTGAACTCTTTGGAAAATTCCAATGGAAGTGGTATCACACTAGGCCTAGGGTAATTGGGAAGTTTTATTGTTGTTTCTTCGTCCTGCCAAGTGCATCATGAAAGAGGAGACCACCATTTCTGATAAGGTTGATCGTTTGCTATGAGACTGTTGCGTGTATATTTTGACGCACATATTACAAAAATCGATATGGCTATTTGATATGGAAAAAATATAGACATTCATTCATTTGTGTATGAAAATGCTGTCTATGGTAAAAGCGAGAGAATCCATGTTTGATTCACACTTTTGATTATAGGAGTAATCGTTCTTGATATTGATCCGGCGCATGGATTGCTCTTACGGTTGTACTTATTTTTTAGGGCCAGAAAATATATTAATTTGCTTATTGTGTTTATGGCCTGAATTCATATGTATTACATATTATTAGTACAAGTAGAATCAGTCCTATATTGTATATTTTGGATGGGTAGGCGGGACTAGATTCTTATTATTCCGGTCTAGCGGAAGTATGAGTTGTCTTGACAAGTCGTGATGAGTTCCGATGTACCGTGTTAATGGCGGGTACGCATTTTTCAAAGGGCTGGTAGATTCTTAAGGAAATCTAATTCATGAAGTGGTTTTCTTCTAAAGGAGATGGTATCTCTACTATAGTTTATGTTAGAGACTCTCCTAAGGTACGGTACAATGTATAATTCGGACTCCATGTATTGCCAGACCCTATTTTGATGATCTCATGTCGATTCGACCTAGATGGAAAATTGTGCTTCGTATCGCTAGGGTCGTGTTTTGTATCGACAAAGATGACAGACTTTCCTACAGCGGTTATGGCTACGTGAATTAACCTGATCATCGTAGAGCTGTATGGGAACATTTATGAAATCATTTATATACCCATTATAAATTAACTCTGGCTTATATTCTCCTTCCTATGAATGAGTGAACGACAACTCAGGGAGGCAGCCATGTTAGATTTCGGTCATCATATGTTTTGATCACTGCCAAGAGAACAGATTATTTATCCTATTATCGGACAGTGACAGGGAGATCTCAATCTTGCTAGAAACCCCCTCTTTCGTGGTTTCATAATATATGCTACAAACTATGGACGTCAAGTAACCTTAGTTATTTACCGATCTGCCTTCACTGACGCGTTTAGTCAGATAGGGGAATGCGGCCATAATATATCATGACATTGAACTTTTGATGTACTGCCCATTATTTCTGAATGTGTCATGACTTCAGATCTGCTATGTATACCTACAAATTGATATGTCAACATACCATGATGTACTCGTATGTCCCAGTGTGTACGTCTGAATAAATTGAGTAAACAAAGATTCCAGCAGTCTGCATTGGTGCCTTGTAGACACATGTGTGTGAGTGGTTATATTGGTCAGCACACGAACAGTACACCATTCGCGGTAATCACACTCTACACTTCTACTTCATACATACACCATCCTGCGTCGGTTGGAGTGACCAAGTTTAGGGCCTGCTTCCCCTGGAGCCTTTGCCTTCCCTAACTCAGGACTAGGGTGAGTTACCCATTTACAGCTGGGTAGACTGGAGCATGCCTGATCTCAACAACACACCACTCTTCCTTACAGAGCATACAGACTGACACTTCATTAGAGTGGAAAGAAGAAAAGAAACTTTACAGAGACATTCATTGGTATCAACGATTAGTTCAATTTATCAACGTTGTAGTGTGCTGCCAACAAAATTTATATCTGTCAGATGTCTTAGAACCAGTTCACGTAGGTACTCACAGACTTGGGGTGGTCGACATTATGTTTTTTGCGTCGTTATTTTCGAGGTCTCTCAACCACAGAAATGATATTCTGTTAATAATAAATGCAATAATACTGTATTACTATTGACACTAACATTCAGATGCTCACAACTATTGAACATGACAGAAAATATATCATTGTCGTAGAAAAAAAATGGTCTGATATCGTACAGTGTTATTCGTTACTACCCTGCGAGGCTCGCATTAGCATAGAAGCATTTAGTGAATATAACCTATAAATAAATAAGTAAATAAATAAATAAATAAATATATATATATATATATATTTAAACATATGTATATTTATATATGTATATATAAATGACCTCTGTTGCTAAAGGTGCTTGCTCACTACTAATCCTAACGTCTCTCTTGTCCTTTCCTTCTTTCGTTCTCAGCCTGTTTTGTCTTTGTTTCATCTTGTGTGTTTGGATGTGATACGTTTATGGATAGTTCATTTCAAAAACATTTTATTTGTGCCTTTTCCCATTTTCCTCTGGTCATTTATTTGAAAAAAATATATACAAATAAGAATTGCTCATGTTCTTTTATTAAGCGAGTTTTAATAGTTTTTTCGGTGTCCAGTTAGTTATCACGACAACAAAGTAAAACATTCTCTTTTTTATTGATACGCAGCTTGTACTTGACGAAACTCCTCCAAGGGAACTCTGCACTTTTAGCTATGCTAAATCACTTCAACGACTGACAGGAAATGAATGGTTCCTAAAGAGCCTGCAGGTAAGGCCAATTACCTGTTTTAAAGCACTTTTAAGAGAACCTGAATTACTTACCTACTTAGTCGTTCCTACTCTACCTTGAGGTATTTAGATTTGCCACAGAGAACACGATTCTGTCCAATCTGCGGTCATGGCATGGTTCCAGTCTAGCCCATGGTCTTTCAGTGATTGCCTACTGTTGTCCTCGGAGCGAACACTGGGTTTTTCTGAGGTTTAGACCCCTTTCTCTGTATTTGTCATGGTAGCAGAGATATGCTTCTATGTTTTCCGCTTTATCGGCTGTCACCCTGTTTAAAAAATTGATGTTAAAATGGATATGATCCAATCCTTAGGAATGATCTTGTGGCGCCAGGCTGTCTGTTGGACCTTCAGGAGTAATAGGTCTCCTGCTACTCCCATGTACTTACCATTTATGGTTTTATACCATCATATCCCACTGCTTTGACCACCTTAATTTTCTCCATTGCGGCTTCAGTTCGTCCATCTTGATGTCATCTTCGTCCCTATTTGTTTCTTCTTCTGTGATAGTTGTTCTCATTTCTGAGGCTTGACTTTGTTCACAAGCAAAGAGCTCTGAGAAATATTCTTTCCATCATTTCCTCTGGGGTAGTAAGTAATTATCTTTTTTGTCTTTTATAAATTTCAGAGGGCACTGTTGTTTCTGGCTCATGTTCTTTATGGTCTTGTAAAGCAATTTCTGGTTTTACTAAGCATCTTTTTCTAGCTTTTCTCGGGATTTATGTTTTGCGCTAGCACCTGTTCATTCCTTCTGTCTTGAGTATAACATACGCTCCATATTTCTCTGTTTTTCCTGCTGTTTTTTTTAGCTTGTAATTATCGTTACCATGCATTTTTCTTTTCACTTATTTTCTATTTAACTTCTTCTGTCCACCACTGTGTCCTTTTCCCCATGTGTCCAAGATGAAGTTCACCCCATGCTTCTGTTGCATCTGTGTTTATGATGTCCTTAAATTTAAGTCAGAAAATATCTAGGTCATGCAATCGTTCTCCTAGGTTTCTCACTGCTGTCACAATAAGCTTAATCCCTGGTCTTAACTTCTGTCTCTCTTAGCTTGTAGGCCTTAATCCTCATCTTTCCTGCTTGATTATACCTTGTATATTGACTTGCGTGATGATGGGCAATGCCTAGGCTGAGCAACTCTTTCAGTTGTTCTTGTTATTGTTGGTCGAAATCGACAGCACTGCACACCGAGCAAACCCATAGGTGCTCAGTCTCCCTCAGCAAATGTCAAAGAGTATGCATGCTAATTGTACCTGCAGCACGCTTTTTGTACATGCATCAGATGAATCCTCTTTCACGTTCATTTCTGCTAGTGCCACGTTTGATGCCAAACTCAAACAATCTCAGCCTTGTTGATTCCTCTATTGCAGTGTCATTATCCAGCAGGCGATCAATAATTACCCTTTGTATCTGTCCATTATCCATGTCCAGAGTCTCCACTGTGGGTGCTCCCGAGGCCAGTCTGTCAGTTCTCTCATTGCCACGTACCCTTGCATGATCAGGACAGTAGATCCACACCAGTTCTTGAAGACATGAGGATTCTATTGATGTTTTCCATTCCTGCCACAGCCACCCATTCTGAACTTCTCGAAGCATGGCAGGAAAGTCTGACAATATATCTGCCCTAGTTGATGGAGTTTCAGACAACCACCTCGGTGCTTCAGTAACTGCCTCTACCTCAATGCTCATGCTGGAGGTTGTTGTTAAGTAGGCTCCACTCTGTTCAGCGACGACACTGACCTTTAATCTCGCAGAGAAGCCCCATCCTGATTTTTCACCACGCTCTACAGTCCCATCAGTGTACACAATGGCTTCATCATCCCCAGCATCACTTATCAGCTGATTAATCTCCAGCTCTTCTTTCTCTGCTTTTCCTTTGCCCCAAGATCTGCGCTCTCTGCCAAGGCTAATGATGACCTTCTTCTTCTTCTTCTTCTTAGATCCTTAACCACCGACCGTCAAAGCAGTCAGTGGCCATCACGCCTAGTGCCGTCTTGTAGGGCAACAACAAATTGATTCCACTTTGCTCGGTCGGTGGCCATCCTTCGTACAGTGCCCCAACTCTGGTTCATTCTTTGCATCTCAGCCTCCACAGTCCTCCGCCAAGTAGTTTTTGGTCGGCCTCCCTTTCGTTTTCCTTCAGGGGTCCAAAGCATAGCTGTTCTTGTGATGGCATCGGGGTCTCTTCTGAGGACATGACTAACCCAGCTTCAGTGTCTGCCAGCTATGATGGTGTGCATGTCCTCTTGCTTGCTACGAGTAAGCAGATCTTGGTTGGTGATGGTATTCGACCAAAAGATTCGGTGAATTTTTCGTAGGCATGGTGTGTGAAAAGAGGACAATTTCGACATTTTCTTCTCTGTAACTCTCCAGCATTCCGCACCATAGAGAAGCACAGAAAGCACACAGCTCTGATATAATCTTAATTTTGTGCTTGTGCTGTATTGGGAGGACTTCCAGATATTGTTTAGGCTAAAGAAGGCTGTTCTTGCCTTATTCATTCTGATGCTGATGTCTTTTCCTGCCCCACCGTCTGGTGTTACTATGCTTCCTAGGTATGTGAAGGTATCTGTCTGTACCAGTTGCTGATTCCTTACTGATATGGGCTCAGGGTTGCTCACATTGAGCGTCATGACCTCAAACTTCTTTAAATTGATGTTCAAGCCCACCTGCTGGCTAAACCTATTAAGTCTATCCATTTTTTCCTGGATGTGTTGATGTGAATGTGTTAGTAGTGCAATGTCATCTGCATATTCCAGATCTTCCAATGTAGAAAATGTAGTCCATCTTATTCCTCTTAGAATGCCCTGTGTTGTCTGGCGCATCATCCAGTCTATGACTGTTAAAAATAGAGTGGTTGATAAGGGGCATCCCTGTCGTACTCCTGTCTTCACCTCGAAGGCTAGGTTGCTCTGCCCAACACTACACGTAAAGTTGGCATAGAGGCTTTTTATGATTGACACTATGCAGCTTGGAATTCCATAAGCCCTCAGTATTTTCCATAAACTGTCCCTATGTATGCTGTCAAAAGCCTTTTCAAAATCAACGAAATTTATGTAAAGCTGTCTTTGCCATTCTGTGCACTGCTCTATAATGTTCTTGAGAGTGAATATATGATCTACACATCTTCTGTTCTTTCTAAATCCTGCTTGTTCTTTCCTCAGTTTGTGGTCTACTGCCTTTGAAATTCTCTGTATAATTATCCTGCCTAGTATTTTGCTGGGAACTGAGAGAAGAGTGATTCCTCTCCAATTATTGCAGTCTGCAAGATCTCCCTTCTTGGGCAATTTGACAATTATTCCTTTGTTCCACTCTGATGGTGTTGTCCCCGTTTTCCAGACTTGTGCAGATAGTGGTTCTAATAGTTCTGCTGCTAGCTCAGGGTCTGTCTTAAATAGCTCTGCTTTTAAGATATCATGGCCCGGAGCTTTGCCGTTCTTTAACCCTTTGATTGCTGTGATAATTTCTTCTTTTCGTGGAGTGTCTGTATTTACATCTAGATCGTTTTCAGCCTCAGGAACATTCAATTGTGTCTCTGGTGGTTCCTTGTTTAGAGTTTCTCTGAAGTTCTCTGCCCATCTTGTTTCCTGTCCCTCTGCTGTCGTGATGAGATTACCTTGCTTATCTCTTACTAATGTAATATTGTTTGCACCTCGTTTTCCGCTGATGAATTTAGTTATTTTGTATACTGTGCTTTGTTCATTTCTCAGTGCTGCCTCCTCTGCCTGTCTTGCAAGATTGTCTAGAAAATTCCTTTTGTTGGCTCGGGTTTGGCGTTTAACTTCCTTGTCCAGCTGACTGTACTGTTCGCTATATAGTTGCTTTAACCTGGGGGACTTCGCTTCTGTTTTCTTTCTTTTCATTTCCTTTCTCATCTTTATGGTGTCTAGTGTTTCTGGTGTTATCCAGTCTTGCTTCTTCCTTTCCTGGAATCCCAAGCATGATTTGCTGCTTTCCTTATATATTGTTGAAATGGTGTTGAAATTCTGGTCTATATCATCAGTCAATGTCTTTTCCTGGCTTTTGGCAAATTGATATCGTTTCTTAATGTCGGCCGCAAAAGCTTTTCTGGTAAGGGGGTCCTTCAATTTGCTGATGTCAAACCTTTTCTGTGTAGTTACAGTTAATCTAGCCCTTCTTAGTTTCACTTTCAGTTTAGCTACTACTAAATGATGATCACTTCTCGCATCTGCACCTCTTCTTACCTTCACATCTTGTAATGCATGTCTCCATCTACCGTTAACCATGATGTGGTCTATCTGGTTTCTGTCCCGACCATTTGGTGATTCCCATGTTAATTTGTGAATTTCTTTATGTGGGAAAAGTGTTCCTCCAATGGCCACGTTGTTAATGCTACAGAAACTTATTAGTTTATCCCCATTTTCGTTTGCTGTTCCGCTGCCGCATTTCCCCATTGTTCTTTCATTATATGTATTGTGTGTACCAATTTTCGCATTGAGGTCTCCCATTACTATAACAAGATCATATCTAGGTGTGTCTTCCATTTCTTTCTGCAGTTGTTGGTAGAATTCATCCTTGACCTCCTCATCGCTATCATTCATTGGTGCGTAGCATTGTATTATTGTAGTGTTGGTGAATCTCCCTCTCAATCTTAATCTTATCAGTCTGTTGTTGATGGGTTTCCATTCCAGTAATGTCCTTTCTATCCCTTTCTGTAGAATAATGGCTACGCCTTCATTGTGCTTTCCATCCTCTCTTCCAGAGTAAAGTACTGTTTCTCCTGTTGCTGTTTTAATTTTTCCTGCCCCTGTCCATCTGCTCTCACTTATCCCTAGGATGTGTAACCTATAGTTTCTCATTTCTGCCGTGACCTGTCTTAGTTTACCTGTCTCGTTCATTGTCCTGACATTCCAAAATCCTATTCTTGTATACTGTTTTGCGGTCAGGACATCCGTTTTCATGTCAGTGGCTTCCTTTCGGCTTTCACCACTGACAGTCATACGAGCCACAGACTCCGAATGTTCATCCCGCAGCAAAGTTTGTTCAATTATTGTTGTTTCCGTAACTTCATTGTTTCTTTTTACATAGACAGGGGTGTCAGCCCTATGCTAAAACCCCAACCTGGAGGACCAGGGTACCAACTTTTGTCCGATCCCTACCCACACAGACCAGTCCAGCTTGGTTGAACCTGCCAGGAGTAAAACTCCCACTGGCATAGCTCTGGGGATTGTCAGGGTACGCAAGCTGCCATACCGCTACAAGGTATAGGTACCATTGATGGCAGTAATGATGACCTGCTGGTAGTTTATCCAGTTGGCCCCTGACTTACTCCACACTTCCCCTGTGGATACATTTACAACCATGGTCACCTGAACAATCGTCGCCTCTGCCTGTGCCATCCACGACAGTACCCTCTTGATTCTTGCTCCCTTGATGTCAGCTACGTTTTCATGTCGGGGGTAACTTTTGTCGGTGCTTACCCGCATATAGGCTTTTGCCTGGGCCGTCGAGTATATGGATCAAATCGACAGCAATTCGAGCATGTCACAATGGGGGTATCACGCGTACAGCCCAAAACTAGCCGCATCCCTTTATTTTAAATTTGTTCCAGTCGTTCACATTGTGACACTGACAGCGTGAATATTTCTAGCCCTACTGAAATCACGAGCTGATGATACAGGAGAAACAATAGTTCCAAGCGCCCAGCAGCCATTGTTTTTAAGGCTGTCAGTCCTTGCTTGCACTTCTATACGATCAGTTCGACATGATATTTGAACGATAGACCACGATCAAACGTTACTCCCAGATCCTTCAGCCTGTCTTGCTTTCAATGTTCTGCCCATTAAAAGTGATGTCTGGAAGGTCTGCTTTCACTATGGAGTTGTTCAAAGAGTACCACATCATGCAGATGGTTAGGTCAGCGTTAGTGCCATGACTATATACGTCTGATAAGTTGTTATGTATTTGCACTTCGTTAACAAACTGGGCCCGAGGATAAACCGAATGAGACACAGGCAACTGTGGGGAAATTATTCGATTAGTGTCGTCTAAAATTCTTGGTATCTCGGGTTCCAGGTACCTCCACTGTTAAAACAGCTGACTACAAACACAAGCTGAGTGACCACACAAATTCTCCCTCCTGTCTAACGGTTTGCCGCAAGACGAGTGTCAAATTGCCTGTCAACTATACCCAGTTCCACTAAACAGTGGAAAATCACGAGAATATCGATTCAATTGCAGTGTAGAACCAGCGACAGCAGTCTAACGTCAGTATTGTGCAGTAGTGGTTTCCTACTCGCCTATTTAGTAAATGTCAGAGCATAATGGCATCCAGCATATCAATCAACACATCATCGCCAGCTTAATTGAAAGTATCTTACTGTGTGATTAAACAAAGTGCTCAGTCACAATAACATGTCTCAAACCAGACTCAGCCGGATTACGCGCCGGGTATTAAATACTGGGGCACGTCTATTTTAACTCATAGCGTCAGGAGAAGAGCGCAAATAAGAACAGTATTACTGGGTTGACCTCGACTAGTTGACTTTTCAAGGATTGCCTCTCCTTAACTCTTTAGTAGTGGTCCAGTAGCCAACCCTCAAGAATATGTAAAATGGTTCTTCAAGGGTGTCAACCTTCACACAAGATTACTCTTGCCAGAGTTGTAGATAGAAGGATAATGACGCTTCTATCTCAAGTAGTCTTCGCACGATGTTTTTAGACGTCAAGAACAATGCTGCATAGGTCAGAGCACTATTAACCTATATCTGATCCGTAGCCTTTTGTGAAGAATTAAGCAATAGTTTTAGCCCGTGCAAGCCCCCGGCTGGTGTAAATCCAGCGAAATTGTTGTATAAGTATTTGCTCATACGTTTGCCTTCATACCTATAATAACTGAATCAACTATGATTTTTAGTTTGCTTCGTACCATGAGCAATCTGATAGCTTTGTTCAACGAACTTTAGACCAAAAAAAAAGAAAGTCTCTGCTGAGTACATTTATGGGCTGCAAATTAATTGTCTTGCTGTCCTCCCACCGATGTTAGCCTCTCTGAATAATTCAATTCTTGAGGATACACAGCTTAACTCAGGGAAGAAGATTACAAATCACCAATATTCTTCTGGGTATTACACTGGGAAAATATGGGCTTGGACAGCGCGAATGCAATGATTTGTGCCTGAACTGCAATTAGCAAGGTACATATATCTCACACAATGATACGATACACTTGATGCACATGGGATGTAATCATCACTCATCACTGCTCCATTCGGAGTATGAGGTCACCTCTGCTGTCGGTTTTCTCTACGACTAGAAAGAAACAGTCACCAGCGCTTGCTATAGTGGTTTATGAGTATACTATTTTCATGTGTTGAGGTTGCCAGCCTCATATATATCCCCTTAGCAAGAAAACATGTCAAATTCAAATTTGTAAAATATAGGTTCACAACTTGCCCCAAATTGGATCTACAATCTCGTTGCACAGTTAGAATGGACACAACAACTTAGGTTAGATGCTTTCGAATCACTTTGTCTGAGAAATTTTAGTATTCCTCTTATGACGGGTGATCTGATTAATTAGATCTTCAGTCTTTGCATTTAAAAATGCGGGTTTACTTTTAAGTTGTTTCAAAGTTGCCCAAATTCTCTGTCATAGTCCTTTACGTTTCCTGTCTTTGTATTTAAATATTAGTGTTTACTTTTAAATTTCAAAGTTGCCCAAATACTTCGATCTGTCACTTATAATTTTAGAATCCTTTGCCTGATCTATCTCTCTGGCTCTGGTGAATTGCTAGCTTGACGTTGTGATGCAGTCGGATCTGTGTCTCTGAGTTTGCTAGATTGTATTTCCATTTTCAGATCAAGTCCCAGATTGTACTTTTAGACCAACTTGCCAATGAAAGTTAAAGTCTATTCCGGCTCTCACATCAAGCCAATGGTAAGCTCTTTAGAACAAGATGGGTCGGTTTGTTAAATCATAATATTCCCCGCGTGTTTTAAAATATCAAATTTTAAAATTTCAACGCATGACCTCTTTCTAATAAGGCGGTAATACTTCCGACTGCATCTTTATGCAAACTCACAAACAAATCTGTGAACGTGTTTCCAGTCTAGATGCTTTCCAACTATTTTGTCTCTCAAGACAGATTATCGGTAATATTGATAGAAAGATGGGCCAGCGGAACCGATTACGTATTATAACCTGTGTTTTCGTGCATCCGCCGGACGGTAAATACGGATAGCTGGTAGCTCAGACAAACAATATGTCTTTCTTTCGGTACTCTACCTAGTCGTTTTGTTATGCGGAGTGGTCGGGACCACCGTGGATAAACACAGATCGTCTCTATCAAAGGTGGCTAGACGACTTAGGTGATGAACGTATTAAACGCTGACCTGTCTAATTAGCTTACGACGATTCACAGGGCGAAACGTAAACAGGCTTGGGAGCGGCTCAGAGCAAAACATGTAATCTCATAAAATAATAGGACGGTGAAGTAGAGAGAGAGAAGGGCGCAAAAGCACATGCACACAACTTTTATTGAAAAGTCTTCTGGTCAATACGACATCTGTGTGTATTATCTGTCAGAGGAAAGACAGAGTTAACCGACATACTATCTTGGTATAGGCTAGAATCAATTTTTGTGTGACAACGGCACAAAGGATAGTGTCTGCAGTGGATTTATAAATTGTCTCCATCAGTTTATGGACAGAGACATAAAGACACCGACTTAAGGTTTGTTTTTTTATATTTTCACAAGCAGAATATGGATTGTTAACTCTCAGTTTATTTTGCCTTTCGTTGGCCTTCCAGTTGGGTTTAGTTTTTCTTGATGTATGAATTGATGGAATTGTTAACTTTGTTATTTGATCAGTTATTATTTGCTGAGATTTTATTCTTTTCTTCTATAGAAGCTAAAGAGAATTTTAATAAATTTTAACCTGTTCTTGGTGCGCTGTTCGAGACTTTTATCCATACCTATTATTAAGTAACTGTGTAAGCTCTTACTATTTCTCTATCTGTCGGTGAGAAGAAGAGAGAGCGGGTGATACTTAAGAATACATAAGTGAGTTGTGGTCTTGAAAAGAGAGATAGCTTTAAAAGATCTTCTTCCAGACTGTCTTACTTTTCTCCCTAACTTCGCACATTATTTACGTTTTCTCTATAATTCTTGAAATTTACTCACTTTGTTGCAGTTCACTCAAATTGTTTACTCAACAAAATACTTCTAAAATGCACAACTCACGACTAAATGACAATTAAAAGCGATTCCTTAGATTCTGCATTGAGCAAAACCTTGTCGCTACGTACACAACGTTTTCCCGTAAGAGCATAAGTACATCCACCACTTTGTCATTTTTAGGAATAGCTCATTCAAGTATGTGCGGATGCTAGAGTCTGGAGGAAGTCAGAGATTGGAAGTGATCAGTACCTGCTGACAATTACAATTATCCAAGATCATCGCGAGAGCTACATAGATCGTGGTCTGTCGTCGCAACCAGCAGCCAATGAAACGAGGAAATACACATGCAGAAGGAGTGGTAGGGGAGAGAAGAGGGGGGAAAGAGAAAAAGAAGGGCGGGAAAGAGAAAGTTCAGAAAGAAAGCAGATCGCTTCTCCATGAAATATGTGCGTATAGGATAATTTTGCTGAGGGAGATTGAGCACCTATGGGTTTGCCCGGAGTGCACTGAGGTCGATCCGGATTAACAATAACAATTACCCATTAATACTACTAAACTTCCATGTTCCGTAAATCTTCGTCGGTAATTCGTGCTGCCTCCTTACGGCCTGCATGCATGCCGCCCTCCTACTTTTTTAGCATGACTTGGGACCTGAATTACACGTTTATAAATGAGTGCTTGCGTGTAATAGAAGGATTGAATGTTACAATAAAATTCATACTGTGGAACTGATGGCACGATACGGAGCCTGGAGAAAACGCTGAAGTTTGATAGGAGATACACTAAGAATACCACGTTAAAATATTAGACAGTTTTTGTTTTGTAATCGGAGACAGACATACAATTGATCGAAAAGACATGGAACAACAGACAATCGAGGCTTTACCTGAACCCCTCTCTCGGAAACTTCTTTCAGAACTAACTGAAGAAAAATTGAAGCGGATCACAACAAAGATGAGAAACTACAGATTACATATCCTGGGAGCAAGTGAGAGCAAATGGACCGGGACAGTGAGAATAAAAACAGCAACAGGAGAAACGGTTCTTTACTCTGGAAGAGGTGATGGACAGCCCAATGAATGCGTAGCAAATTATCGTAAAAAAGGAATAGAAAGGTCATTGCTGGAATGGAATCCCATCTACAACAGACTGATAAGAACATGACTGAGAGAGAGATTCACCAACACTACAATAATACAATGCTATACACCAACAAATAACAGCAATGCAGAGATCAAAGACGAATTTTATTAAACAGCTAGAAAAGAAAATGGAAACCGCATCTAGATACGATCCTATCATAGTAATGGGAGACCAAAATACAAAAATTGGAACATGCAATACATATATTGAAGACGTAATGGGGAAATGCGGCAACAGAACGGTAAACGATAATGAGGCTAAAATAATGAGCTTCTGCAGCATTAATGACATGGTCGTTGTGGGAACACTTTTTCCACACAAAGAAATTCACAAATTAACATTCGAATCGCCAAATGGCTGAGACAGTAGCCAGGTAGACTATATTATGATCAATGGTAGTGTCACGAGCGCTTTACAGAGTCGATCTGAGTCGAGACAAATAGTCTGAGTATAATCTTAGACAAGACAAAAAATATGAGTGAGGACTGTGGTGGATTTGGTGTTATAGATGTTATTATTTAATATTATTTGTTTACCAAGTGAGGTCAGCTGTGTAGGCCCCTGAGTTTAGTAGTTGATGGTTAAGTATTTTCAGGGAACCTAGCTGCTACCACCCTATGATCTCACTGGGCGCTATATTTTTACTTATTTGTTAGGTGACTACGTCTAAATGTCTAGGGTAATGAAGGTATCATGCAGTGTCAGTCAAAACAATACAATTACACTTTAATTCTAACACATAAATAGGACTGGGTCAATACAGCAACCACATACAGACTAACACTCTATGATATATCTTATAGATGTCTGTGGCTGAATATTATGTAATAGGCTATATTACAATTTTATTTGCCCTGATTCAGAATTTTCTGAGTCAGGACCAACAACAAAATGAAATTTATGGTTTTATTTACATAAAATTAAATACCACAATGGATCTTCTGTCCATATAAAACAATATTACAATCTAATTATATTTAGGTTTTACTATAGACTAAGTTAACACGGGCAATTAATGGTGGGTTTGGAGTGTTCTCATCATCCCCTCTCTTTTCTTTATCTCTTGTGGAATGTTTGTGCAACAGTCAAATATTTTATTTATTAAGTTTGAATATTAGTGGATGAACTCTTTAGTGCCGACACACTGGCACTTATCTTTCTGTAGGTGGTAGTTATGATGCTGACAATCTCCTATATTTCATGGGTTGATTCGTGGTAGACAGCGTGTACCAGCAAAAAATTTCATTCGAATGACCAATCTGACACAGTTCCTGATGTAGTGTGGTAGACAGCGTGTACCAGCAAAAAATTTCAATACTTCTCTCACGGAGATAAATACACCAGGGTTCTGGCACTAGCTTAGTACCAGAATAAAAACCCTGAAACAAGGTTATGATTCTTTATAACACATCTACAATATCATTCCACAAGTAATACATGGTATAATTCAATAAAAAGAAAAGGGTCAGATCCCCCTGACCAACCCATTTCAACCATTCTCATATGAGATAACAACTCATACCAGTGCTCCTATTCTTCTCCCTAATGGCTACAACGCCTCTGACACTTCAACAATGATCCTCTCCCATAGGATAATGTGGGTTAGCCTTCCCACTGGTAACTGTGGAAATCATTTTTATTCAAAATAAAACAACTTGTTTGGGTTACGTCAGAAATACACTACTAGGCTGGAAATGAGAGCTGACTGTGTGTGTGTATATACATTCTGGCGTGTCTAACAGCGTGCATATATGCACGGAACTGCGAGAATATAGTACGAGGCATGCATGTGGCTTTGCGTCTTGTTTTTCAAATCTGCTAAAGGCAATACTGTCGCGCGCTCATTACAAGTTGGTATGTCAAAACCCAAACCCGTGACAATGGTAGCATTTCTTCTGTCGCTTCTTCATCCACCTCCCTTCTTCTCTCTCTCGGTCTTGGAACAAATGCTCCTTGACCCTGCAAAATGTTATCTTTAATTCTCAAGGACGAACTAGGAAAGCGTGTAAGATTTGACGGCGAGATCATTTTTCTAAGCATTACCACTGCACAAAATTCAGCGCTCTACTGGCGCAGAAGACGACGATAGGCAACCAAACACGGGCGGGTTTATTTATTATCATAGGAGTAAAATCTTATTGAATTTAGCGATTATTTCACAGATTTCGCTACAAGGACTGAGAAGATAGATGAGTTATGGTGTTGAATGTGGATGGAGTGAATTATAGCTATCAGGAGTAAAAAGTCAGATGATGACTCTCACCTCCTACCACTCAGTGACTATGTTTCAAAACTTCTTTCACTCCGCCTCTCTCTTCTATTAGTAAGGACAAGTATACATTAGTGACTCCACAACAATCAAGTATAAGTACAGATAGGAAAGACGTCTGAATTGTAGTCTAATTTATTAAGGGAAAAACTATGTCAAAACAAGAAAAATTTTCTTTCACAAACCTAGAAATTTTAGGAATTCCTCTTATGACGGGTGTTCTGCGAATCACTTTGTCTGGGAAATTATAGTACTTCCTCTTATGACGGGTGTTCTGTGAATCACTTAGTCTGGGAAAATTTATATTTCCTCTTATGACGGGTGATCTGATTCCTTATGTAATCCAGACTTCGTATATAAAATGCGGGTCTACTTTTTTGAGTTTTAAGTTGTCCAAATACTTTCTATCTGTCACTTTTAAGTTTGGAATCCTTTGTCCGATCTTTCGCCTTCTGGCTTTTGGGAGCTGCTAACTTGAAGTTGTGAAGCTGCCTGATCTGTGACTCCGCTTTCACTATATTATATTCTCAGTTTCCAGCACAAATGTAGGATGGTACTTCCGCCTAATTTTCCATTGACGTCCATTGTTTATTCCGGCTTCTCAAATCAAACCAAAGGTAAGCTCTTTTGCACTTGGTTGGGGTGTTTTAATTCTTAATCGCCCCGTGTGTTTTAAAATATTACATTTGATATTCCAACGCGTGACCTCTGTATAATAACACGTAATATCTATCCAACTCATAAACACTTCTGTGAACTCTTATGATGTCCAGATGCTACCTTCCGCCCACATCGTCTTCCCTGACAGATTATCTGTAATAATCTCACAGGAATAGCCCGGTGAAAGCTATTATCTCATTAACACTTGTGTTTCCGCACACTTCAGACGGCTCTCTCAGACAATATTGGCTTCCTATTCATCCTCGTACGAGACCATATTGTGTCAAACGAGGATCGTCTCCTATCAAAGGTGTCCGGCGACTCAAGGAGATAAACGTATTACCGCTGACCGGTGACAATGACCGGGTTTTGTTACGATAATACCCCAATTCACCTGGCGGAACGTGAACACGTCTGGGGAGTGGTCACAGTAAAAGAGTGTAAGGACAATAAATATACCAAATAATAGGACGATGAGTGAGAAAAATTAAGAGATACTGCCGGGTTGAATGAGTTAGAAAAATTGCACAACTGATTTCGTCACAGTAAGAGACAAAAATGGAAATTTCATCACCAGAGCCCAGGAACAGGAAACATGATGGGCTGTGCACCGGAGAAACACTGAATAAGGAACCACCACAGACGCAGCTGAATGCTTCTGAGGTAGAAAATGATCTAGACATAAAAATAGGCATTCCGCAAAGGGACGAAATCAGCACAGCTGTCAAAGGGTTAAGGATTGGAAAGGCTCCTGGTCATGACAATTTAAAGGGCGAATTATTTAAAAGAGACACTGAACTAGCAGCAGAACTATTGCAACCACTATTTGAACAAGTCTGGAAAACAGAGAACACCAATGGAGTGGAAAACAAGAATAATTTTCGAATTTCCCAAGAAGGTCGACCCTGCAGACTGCACCATCTGCAGAGGAATTACTCTCCTCTCAGTCCTCTGTAAAATTCTAGGCAGGATAATTATCCAGATATTTTCAAAAGCAGTGGATCATAAACTGAAGAAAGAAAAATGGGATTCAGAAAATACAGAAGATGTTAAAAGTTAGTTGCTTATCCTTTACAGGACGTGGCAATCAACCCCAGCTTTTATTGGCTGTTTGTTATTTTTCTAGGCAATTTTTTCATTCAGTAGTTTGCCATTGCATTCTGAACGGTTCGGCGCTTATACCATTGTTAAAAATCCATACAAAGCTATCTGCTACCAAACCTGGTATATCTGGATTATGAAACTGCGTTCATTTTCATTAGGCCACAGACGCCTACAGAAGATGTGCAGATCATATATTCACACTCAATGGCATTATAGAGAAGTGCTCAGAAGGGCTGTACATTAACTTTGTTGATTTTGAAAAGGCTTTGACTGCACACAGAGGTACAGTCTATAGAAAATACTGAGGGATTATGAAGTTCTCACCTGCATTGTTTCCATAATAAAAAGCCTCTTTGCTAACTTTACATGTAGTGTTGGGTAGAGCAACCCAGCTTTTTAGGTGATGACAGGAGTACGGCAGGGATGCCCGTGATCAACCACTTTTTTTACAGTCATAGACTGGGTGATGCGTCAGACAGCAGAGGGCAGTCCACGAGAAATATGATTGACAACGTTTTCTACAGTGGACGATCTGGAATATGCAGTTAACATTGCACTACTCGCATATTCACATCATTAAGTCCTAGAAAAAACAGAGAGACTGAATACGTATAGCCAGCAGATGGGTCTGAACATCAGTCTAAAGAAGGCAGAAGTCATAACACTCAATGTGGGCAGTCCTGACCCCCATAACAATAAGGAACCAGAAGATGGAAAAGACAGACACATTAACATACCTAGGATACATAGTAACATCAGACGAGGGAAACAGCAGAAACAGGTACAACATAATGAATAAAGCGAGAACAGCCTGTGCTAGTCTAAACAACATCTAGAAGTCATCACAGCACTGCACAAACATCAAATTAAGATTATATGAGAATTGAGTACTTTCTGTGCTTCTCCATTGTGCGTAATGCTGGAGAGTAACAGGGAAGGAAATGTCGAAATTATCCTCTTTCCACACAATCTGCACCAGGAAAATTCTCAAGAACTGCATACTCGGAGAGGCCAAGAGGACATACACACAATCATAACTAGAAGACACTGAAGTTGGGTTGGCCACGTAATCAGAAGAGACCCTGATGCAATTACTGTTAATGTCAATCAGAATCGACATCACTACACTGCAGGAAGATCCATTGGTGCTCACTCTCTCCCTCAGCAAATACCGAAGAGTATTTCTTTTTATTAAGGTGTTTGCTTCTTTTCTTTGTAGCACGACCCTTTCAACCATCTACCATATACTTGGAGCTGTTGGTTATATCAGGGCGTCTTTTATTTATTGTAATATGTTTTTGTTTGAATGTATTTTATACTAAATTATTTCTAGTAGGCATTTTTCCTTTTGTAGTTATGGTTCAAAATGGTTTTATTATCCAAAATATGATATTTTCTAAGCTGGTATGTATTTAATTTTTACTGGAGGGTTAATTTGGTTAATCCGTATGTCGAAGAGTATGAATGCTAATTGTTCATGTTGCGCACTGGTTGTATACACGCCGCATGCGTCATCTCATACGTCCATACTTGTTGGTCTTACGTTTGACGCCAAATTCTAGCAGTCTTAGCCTTGATGATTCATCGATTGCAGTGTCATTCTCTAATATGCGATCATGAATTGCCTTCAGTATTTCTCTCTATCCATGTCCAATTCACCTTCTATAGGTGCACTTGAAACTAGTCTGTCAGCTCTTTCATTGCCGCATACCCCTGCATGGCCAGAATTGTAAATCCATATCAGTTCTTGAAGATCTGATGCTTCTATGAACGTTTTCCATTCCTGTCGGAGCCATACTTTTTGGACCTTTCGAAGCATGGATTGTGAGTCTGATACAATAACTGCCTTTGTTAATAAAGTCTCAGACAGCCACCTTAAGGCAGCAGTAACTGCCTCTACCTCCATTCTCATGTTGGAGGTTGTTTTCATGTTCAGCGACTATTCTGCTCTTTACTCCAGCAGAGAAGCCCCACCCTGAATTATTACCCCGGATTACAGACCCATCAGTGTACACAATGGCATCATCATCCCCAGAAGACATGTATAAACTGATCACTTTCCAGCTCTGCTCTCCCATTGGCCCAACTTCTGCACTCTCTACCAAAGCTGTTGATGACTTGCTGGTAGTTCGTCCAGCTCTCATCTGACTTACTCCACTCGTCTCCCTTGTATATATTTTCAACTGAGGACACCTGTCTAATAGTCTCCTCTGCCTGCGCCATCCATTACATCCCCCTCTTTATTCCTGCTCCTTTTAAATCAGTTATGTTCACATGCAGGGGGTGCCTTTTGTCTGTGGTTACTCGCATATACGCTTTTATTTGGGCCATCATATAAAAAAAGGTAAAGGATCCCGTTACACGCCCATTGAGGCATATTGGGAATATGGTGTTAGGCCCATATTATCTTGACCGTCGGCACACTAGGGGTGATGTGGTCGGCATCACGCCGGCCGCCTTAACCTTCCCAGAGTTGCTCTGGTACCCATGTGGGGGCTGGGTCGACCCAGGAGCCGTTTGTGGCCTAAAAAATTCCCGCCTCATCTGGGGATCGAACCATAGACCACTGCGCTGGGAAGCCAGTGCACTAACCACTATGCTACCGCGGCTCCTGGGCCATCATATATCTGGATCTAATTGACAGCAATCCAAGCATGCGTTGCGTCATCACAATGAGGGTATCTCGCGTACAGCCCAAGACCATACGCATTCCTTCGTTTTGAATGCGCTCCAGTCGTTCACATTGTGACATTAACAGCGTGAGTATTCCCAGGCCATACTCGATTACATAAAGACCAGCTGTTGATACAGGAGAGACAGTAATCTCTGCTCCAGGTGCGCTGCAGCCATTTTTTGTATAGCTGCCAGACCTCTCTTGCACATCTGTATGATGTGATCAACATGGTGCTTATATGATAGCCCACGATCGAATGTTACTCCAAGGTATTTCAACTTGTTCTGCCTTTCAATTTTCTGTCCACTGAGAGTAATGTCTGGAAGATCTGCTTTCAATATGCAGTTTTCAAGGAGCACCAAAGCACACAGGCTTTGTTGGGATTGACTTTGGAACTGGTTACGTCGCACAATTTAGAAACTGCCTGGAGTGTCTCATATATGCGTTTAACCATGCAATTACAAGAACAGCTATGCTATGAAGCCTTGAAGGAAAGTGAAAGAAAGGTCGACTAAAAACAACTTGGCGGAGAACTGTGGAGGCAGAGGTGTAAAGAATGAATCAGATCTGGGGCACTGCACGAAAGATAGCCGTCGGCTGTGCAAAGAGGAAGTAGTTTGCTGCTGCCCAAAAAGACGCCATCACTGACTGATTTGACGGTCAAGGGATAAGGATCAAAGATAGATTATATAAATGTGGATTTTTTTATTACTCAAAATGGCAAGCTAGAAGACGAGATGGACGAAGATTTGGTTTTACCAGAACCACGAAAAAAAGTATCGCGTTCAGAGAGCTGCAGTTACAAAATTAAATTCTGAATAAAATGCAAATGTTTTTATTTTATCATTTTCCTCACATGTTGCCACCTCCTGTCGTTCTGTCATTCTGTCTGTTACTGTATGTTTCTTTTGGCTGTCACTTCTGTATGTGTATGTGTGGGGGTTGTATGGAAGATAGTGCTACTGTCTGGCACAGCTTACAATGTTCACGTCAGCAAGATCGGGCTTACTGTAGCGGCTGACAGTTGTATAATATTGTTACGCACAAATAATTACTTTTTTCCAAAGTCTTTGTATGATCGTTTTTCGTATGTATGATCATTATTTGACTGAAATGCATGTTATATATATTTTATGGTCAAAGGGACAGAACCCGAAATATCGATACTGCTATTTTTTATGAGTTTACCTCCTCTTGTATAGAGACACGTTCGGTCTATAATGTCTTGAACGAAGCGTGACCATATCTCCTTATTTGGTAGTATCAGTCAACTGTTGTAGATGTTTGAAACCTTTCTTAACGCTTCTGTTCATGTCCATAAAAGGCGCGACTGTGTAAGACTTTTATCTCGAATGTTCTTAGAATCGTCTTATTGTGAACAGCGACTCAGAGATTGTCACTCTGCGCATGTCTCGACTGGGTTGTCGTTTTGTTGTTCCGCCCAGGTCGGGCAGTTGAGAAATGGACTGATTAGCGAGCGGACGCGACTGCGTCTTGTGATTCTCTGAGGGAAATTCATTGTCTTTGTGAGTTAGTTAGCTAACTAGACTATTTCCCCGTATTATTCAAGCCTGCCTGGAGGCATATGTTCATGGTTGATTTTCCGAAATAAGGTAATTCCTCTTGTATCGAACTTTAGACTATCATCTAGAGGTTCGTCATTTTGTCGCCTTTTTGCTCGCCTGTGTGATTCAAAATGGAGAGGTACTTTGACTAGGATTAAGTCACCGGTATCTTTATACCTGAACTAGTTATATATCTATGGGTCGCTCTAGACCAACAAGACTATTGTCTGTGTTCCAGGATTCGTTATATCAGAGATCACGTCCAAGTCAGATGGTTAGACTTAGGAAGGTTATAAAGGTCGAGCTGACCTGTAATCCATGTATGCTACTCACGTGCAGACAGTAAACGGACGTATTGTATACATCTGATCTGCTAGCATCAGGAAGGAATAATTATTATTGTCTATGAACATTAAGGATCTGCAGCTGACCACGGTTGCAGAAGTTATATGTATTATTTACCAAGCTTCGCTATGATATTTGTTTTCCATACAACTATTGAGTATTGACTTCTACATGACTGTCAGTTAACATGAGTTTGAATGCTGCATTCGTTGTACTATGCCGATGATAACATAAGTATCATGACTGTTTTGTGGCGTGCAATAAATGGTATAAACCTAAAGCGAAGTTACCATTTCTATGACTCTACACGTCATGTTGCCTGTGGTGTACCCTGAACTGTTCTACTGCAACACACACACAGCAACAATCTAAACCAGATAAGACACCCACATCTTGCATTGTAATACCTGGTGTCGATAGAGGTGGTAATTTGACGGCATCCTAATTCCACCCTTATCAATTCATGGTGGCCAATAGTTGGTTTATTCTGGTACCAACTCTCAAGGGGGTCAACAAACCCAGACATCATCAGCAGACTACAAGACAACATTGCAGTTGCTATTCATCACCTTTGATGAAATTTTTTGAAAGACGCAGCAGTACTGACAGTTGTTGATATTTTGAAACTACCCGGCGCTGCTCGGCGGTATTGAAGTTTGTCTACAAATAGAAGGACAAGTACCGAGCGAATGGATTTCCTGATCTGTTGAGAAGAAGTACAAGTGCCGTAACAACTGTTCCGGTCTCAGAATTACTGTTGCAGATTCAGAAGGTCAAGTTCAGAAGCTGTTTCCTGTCAGAAGCTGTTTCCTGTTAGAAGCTCATTTCCTTCGTCATGGCAGTTTACGAGAGCAGATATGGATCAACGTTGGATCATTGTCCTAAGAATGCTGATCACATCCTGTTCTGACCTGTGCTGACGTTGTGGATACATAGAAGTTAAGTGGCCTGTTTTGTTTGTGAACTGTGCCCTTATGTTCTAACTGAGCCTTCTGTCTATCACATTTTTCGCACTTTTTATATGTTTACATGTTATATGTTATTTGGATTTGTATTTATATGTTTATATTTCAGCGGGTTTTCTCGGTTGGGCGGTGTCTTTCAGTAGAAGATACCACGCCACAGAGGTTCTACTGTTAGCGTTTTCGTTAGGGACTGTGCGAATTGCCTACTGTGGAATTTGCTAGCGACAATCGTTGCTATATCTGTTTAGTTGTGACGAGTTGTGCTTTATTTTCGTTTTTTGTATATTTTTTTTTGTTTCTCTCTTTCTTTCTGTTTTTTAGTTTCGATTTCAATTGTGTGTATTTGTAGGTCTCCTCTTTTCTATTATTCAGTTCTTCACGTAAATTTTTGTGTATATACTGTAGCGTCATTTGTTTGTCATATCTTCGCATTCTGTCATCATATTCTTTTTAGTTTCGCTGTTTATTTATTTGACTTATGCGAATGTTTTCGTATTGTTTGATCTTTGTTATTGTTTACATTGACTCTGATCTTTGTTATTGTTTACATTGACGTTGATCTTTGTTATTGTTTACATTGACTCTGATCTTTGTTATTGTTTACATTGACTTTGATCTTTGTTTTGTTTACATTGTTGGTACTTTGTTATTGTTTACATTGTCTTGTTATTGTTTGCATAGTTCTTGCATAGTTAGCTTTCACTATTGTTACATATATGCTCATGCACTATTGATCTATAGTGCACTTATCATAACTAGCTGGTGGTTTTTTTCCTTATGCACTATTGTAGTGCAGTTATGATAAATAACTGATGGTTATGCACTGATTTGGGTAGTGCACTGATAATTAAGAGGTGACTTGTGATATTATTGTACAACTGATAATACAAATTGGTGTCAAGTCTTGTTTCCCACAGAGATTGGAGTGAACATAGTAATTATACAAGCACTTTATTAAGTCTTGTTGCTATTAAGATTGAAATAAGATAATTAATTATTTCAGGTTCTGTACTCACATTTTAGACATCATGTCTACATTTGAGTACTTTATTGAGCAGGGTAAAGCCCTTGGGAAGACAGGTGATAAATTAGAAGAATTTGCGACTGTTCAATATGCCAAGGCATTGAAGTCGGAGGAAAAGAAAATGAAAGAACTAACTGAACAAAAGAGAATAGATGCTGAAAATTTAAAACTGCAGATGCAGGTAGATGAAAAGAGATTACAAATGGAAATGGAAAAACAAAAAAGAGAAGCAGAATCTCAGGAGAAGAGACTTCAGGCTGAGGTTGAAAATAAGAGACTTGAAAAAGAAGCTGAAAATAAGAGACTTGAAAAAGAAGCTGAAAATAAGAGACTTGAAATAGAGGCTGAAAATAAAAGATTAGAAAAAAAGTTACAGGCTGAGGCTGAGGAAAGAAAGTTACAGGCTGAGGCTGAGGAAAGAAGGTTACAAAGAGAGTCTGATGAGAGAAAAGCAAAAATGGAACATGAAGAAAAACTCTTAGCTTTGGAGTTAGAAAAGTTGAAGTTATCTAGTAATGCTAATGATGCTAATAAGGTATCATCTGCTAATAAGTCTAATGCTGTTGATTTCAAGCTTAATTTACCAGCATTCAATGCTTCAATTGATGATATAACATTTTATCTAGATAGATTTGAAAGTGCATGTAAGGTGCATAATATAGATAAAACATTATATGTTTATCATCTGTCCAAGATACTTAGAGGTGATGCTTTGACTTTGTTGGGTATGGTAGATGTGCCTGACAAGAACAACTATGAGGTTGTCAGGGCGGCATTGTTAAAGAAGTACCAACTTAACGAAGACGGATATCGTCTTAAATTTAAAAACATGTTACCAGAAACTGGAGTTGAATTCTCAGAATTCATCTCAGGCATACGTCTTACTTTTTTACGATGGGTTGAGCTTTCTAAGACAGAAAGTACATTTGAAGCCCTCATGGACTTACTTCTTAGAGACAAGGTTATGTCTTCTGTTAATGAAGCTTTTCTTTCTTTTCTTCATGAGCGTAAGCCTAAAAATATAAAAGAAATGGAAGAATACTGTAGCCAGTATGTTACTGCACATCCTCACATAACCGTTAGCAACTCTAAGGTAAAAGAAGGTCTGCCAGTTGCTTCGGCAGCACCTTATGGCCCGAATTTTATGCGTAAATTTCAGGGTAGCCAGCAAAATTTCAATAAAAAGAGTAACCGTAATTATGCCCAGAACCATGGTAATCAATTTCAGGGAGATTCTTCTTCCCAGAACTGGAGACAACCTAATATTACACGGTATTCTATTCCCGGTAACTTTAGAAATTTTCATAAAGGTAATCGGTATAGAGGAAAATATTATTTGCAGAGACCTCAATACCAAGATAATAGAGGTTCTCAACAGCATAGAGATGGTAATGACAGTTATGGAAACTGGAACGCAAACCAGGATAAAAATTACAGTAGGGACTTTAATGATAATTGCAGAGGCAATAATGGTCGCGGTAGATCGCAACAGAAGAGAAAAAGATATCAACAGACAAACTCTGTTCAACAAGAATCTCAGGGAGCAGATAAACAGGTTAATAATGATAAAGACCATAATGCTATCGGATGCTCATCTTTTGACTTTGGTAGGGCAAATAAATGTATCCAATGCAGTACTTTATTTGATCCGAAAACCATTAGTACTCTAAGCTGTGGTCATCCTTTGCCCGCTCTTCCTGCTAATGTTGCTCATGATGGGAGAGGTTCTCTTATATTACATAAGGGGCTTGTAAATAGTAATCCAGTCTCGGTGTTGTTTGATTCTGGATGTACTACTGTCGGGGTTAGGCAATCTCTTGTAGATCCATTCTGTGCTACAGGAAAGGTCATCAAATGTGTCACATTTGGTGGCACGTTGGAAAAATATCCTACTGCCATAATACATATTGCTACTCCTTTCTTCACGGGAGAGGTCCACGCGTGTCTACTTCCAAACCCTATTGCGGACCTTATTATTGGTCGTATTCACGGAGTTAGGGAATGTACCCCACAGCAGATTGCTGTTTGGGAAGAGCAAAACATTGAAGCTACCAATACGGTGGTCACAAGAGCACATGCTCTGGATCCACCTCAAACTTCATTAACTAATAATGATGAAGTAGATGAACAAAATAGTCACTTGACTATTACACGTGACTCATTTATCAAATTGCAAGAAGAAGATCCGTCGTTACAAAAATTCTTCATTCTAGCAAAAAAAGGTGATCCTAATCAAAATACTAATAGAAAATCTTGGATTTCTATGAAGAACGGCGTACTTGTACGTATGGTACAAGACTCGACTACATCCACTCATTCACAAATTCTTGTGCCTAAGAGCATGAGGGTGCAAATATTGCAACATGCTCATGACTCGCAATGTGCTGGACATATGGGTTTTTCCCGTACAAAGTCGAGAGTTCTTGCGGCTTTCTTTTGGCCATTTGTGAGCAAGGACATACGAATGTACTGTCGCTCTTGCAAAGTATGTCAGGAGGTCAAATCTAAAGGACCACGACATGCTGCGCCTATTCAGGCTGCTGACATTCCAATTCGCCCTTTTCAAAAAATGGCAATAGATATTATCGGTCCTTTTAGAATTAAGTCGGCTAGAGGGCATCAATTTATTCTTACATGTGTCGATATGTGCACACGTTGGCCAGAGGCAATACCTCTCAAGAGCATCTCAACTGCTGATATCGCAGACGCTCTTTGGCTGATATTTTCTCGCTTGGGTTTTCCCGGAGAAATATTGTCAGACCATGGCACTCAACTGATATCAGACACTATGTTACAGGTAATGTCTATGCTACATATAAAAAGGTCTCTCAGCAGTATCTATCACCCAATGTCTAATGGGTTGGTCGAACGTTTAAATAGGACTCTAAAAACTTTACTGGGTAAAATAACTGAGGATCATCCTCAGGATTGGGACAGGGTCTTACCCGCGGCTCTCTTTGCGTATAGAGAGGTCCCCAATGAACATACGGGGTTTTCCCCTTTTGAACTTGTCTTTGGCGCGCAACCGCGCGGCCCTATGTCTTTACTTCACGATCTAATCACTGCCGATAATATTAGCGATGAGACTCAGTCTTCTTATGAGTACGTCATTGCTCTTAGGAAAAAAATCATTGAGGCATGCAGACTAGCAACTTCGTCTTCCGAATTTGCTAAAGAAAAGGCAAGGCAGTTTGCGAATAAGAATAGATGTCTACGACAACTTTGTCCAGGTGACAAAGCTCTCGTCCTACTTCCTTCAAGGGAGAACAGACTTCTAATTGCATGGAAAGGTCCATATGCAATAGTCTCCAAAATTTCTGATGTCGACTATGTTGTCGATATTGATGGAAAGCATAAAACTTTCCACATAAATATGCTCACGGAATTTCATGAAAGACCAGACTATTTGCAGCCTATTTTCCAGGCAACGGACAATTCTCAAGTACCTCATGGTCAATACTCATCGCTGTCAGTTATACAGGATGAGGAAACTACTTTTTCTGATGTCAATCTTCCTCTTTCTATGGTCCCACTTTATTCTACGGAATCTTGGAAAAACGTGACCGTTTCTCCAAATCTTTCCGCTGAGGAACATCGACAAGTTTCTTCGATGTTGCAAACATTTCAGGATGTTCTTACAGACATCCCGGGACACACACATGTCATTGAACATGACATTGTGCTAACTGATCATAATCCTATCAGAGTCAGACCCTATCCAATACCTATCCATTTCCAGTCTCAAGTCGAAAAAGAATTGGATGAAATGATACGTTTGGAAATCATTGAACCATCCACTTCAGCATACTCTTCGTCTATGGTTATTGTTCGAAAGAAGGATAATAACATTCGCATTTGCGTAGATTATCGCAAATTGAACCAAGTTACGAAGTTCGACGCTGAACCTATGCCTTCATTAGAAGAGCTACTCAATAAACTTTCTAATTCTAGATTCTTTACCAAACTAGATTTGTCTAAAGGTTATTGGCAAGTCCCGCTAACTGAACGTGCCAAACCTTTTACAGCTTTTTCTACACCTAGGGGTTTATTCCAATGGAATTTCATGCCTTTTGGTCTTATGAACGCCCCTGCTACATTCGTACGCATGATGCGCGAATTCTCGCATATCGTACAGATGTCATAGCATATCTAGATGATATCTGTCTATTCAGTGATTCCTGGGAAGATCACTATTTGGGTTTATACGAATTACTGTCTACTCTTCGCGAGTATAACTTGACTGCAAAACCCTCTAAAGCCTTTATAGGATTTAGTGAGATTTCTTTCCTAGGTCATCGTGTTGGTCATGGTCTTTTAAAGACAGAGGACCACAATGTTTCAAAAATACTTAACATTTCGGTCCCTAAGACAAAGAAACAAGTAAGGAGTCTATTAGGTTTGATCCAATTCTACGGACGATTCATTCCGAATCTGTCCTCCATTATGGCACCGCTTTCTACTTTATTGAAGAAAGGGTCGCCTAATTTGATCCGCTGGTCAAAAGAATGTCAATCCTCATTGGACCAGGTTAAAGACCTATTTTCATCTCCACCTATTCTTAGGTTACCTACTATTGAGAAGACTTTTGTTCTTCGAAGTGACGCCTCGTCAACTGGGATTGGGGCAGCACTAATGCAGGAGTATTCTGATACTCTGCATCCGGTGATGTATATCTCTAGGAAATTAAATGCTGCAGAAAAGAATTACTCGGTTTTAGACCGTGAGTTATTGGCTATGGTATGGTCTATTCTGAAGTTACAAAGATTTCTTCTAGGCGCACATTTCATTGTGGAAACCGACCAGAAAGCGCTTACTGCTATTCAGAGCAAAAAACTTGAAGAGCTCGAGGTCCACTCGTTATGCCATAGCTCTTCAACCATTTCATTTCTCGGTTCGAGCTATCCGTGGTTCGGATAATGTAATGGCGGACATTCTGTCCAGATGCCCACACGATTCCACATGATTCTTCTGTCATATATATATTTCCTAATATACAGTCCAATGTTATAATGACATGTTAGTAGATTTTTTTTTTGTTCTCACTTTTTTGAGGGGGAATTTATAACATTGTACCATGTAATTATCTAAGAAGGCTTAGTTAGTGATATACGGGCCAAAAGATCACTCGGCCACATTTAAATAAATTATTTTCAGGATTGTATTGAGAGATTTACCAGTTGTCTTCAAGATTTGTGTTATTGATATTTTCGCAGCACATCATTGAAGATGCGAGATTGTGTCCATTGTGGAACTTTGAGTATATCAAGTCCTGTCCTAGATTGGGAGCGGATGATGTCCACATCTTCTTCTATTGAATGTTTTATGTCAACGAAGATCAACACATGTATTACTTATTAGTTACTGATGCATTACATAATGTAATAAAATAGTGCGGTATATTAATATATTACACCGCTATTTGCAACACATTGTATGATATCATAATAATATATTTGATTTCATATATTGGTATGAGAATAATTTGACTTTTATTATGATGTTGCCAGCATTGTGGTTTGTGTTGGTGGCACCTTCCTGGGATATATACGCGTATACTTAGATAAATTTTTCTCTAAGGACCTGGGATATGATCTCAGTTTCGCTCCAAGTGTTGAGCTATTTTGTTAGGTATATCCGCGCATCATACGTGCGTTAGGAGCCTAGATTTTTCCGGCTCCAGGATTTTTAAAAAAAAAAAATGTTTCATTTTTTTTTTTCCCGGGAGGGTGCGGTAATGTTACGCACAAATAATTACTTTTTTCCAAAGTCTTTGTATGATCGTTTTTCGTATGTATGATCATTATTTGACTGAAATGCATGTTATATATATTTTATGGTCAAAGGGACAGAACCCGAAATATCGATACTGCTATTTTTTATGAGTTTACCTCCTCTTGTATAGAGACACGTTCGGTCTATAATGTCTTGAACGAAGCGTGACCATATCTCCTTATTTGGTAGTATCAGTCAACTGTTGTAGATGTTTGAAACCTTTCTTTTAACGCTTCTGTTCATGTCCATAAAAGGCGCGACTGTGTAAGACTTTTATCTCGAATGTTCTTAGAATCGTCTTATTGTGAACAGCGACTCAGAGATTGTCACTCTGCGCATGTCTCGACTGGGTTGTCGTTTTGTTGTTCCGCCCAGGTCGGGCAGTTGAGAAATGGACTGATTAGCGAGCGGACGCGACTGCGTCTTGTGATTCTCTGAGGGAAATACATTGTCTTTGTGAGTTAGTTAGCTAACTAGACTATTTCCCCGTATTATTCAAGCCTGCCTGGAGGCATATGTTCATGGTTGATTTTCCGAAATAAGGTAATTCCTCTTGTATCGAACTTTAGGCTATCATCTAGAGGTTCGTCATTTTGTCGCCTTTTTGCTCGCCTGTGTGATTCAAAATGGAGAGGTACTTTGACTAGGATTAAGTCACCGGTATCTTTATACCTGAACTAGTTATATATCTATGGGTCGCTCTAGACCAACAAGACTATTGTCTGTGTTCCAGGATTCGTTATATCAGAGATCACGTCCAAGTCAGATGGTTAGACTTAGGAAGGTTATAAAGGTCGAGCTGACCTGTAATCCATGTATGCTACTCACGTGCAGACAGTAAACGGACGTATTGTATACATCTGATCTGCTAGCATCAGGAAGGAATAATTATTATTGTCTATGAACATTAAGGATCTGCAGCTGACCACGGTTGCAGAAGTTATATGTATTATTTACCAAGCTTCGCTATGATATTTGTTTTCCATACAACTATTGAGTATTGACTTCTACATGACTGTCAGTTAACATGAGTTTGAATGCTGCATTCGTTGTACTATGCCGATGATAACATAAGTATCATGACTGTTTTGTGGCGTGCAATAAATGGTATAAACCTAAAGCGAAGTTACCATTTCTATGACTCTACACGTCATGTTGCCTGTGGTGTACCCTGAACTGTTCTACTGCAACACACACACAGCAACAATCTAAACCAGATAAGACACCCACATCTTGCATTGTAATACCTGGTGTCGATAGAGGTGGTAATTTGACGGCATCCTAATTCCACCCTTATCAAATATATATAAGCGAATGTCATGAGTTCTTTAAATTTGTTTACATCTAATGTCACTCACACAACAGTAACGTTGGGTCAGGAAATAGACCAACTAGTTTCCAACTTTACACAGTTTATTTACAACAGTAACGTTGACAAAATGGATAACAGATCACAGCAAATCACAAGGTATCTGATGCAAACATTCTGATGCAGTAAGGCTGAATACAACACTGGTGTGGAATTATACAAACTCTATGTGTTGTGGGTAATCTGTTCTGGTCACCACTGATACCTGCTGGTGGTAGTGGCTGGTGATGTAGACATAGCGCGAATGCGTGTTGGAAAGTTCGTCAAGGTGGACATCTATGTAGCAGTGCAGACTTGTATCACAACACGTAACATACAAGAGTGTGTGTGGCATTCATCAGATTGAAAGGTGTAGATGTGGGGTTAATGGAACCATATGTGGTACGTGTTACAGGTATGGAGTCAAAAATATAGGTGAACAGCTGTGTACGTTTTCACCATTTATTATAGTCACAGCAACAAGACGTAGACAAATCCATGTAAGCATGACACAGGAACATGGCGGATATGAAGACAGTTCACTACAGTTGCATGTACATAAGTTCCAATAAATATATGATTATCAAAGTGTTGCAGACTCCAATTTATCTCTCATTCCACAACTAGCAGAAAAGAAAACCCCGCATTACAGAACGGGTAAATAACTGTATAAATATCCAACAGTTTCATTCTGACTCTTCTTAAATCGCTCTTCTTAAGTCAACCCCAAACATGGCGGGCGACGAAAATAGCATAGTCCATCCCTCTAATCGGACGTATCGAAGATAGGCTGTCCTTTCGAAGATAGTCTTATATAACTCCCTCGTACATCAGGCGAGTTTTCATTTTCAAAGTTATAATAGCAATAACTGGTAACTCATCTGGTCTTCCACTCCAGATAGTTATATATTAGGCCTCTATAAAACAGTAAACACTGTGGATTCCTCATCTGCAGACATAAGCGTCTAAGTTCAAAGATATACCGCTAATCATGCGGGTTTTAGAATAATATCTATTCTCCTGGGTTTTCTGTGTGTAAATCTAAACCTAACGGTCTTAGATGGCTCCAACGAGCATAACAAGTAGAATACTCTGCCTTTCAACCATTCGTGAGCTCTCGTCACCGTTTGACTCAAAATATGTTCCTTACACTGCGAACAAAGGAAGTGTGAAAGTTTCGTTTTTTTTTACCTTGCTTCGAATTCCTAACACAACTTAGAAGCAACTGTCGTCTTCCTGACGAACAGAAATAACACAGGGGACTTTAAATAACAGTGGAAGAGTTTCCATCCCCAGAGGCAATGCAGAGACGTAACCAGACATTTCGTCTGACGAACCCAGTTCAACAAAACGGCCTCCCGCACAGGAAATCTTCTCCAAACTCTCTAGTTCGGACATGCGCTGTTCGCCTCCACCTCTGACCTATGCAGTCAGCTGGTATATCCTTTAAGAGGAGAAACTACGTATTTACTTTCCCTCAAAGCAGAAAATGAGTATTTGCCCTTAGATTAGGGTTCTAACGAAAAATACATTAGACCCAAAATCTTATTCAAAATATTTTCAAACATAACAAGTATACAGACAGACTACATTCCCAGTTATGAAAACTGCACGTAACAGTCTTACCACACCTCCCGGGAAAAAAAATGAAACATTTTTTTTAAAATACATCTAGGAGCAGCATTAATTAGGCTCACAACACATGAATAATGCGCAGATGAAAAGTATTAGGAATAAATATAACGCCAAATGTGAGGCTAAGTCGACATATGGTGAGAATATATCTCTTAATCTCAGAGAAAGCGTTTCTCTAAGTATAAATGTTTCCAGGGAGGTGTCACCAACGTGTTCTACAATGTTGGCAATGACACAATGCATACAAAAATTTCATACAATAATTTCATATTAGGTATCTTAAGTTCATGATTAACAAAGAAGAAAAATCATCAAATAACAGCGGTGAATATACCTCAATGAACCGCTAAGTAGTGATAAAATCACTATATTACAAATTACAAATGTGTACCTAACTTGATATAGAAAGCAACTATTATAGATTTAGACGTATTAGGAAGTCCAAGACCTAACAGTTAGGTGGAATCATGTGGGCATCTAGACAAAATGTCTGCCATCACATTATCTGATCCACGGATAGCTCGTACCGAGAAAAGAAAAGGTTGAAGAGCAATTGCATATCGAGTAGACCTCGAGCTCTTCAAATTCTTACTCTGTATAGCCGTAGGAGCTTTCTGGTCGGTTTCTACTATGAAATGTGCGCCTAGAAGGAATCTTTGTAGTTTGAGAATTGACCAGACCATAGCCAACAGTTCACGGTCTAAAACCGAGTAATTCCTTTCTGCCGCATTAAGTTTTCTGGAAATATACATTACAGGATGCAGAGTTCCAGAGTACTCTTGCATTAGTGCCGCTCCAATCCCAGTGGATGAAGCGTCACTACGAAGAACGAATGTCTTATCTTTAGTAGGTAGCACTAAAATAGGTGGTGTTGAAAACATAGTTTTGATTTTATCCAGCGAGGATTGGCATTCCTGAGACCAGTGAACCATATTAGGAGACCCTTTCTTTAGTAGTGTAGAAAGAGGTGTCATGATAGAGGATAGATTCGGAATGAATCGTCCATAAAATTGTATAAGACCTAAGAGACTTCGCACTTGCTTTTTAGTCTTAGGAATAGAGATGTTAAGTATCTTACTAGTATTATGGTCCTCTGTCTTTAGGAAACCATGACCAACTCGGTGGCCTAGGAAAGAAATTTCGCTAAAACCAATATAGGCTTTAAAGGGTTTCACTGTCAGGTTGTGCTCGCGCAAAGTAGACAGCAATTCATCTAACCCCGAATAGTGATCTTTCCAAGTATCGCTGAAAAGACAGATGTCGTCTAGGTATGCAATGACATCTGACCGATAAGATAGGATTCGACGCATCATGCGTACGAATGTAGCAGGTGCGTTCATAAGGCCGAAAGGCATGAAATTCCATTGGAAAAGGCCTCTAGGTGTAGAAAAAGCCGTAAGAGGTTTGGCGCGTTCAGATAAAGGAACTTGCCAATATCCTTTAGACAAGTCAAGTTTAGTGAAAAAATGAGATTTAGACAGCCTAGTAAGTAGCTCTTCTAGTAAAGGCATAGGTTCAGCGTCAAACTTCGTAACTTGATTCAATTTGCGATAGTCAATGCAAAGACGTATGTTATTGTCTTTTTTCCGAACAATAACCATCGGCGAAGAATATGCAGAAGTGGATGGCTCAATTATTCTTAAATCTATCATCTCATCCAACTCCTTCTCAACCTGTGCTTGAAAATGTATAGGGATAGGATAAGGTCTGACCCTAATAGGAGTATGGTCAGTTAGAACAATGTCATGTTCAATGACATGAGTTTGTCCAGGGATATCAGTGAGGACATCCTGAAATGTTTGTAACATAGCCGAAACTTGTCGCTGTTCTCCTAGTGATAAATCAGGAGAGACAGTAACATTTTTCCATGATTCACTAGAATGAAGTGGGATCATCGGAAGAGGAAGATTTACATCTGAAAAACTTGATTCCTCATCCTGTATTACGGACAGTGATGAGTAATGACCATGTTGGACTGGAGAATCGTCCGTTGCCTGGAAAATAGGCTGTAAATAATCCGGACGTTCATGGAATTCCATAAGCATGTTGATGTGGAAGGTTTTTTACTTCCCGTCAATATCAACAATATAGTCAACATCTGAAATTTTCGATATTATATCGTACGGACCTTTCCAAGAAATAAGAATTCTGTTTTCCCCACAAGGTAGCAAAACAAATGCTTTGTCACCAGGACAAAGTTGTCGTAAGGTTCTTTTCTAATTGGCAAATTGCCTTGCCTTCTGTTTAGCAAATTCAGAAGAAGAAGTTGCTAATCTGCATGCTTCGATAATCTTTTGTCTAAGCGCGATGACATATTCGTAAGAGGATTTTGTGTCATCGTTAATATTATCCGCGGTTATGAGATCATGAAGCAAAGACATAGGGCCGCGTGGTTGCGCGCCAAAGACGAGTTCAAAGGGAGAAAATCCTGTATGTTCATTGGGTACCTCTCTGTTAGCGAAGAGGGCCGCAGGTAAAACCCTGTCCCAATCTTGAGGATGATCCTCAGTTATCTTCCCTAATACGTTTTTGAGTGTTCTATTTAGGCGTTCGACCATCCCATTAGACATTGGGTGATAGATACCACTCAAAGATCTTTCTATCTGCAGAGTAGACATTACTTGAGACATGGTATCCGATATTAGGTGGGTGCCATGGTCTGATAATATTTCTCTGGTAAATCCCAGACGAGAAAATATGAGCCAAAGAGCATCTGCAATATCAGCAGTAGTAATGCTCTTCAGAGGAATAGCCTCTGGCCAACGTGTGCACATATCCACACACGTCAAGATAAACTGATGTCCTCTGGCAGACTTGATCTTAAACGGACCAATAATGGCTATTGCCATTTTCTGAAACGGCCGAATAGGAATGTCTGCAGCCTGAATAGGTGCAGCATGGCGTGGACCTTTAGATTTGACCTCTTGACATACTTTAAAAGATCGACAATATATCCGTATGTCCTTGTTTACTAATGGCCAAAAGAAAGCCGCAAGAACTCTTGACTTCGTACGGGAAAAACCCATATGTCCAGCACACTGAGAGTCGTGAGCGTGCTGCAAAATTTTAACTCTCAAATTCTTGGGCACAAGAATCTGAGAATGACTTGAGTTAGTGGAGTCTTGAACCATACGTACAAGTACGCCATTCTTCATTGTAATCCAAGATTTACGATTTGTATCTTTATTTGGATCACCTTTTATTGCAAGAGTGAAGAATTTCTTTAGAGTGGGATCATCTTCTTGCTGTTTTATAAATTAGTCACGAGAAATTACCAAGGGATCATCTTGGTTATGCACTTCATTATCTTCAGTAGATGAAGTTTGAGGCATATGAAGAGCTTGAGCGCTAGTGACTACAGCATTAGCAGTTTGCATATTTTGTTTTTCCCAAACGGAAATTTGTTGCGGAGTGCATTCTTTGACTCCGTGAATACGACCGATGATAAGATCAGCGATCGGATTCGGCAAAAGACATGCGTGTACATCTCCTGTAAAGAAAGGAGTAGCAATCTTAATGATAGCAGTAGAGTATTTCTCTAAGGTGCCGCCAAATGTTACACATTTGACTACTTTTCCTGTGGCACGGCAAGGATCTACGAGTGACTGCCTAACACCAATTGTGGTGCATCCAGAATCAAAAAGAACTGAGACTGGATTGTCATTTATTAAACCTTTATGTAAGACAAGAGAACCTCTTCCATCATGCGCGACTGACGCAGGAAGAGCGGGAAGAGGATGGCCGCAACTTAAAGTGGATACCGTAGTTGGTTCAAATAATGTTTTGCATTGGGGGCACTGAGATGCTCTCCCAAAATCAAAAGCGGAACATGCCATATTATTAGCGTCATTATTATCTTTAGTCTGTTTATAGGCTTCATGGGACTCTTGCTGTGCAGAGTTTGCCTGGAAATGTGATTTATGTTTTTTGTATTGTGATCTACCTCGATTATTATTGCCTCTGTAATCATTATTGTTTCCTCTATTGTAACCCCTATTTGGGTTTGAGTCATAGTTCTCATGGTTACCATTATCTTGTTCATTATAATGAGTATCTCTGTAATTATGATCTTGTTGTCTCCAAGACGCATAACTTGGATAGCTTCTATAATGACTTCCTCTGCGGAAATTCCTATAATTGTGACAACCCCTGAATCGAGGGCTGTCGGCTCGTCTCCAGTTCTTCGAAGAAGAACCCTGAAATGATTGGTTACCTTGGTTTTGATAACTATTATGGTTAACTTTTTTATCAAACCTGTTTTGTGGTCCCTGAAATTTGTGTGAATAATTAGGATTGTCTGGTGTTGCTGAAGCAACTGGCATACTCTCCTTAATCTTAATGTTGCCAAAAGTCACGTCAGGATGTGCAGTGACATATTGGGAACAATATTCTTCCATTTGTTTTAGTGTTTTGGGTTTACGCTCATGTATAAATTCAAGGAATGGTTTATTTACACATGACATAATCTTATCACTGAGCAACAAATCCATAAGTGCTTCATATGTTTTTTCTGTTTTGGATAGCTCAATCGATCGTGTAAATGTAAGACGTGCCTTTGCAATGAATTCTGAGAATTCTACTTCTGCCTCAGGCACTATCGTCTTAAACAAAAGACGATAACCTTCTTCTGTCAATTGATATTTTTTTATCAAGGCTGCTCTAATAACATCATAATTATCTTTATCAACCTCTTCTATCAGACTTAAACTAGTCAGAGAATCACCTCTTAAATTCTCTGATAACTGATTTGCATATTGTGATCCATCCACATTATGAGTACGACAAGAACGTTCAAATCTATCCAGCCAGAATGTAATATCGTCACTGGAAGGATTGAACGGTAGCAGCTTAACCTTAAAAGTAGAAGGTTTACCATCATTACTAGATGACTGATTGACACTACCCATATTTGTCAATTTCAATTTTTCTATCTCATAAGCTAAAAGTTTCTCTTGATGTTCCATCTTTGCTTTTTCTTTTCTTTCTTCAGCCTCTATTTCTAGTCTCTTTTGTTCAGCTTCTCTGTCTAATCTCTTTTGTTCAGCCTCTCTGTCTAATCTCTTTTGTTCAGCCTCAGCTTCTCTTTCTAATCTTTTTTCCTCAGCTTCTCTGTCTAATCTTTTTTCTTCAGCTTTTTTTTTTTTCTTCTTCCTTCTGTGCTTTGGTATAATGAGAAAGTGCAAACTCTTTTAACTCCTTAGGAGTCATCCCAAAGGCTCTCCCTTGCTCAATAAAGTAGTCTGAAGTTGCCATAATATTTAATAATATGTGGCTATTATCCCTAAAATAACAAATTTATTTATTTTAACCAAACAGGAGCACGTTTTTAACAAAAACTTGTATAATTAGCTCCGTTAATCTCAATCTCTTTGGAAGACAAGTCTTTTGTAAGAACTTGTATATTTATTTTATAATAACAATATAATCAGACATTTATATCATAAGTTCAATCAAAATGTTAATAGTGTATGTCTAAGTATGTGTACCAATAGAAAACAAAACAATAACAATAATACGAAGACAAATATTCAAAACACTACGATAACATTCGCAGAAGTCAACTAAAAAACTAAACTGAAGGAAATCTCACAAAGGATGTGATGATAACTGCGAAAATGTAAACAAAACATCTGACGTCACAGTGTATAAATATAAAGGTGTATACAACTAAATGACAGGAAAGAGTAGACCTACAAATACAAACAAATTTAATCAAAACTAAAGAATAGAAAAATGTTACAAAAACAACGAAGAAAAGTACACCTCGTCACAACTAACACAAATAGCAACAAATTGTCGCAAGCAGATTTTCAATGAAGAAAATTGCACCTACAGAACACTAATATAAGACCTCTATCACGTGGTATATCTTATATTAGTCACACACACAACCTCCCGCTGAAATATATACTAATATAATACATAAACAAATGACATGTAACATGTAAACATAAATACATATAGTATGAATGAAGAGTGTTGTAAAGAAGGCTTAATAGCAGTATATAAACTATAGTTTCCACCACAAACTATGTCACTTTATATATAATTATTGTTCAATAGTCATTCCTGCATCGAGAACTGCGGCGATGGTAGAATCGGTACTTGTCCTTCAAAACAGTAGTAACAACGATCATGAAACTTTGCCTTCTAAATAGCAATTTTGACAATCAACGCCGAGTACTTTGCATTTTGATGAAGGTAACGTCTGTGTAGAGTCTCACCTCGCAAACCCACGTATTTGGCCCACCACTGATGCAAACATTCTGATGCAGTAAGGCTGAATACAACACTGGTGTGGAATTATACAAACTCTATGTGTTGTTGGTAATCTGTTCTGGTCACCACTGATACCTGCTGGTGGTAGTGGCTGGTGATGTAGATATAGCGCAAATGCGTGTTGGAAAGTTCGTCAAGGTGGACATCTATGTAGCAGTGCAGACTTGTATCACAACACGTAACATACAAGAGTGTGTGTGGCATTCATCACATTGAAAGGTGTAGATGTGGGGTTGATGGAACCATATGTTGTACGTGTTACAGGTATGGAGTCAAAAATATAGGTGAGCAGCTGTGTACGTTTTCACCATTTATTATAGTCACAGCAACAAGACGTAGACAAATCCATGTAAGCATGACACAGGAACATGGCGGATATGAAGACAGTTCACTACCGTTGCATGTACATAAGTTCCAATAAATATATGATTATCAAAGTGTTGCAGACTCCAATTTATCTCTCATTCCACAACTAGCAGAAAAGAAAACCCCGCATTACAGAACGGGTAAATAACTGTATAAATATCGAACAGTTTCATTCTGACTCTTCTTAAATCGCTTTTCTTAAGTCAACCCCAAACATGGCGGGCGACGAAAATAGCATAGTCCATCCCTCTAATCGGACCTATCGAAGATAGGCTGTCCTTTCGAAGATAGTCTTATATAACTCCCTCGTACATCAGGCGAGTTTTCATTTTCAAAGTTATAATAGCAATAACTGGTAACTCATCTGGTCTTCCACTCCAGATAGTTATATATATTAGGCCTCTATAAAACAGTAAACACTGTGGATTCCTCATCTGCAGACATAAGCGTCTAAGTTCAAAGATATACCGCTAATCATGCGGGTTTTAGAATAATATCTATTCTCCTGGGTTTTCTGTGTGTAAATCTAAACCTAACGGTCTTAGATGGCTCCAACGAGCATAACAAGTAGAATACTCTGCCTTTCAACCATTCGTGAGCTCTCGTCACCGTTTGACTCAAAATATGTTCCTTACACTGCGAACAAAGGAAGTGTGAAAGTTTCGTTTTTTTACCTTGCTTCGAATTCCTAACACAACTTAGAAGCAACTGTCGTCTTCCTGACGTACAGAAATAACACAGGGGACTTTAAATAACAGTGGAAGAGTTTCCATCCCCAGAGGCAATGCAGAGACGTAACCAGACATTTCGTCTGACGAATCCAGTTCAACAAAACGGCCTCCCGCACAGGAAATCTTCTCCAAACTCTCTAGTTCGGACATGCGCTGTTCGCCTCCACCTCTGACCTATGCAGTCAGCTGGTATATCCTTTAAGAGGAGAAACTACATATTTACTTTCCCTCAAAGCAAAAAATGAGTAATCGCCCTTAGATTAGGGTTCTAACGAAAAATACATTAGACCCAAAATCTTATTCAAAATATTTTCAAACATAACAAGTATACAGACATACTACATTCCCAGTTATGAAAACTGCACGTAACAGTATCATAGTAAGTAAATCCATAGATAAAGTTGGGTGCATCAACTGCAACTCGTCATACATGGTGATAACAGTAAAAATCCATCAAAAAGGGTTGCATAAACAGCAACTCATAGTACATTGCATTAGCAAATATCCTCCATAGGAATATGAATCTGATCGCATAAACAACGATTCATCATACATTGAATTAGCCGAAAATCCATGGCATTTGAATCATATATTAAAACTCTTCCCTTCAAACAAAAAAAAAAAACACTCTGGTCACACTAGCGAGACCATCCCGTCTCGAAGCTCTGACAGATACCTACTGACCGAGATTATAGTTTCTCAGTACAACTCAGTAAAAGTTCGCTCAAGCGCGAACTAACTGCTTGATATGTAAGCCCAGCTCACCCGTATCTCTCCTGCAATTACTCAGAAAATGTGAACACTTTCTTTGTGTTTAAAAAAAACTAACACATACTCAGTTGAGCTATGTTTAAAATAAAGTGTACAAAGCACCCAAGTAAAAAATCATCTCATAACTTTAAACGTGCTTACTAGCGTGTCTATAAAAAATCAGACCCGTACGTAAGAATCCCAAACACTTAAACTCCCACTCGAAAACATGACTTAACACTGTCTGTCCTTTGCCTGATTCACGTTCTTTAATTCCTATAATCGTCTACTATGCGTTTCTTCGCTTTCAACATTTGTTTACAAACACTTTCTTCTACGAGAAATTAATTCTCGATCTCTAAAAAGTTATAGATTTTTCTTTCTTCGTCTAGCAAAGTAGGCCAATCTCTTTTTAGACAGGAAACATGTTAACTACCCTTCATTTCTGCTGCTTGTACAAACAACTCTTGTCGATAAAGCTTGTTGAAGAATGAATATTACACACTTAAAGGTTTGTTTCAGACAACAGAAAACTTCACATGTGAGAAGCTTACCGGAGAATCGAACCCACAACCTTCCTAAAGTCATAATGTACAAATTCACTTTGATGGCTTCTTACAACAAGAACTAGAGAGCATTGTTTCTAATCTTTCTGCGTCACCCTGACAACTCTTGGTAACACGAGGTCATTATTGTTTTCGTTTCATGCATGTTGAAAATAATCGTCATTTTAATTTTCTTTGGTGGTTTTTACTGATATTTTTTTTCATATATGTCCCCTTATTGCACTGCAGTTAATCTTCGTTCAGCTGTTAACACTGACATTAGCAGACGTAGTTATAAACTGGTACATTGTACTGTAGTTTGTAAGTAGAGTTGGGGATACTCTTACAAAGTACTTTACGCACTTACTAAACAAATATCCAAAATTATTAATTTTCCCGTACTACTATGACATCTCTTCACAAGCTTATTTCTTAAGTCGTCTACTTTCGCCACTTTTAAATGTCGAGTGCTTGCTTTTACGAATAAAGAAAGCCGCATGATAATAGTGATATTAGAAGATTTATAGCAAAGATTGCTGCTGGCCGGTATATGATACATAAAGATCATATCAGTGCAGCTAAGGTTATCTGTCTTTGGTGAACAGTTCGTGAATCTAACTCGTATTTTTACATGAAATAACAGTGGACACTAATTGCATTTGTGTTAAACATGTGTTTATTTTCTCATTACTTGGGACAGTTGTTGCAGATTGTACGTAACTGCTCCTATAACGTTCACATTGTTTGCAAAATTGATTTACTTGCAGAGCAATACTCACTTTATTTGCTATTCCCACATCAAAATTCGGTTCTCGGTAGCCAATGAAACAGTTCTGCGTGTGGTCCCTCTTGACGGGGGATACGATGAGCTAGTGCTGGTTTTCGATGTTCGCCGCAAGAGCCAGACAGAAATTGACTGTTTGCAAGACATGCGCTTTAAGGAGGATCTTGGTGCCACTCCAGGAACTGCCGTCAAATACAAGCGACAGGTACTTGAAGCACACTGACAATGTGGTATTCTATTTCAATTTTTCAATACCTTTCTTATGATTTAGCTCCCTTTTTCCTCTGCTCCAAATTGTATTCATCTCCCCTTTTTATCTTTGACGGTCTCTCTCTTTCTCTCTCTCTCTCTCTCTCTCTCTCTCTCTCTCTCTCTCTCTCTCTCTCTCTCTCTCCCCTCTCTGTGCAAAGTGGTGATGCTTAGAATTTCTTTTCATTAACTAAACTTTCCTTCAACAATAACCACGTGACTCGGTACTGAAAAGGGTGGTCGGCCAGCGCGTATTACATGCAACCAAACCCACTCCAGCAAATACTGTTTCCAGCGGAACGATGTATTTCACTGGCAATTAAACACAGGGGGCATGTAAACGTGTCACACTTGGAGATCGGCAACGGCTCGCAGGTAATAAAATCCTCTAGGGATGGTCGACTGCGCTCGACCACCATAAAACGTTACACTTTACAAAAGGATAAATCGGTGCGTTTGAAACTTAAGAGTTGTAGCAAGGAGTCTGGTTTAACTTTAAAAGTATTAAATGAGGGCCAATGTGTTACAGTGCTTTTACACAACACTTTTCAATACGAGGCTTTCCGCACAGCGTGTACCAAACACTACCAGACTGACCAACGAAACGAGATCGGATAAACACGGTGCATTCGTGGAAGATTTAATCACAACACCTCTTATCTCTATGCACCTCTTCCATACCAAGAACAAAGTGATGGCTCATGAAACTGCTGCAATTCATGGTTACAAACAGACTTTGTCAGTTTGAATGAATCCGCGCAGAAGATAATTGCTAACACAAATTTTGACAACAGTTTGTTCACCCCAAATCGCAATAGATATCGTATCATCAGCTGCCAACGTATCATCTGTTGACAACGAAATCCTCAGTATTAACTCGTCCAAACGACTCACAAATATATCCACTTTGCCTTCCGCAGCATACGACTTTCCAGAAAGCGGCAAAGTAACAGATACTCCTATTTATCAACACATGTTGGCCATAGGATATCCATTGGGCCCTAAATACTCGGCCACACAAACAGATGGAACTCAATCTCATGAAAACCATACAGAAGTTACCCACAGGATAAATACACCGTGCTGCCAGGAACTGGTGCTCAAAATGGAAGATACAATGCGAGCTCTAATTGCTGATCTGACGACTATTGCCCACAAATTGATGAGTACGGAAAACGAACTCAAAAATGAAATACTTTCTTTGAGAGAAGATAATGCCAATATTAAGCTCATCATTGAGCAACTACGGATCGATTCTATTTCTAAAACAACTCAGTCAGTGCATCGTCTTATAGTGCCTGAAGCTTTTAACGATTCTACCAATGAACAAACATCAAACGAACGCCACAGGCAGCAACAATGTCAAACCAAACAAGTTTCAGGTACACACGAAAATTATCCTATTAGTGTTAAAATAAGTAACAGGTTTTCAGCCCTTAAGGAGAGTTCAGTACAAAGTGAACAGCTGCCCAATTATGTACCGACGCCCCAACCACCCATTCAAATAACCCGGGCTCACCAGGACGATTCACACCAAGAGAACAAATGGTGACAACAAAAATCAAAACGAAAGCAGAGTCACCAACCATGTAGTGAAGCAACACATATTATAATTGGCGACTCTCTCTTAAAAGGCATGTACAACGATCGGATGTCCACCACAAAAGAAGAATCCGTCTCAGTGCTGGCGATGCCTGGAGCTGGAACTAAAGACTAATTGCTAAAATCAATAAGTTCGACATGTACCATACCATTACAAGAGCAACAACACATATAGGAATCAACGACATAATGAATGGACAGCGTAAGTCGCTCAGCTATTTCAACACTGACCACTACAATAAAGCAAAAATTTCCTAACACCTCAATTTATATTTCATAAATTATTCCGCCTTTTTATGGCTTCCAGCGTCGCATAGCAGAAATCAACAACAAGACACTAAAGAGCTACTGTCAACACAACAACATTAATGTTATCAACCACACTCCTTTCTTTACAAGCAGCTCAAGAGCGCCAAAGAAACGCCTCTACACAGATCTTAAATTCATACATTCAAACTAGGAAGCAGCATCCTAGCAAAAAACATTAAATATCCGGAGCGTACGCAAAACAACAACCCAAAAAAATAAGGAGAAAAAACTCCATCTACCATGAGATCAGCCTATCACGATAATGCACAACATACTTTACCGGCCCCTCATAGAAACGCACCTATTGGGAGTGGCTTACCTTACAACATCCATAATGCCACCAACAGTCAGAAAGCAGAATGTTATGATGTTATGTTTCCTGCACTGCCCATAAGACAGTCCCTCACAAACAAATTACATGACAATTCTACGAGCAGTGTCACAAGATCCCAGATCCAGAAACCTCCTAGCAGTGTTGAAACGACGACAGACGAAATCTACAGTCATTCTTCCTCACGTGGCCAACATCATCGTCCTCAGTGGAATCCAGAACTTGGCTACCTGATGAAATTCAGCCTTGCTTCATTCACTCAGCCAAGCACTAGTGATATCTGTGCAACGTGGCCCCTACTATAAACCATACAGAGACATCCATCATCGATGATGACTACACACATACTTTTTCACTGACTGAATCCCTGCGACCAAAGCCGTCTCTCCCATGTAAGTTAGTTGATTACTGTTACGCGTAAACTAATAAGTACTTTGTTACTTTCTTGGAACACTCGTATTCCATTGGCTACAGGCCTTTGAAAGTTTTTTACTTGTTTGATTTTTGACTATTTTAAATTCGTACTTTCTCTGTCCTTTAATTACGGTGTTAGATTTTGAGTGTTGTAGTGTGAAACTGTGCGTGCCTGCTTTTGTGTGACTATTTTCATATACTCCTGCCAGTTTTAGTCCATTGCAGTTGTTAGTAGTGCCTATGCCAAGGTTTTCGTAAGTTAAGTACTAACATTTTTACTTTCACTTACCTTGTAAAGCTCATTAGTCTAAATAATTGTGATTTTCGTGTTAACACTGCTTTTGTTATTGATATTTTTAACCGCACCACCCCCCCATCCAAAATAAAATGCATACAAATCAGACACAATGGCTAATTAAGGATGGGCTACGGCTTGGTCATCTAAACATTTACCATCTATTAGGCAAACTTTCTGAGCTTACAGGAATTCTGAATAAAAATTTTCATGTTTTTGGACTTTCGGAAAGTCTTTTGAATGACAACATATCAGATGATGATATTGCACTACAAGACTTTAACACTTTTCGACGAGACAAGTAGGAAGCTAGAAACAGGTATAGAGTTATATATTTCCACTTCTATTAGTTATTGCCGAAGAAGCGATTTAGAGACAGCATAGACCAAGTGAATATGGTTAGAAATAAAATCACAAAGTCAGGAACAATTTCTAGTCGGGTATCTTCATAGAAATCCCAGTGCAGGGACCATCTGGTATGAAGATTTCACTACTATGATGGACAAAGTATTTACCACTGCCAAAGAAATTATTCTTCTAGGCGACATCAACATCGAAATGCACAACACAAGCCAAACGTGGGAAAACATCATATTATCTTACAACTTAAAACAAATAGTCAACCAGCCTATCAAAAACATCATCCACAACAATTGACCACATCTACGTCACCTGTGCAGAAAACAATATAGAATGCTCCGTTCCTATTGTCGCAATGAGTGGCCACTGTCCAATATGTTACACGTAGTCAAAGAATAAATATAAAGCTCCCAGAAATAAACATATATGTATTAAATTTAGAAGTTTAAAAAATTTCAACCATGAACTATTTTTACATGATTTGCGAGCTGCACATCTAGCCAGTGTTTACCAGCTATCTGATCCCGATGACGTCATTGCTTATTGGACACGTATCTTTCATCGTGTGTTTGATAACCACGCACCAGCTAGAGAAGTTCGTGTGAAACGACAGATAAGATAAAATCTCCTTGGATCACACCAGCAGTGCTTGAAGCCATGATGCAACGAGATTGAGCTCACACAAATAAAGACTTCAACACATACAGAGCACAAAGAAACAAGGTACAATATTTAATAGGTAGAGAAAAGAAAACATACTTTAAAAACTTAGTTCAGAAAAAAAAACAGTAAAGATATGTGGAAAGCAAACAACACTTTAGTAAACAAACGAAATTCGCCATTCTTGTTAACCCCCAATACCTCATTTATTTGTACAGACTTCAGCAATTACTTTCAGGCAGAAATAACCAGTCTTAAATCTACGATACGAGATTTCCCTTGTGACCTAGGCCAATTGTCAGTATTCTGTGAGAACAAATGCACCAACATAATCCCATCCGACATTCCGTTTATGACAGTTAATGAAGTGTATAACTAATAACTGATCAGGACTTAACGGAATCAGTAACCGAATAATGCGCTATGCAGCGCCAGCAATTAGCGATTCACTAACATTCATATACAATGTGTGAATCGCAAAGAGTTATTTTCCGTCGCACTTTAAAGTCGCTACGGTATTTCCTCTTTTCAAACCTGGTTTCTCCGATAATTGTAACTTTGGTAACTATAGGCCAATCTATCTAATACCATCGCTATCCAAACCACTGGAAAAACATAAACATAAAATAACACTACAACACCTAGTTAACATCATCATCATCTCAAATCGTAACCTGTCATGGGTCGTAGGGGTGCCATCGTGGAAGCATCAGCAGACAGAGTCCTCCACTGCTCTCTATCCTCAGCAATGCGTACAAGTGTGGAAAAACCGTGTCCTGCCCATTCTTTGATGTTATCAGCCCAGGATTTTCTTTGCCTTCCTCTTCTCCGTTTACCTTCGACTGTTCCCTGGAGGATCGTTTTCGAAAGGGAGTCATGACGAGTTACATGCCCAAACCAGGCAAGATTTCGACGTTTCACTACTGACAAAATAGGTTCTTGGTGGCCTGCATAGGTGTTTATCTTCTCTCTAACATAGACATTTGTTTTGTGCTCTTTATAGCAAATGCGCAAAATTCTTCTACAACATTTATGCTCGAAAGCCTGAACCCTTCGCTCCGTATCTGCAGTGAGTGTCCAGCCCTCACACCCATACAAGAGAATAGATAATACAAGTGATTTGTATAATTTGATCTTCACAGGAAAACTGATGTTACTTTTCCAGATCACATTCAGCCTTGTCATGTTAGCTGACGCCATCTCAAGTCTTGTCTTGATTTCTGTACTTGATCTTCCGTCACTACATATAGTGAACCCGAGATATTTAAAGGTGTTAACTTCTTCTAACGTTTGCCCATTTAACGTAATGTTGGTCGGAACATGTTTCTTATGGCTATTCACCAATATCTTGCTTTTTTCTATATTAATTTCCATCCCATACATTCTTGTTACTTTCTCCAGTCTTGAAGTAAGGTCTTGAAGTTCTGATTCTGTTCCAGCTATCAGATCGATATCATCAGCAAAACGTAGGTTGCAAAGAGGTCGGCCTCCAATCGATATGGTTGTTTTATAATCGTAAAGAGCCTCCTGCATAATATGTTCTAGATATATATTAAAGAGCACTGGGGACAGGATATATCCCTGGCGATCTCCTACAGTTGTTTTGAAAAAATTCTCCAATGTCATTACTTGCAAAAACAGCACTGCTTGCGTCCTTGTATAGTGCTTGAATGATATCTATGATGTTGGTATCAAATTTTTCTCATTATTTGCCATAAGCCTTCATGCCAGACTCGATCGTCTACACATAATCGCGTTCACTAACTATACTTTACAGTGTACAATACATCATGCTGACTTAAGATACATATGTTAGCGCGTAAGTTTAAACTGGTAACAAATCCAACCGAGGCCAACATGTAATATACATAAATATACCTTAACACCAACCCAACTCCAGCGTCTGCCATCTATGATGGTGTGCATGTCCTCTTGCTTGCTCCGAGTAAGCAGGTGTTGGTTGGTGATGGTATTCGGCCAAAAGATTCGGTGAATCTTTCTTAGGCATGCTGTGAGAAAATAGGACAATTTCGACTTTTCCTTCTCTGGAACTCTCTAGCATTCCGCACCATAGAGAAGCACAGATAGCATACAGCTCGGATATAATCTTAATTTTGTGCCTGTGCTGTATTGAGAGGACTTTCAGATGTTGTTTAGGCTAAAAAATGCTTTTCTTGCTTTGTTCATTCTGTTGTTGATGTCTTTGCTTGCTCCTCCGTCTGATGTTACTATGCATCCTAGGTATGTGAAGGTGTCTGTCTGTACCAGTTGCTGATTCTTTACTGATATGAGCTCAGGGGTGCTCACATTGAGCGTCATGACCTCTGACTTCTTTAGTTTGATGTTCAAGCCCACCTGCTGGTTATACTTATTAAGTCATCCGTTTTTTCCTGGATGTGTTAATGTGAATGTGCCAGTAGTGCAATGTCATCCGCATATTCTAGATCTTCCAATGTAGAAAATGTAGTCCATCTTATTCCTCTTGGACTGTCCTCTGTTGTCTGCCGCATCACCCCGTCTATGACTGTTAAAAATAGAGTGGTTGATAAGTGGAATGCCTGTCGTACTCCTGTCTTCACCTCAAAGGTTAGGTTGCTCTGCCCAACGCTACACGTAAAGTTGGCATAGAGGCTTTTTATGATTGACACTATGCAGCTTGGAATTACATAAGCCCTCAGTATTGTCCATAAACTGTCCCTATGTATACTGTCAAAAGCCTTTTCAAAATCAACGAAATTAATGTACAGCTGTCTTTGCCATTTTGAGCACTGCTCTTTAATGTTCCTGAGGGTAAATATATGATCTACACATCTTCTGTTCTTTCTAAATCCTGCTTGTTCTTTCCTCAGTTAGTGGTCTACTGCTTTTGAAATTCTCTGTATAATTATCCTGTCTAGTATTTTGCTGGGAACTGAGAGAAGAGTGATTCCTCTCCAATTATTGCAGTCTGCAAGATCTCCCTTCTTGGGCAATTTGACAATTATTCCTTGGGTCCACTCTGTTGGCGTTGTCCCTGTTTTCCAGACTTGTGCAAATAGGGGTTCTAATAGTTCTGCTGCTAGCTCAGGGTCTGTCTTAAATAGCTCTGCATTTAAGTTATCATGGCCAAGAGCTTTTCCGTTCTTTAACGCTTTGATTGCTGTGATTTCTTCTTTTCGTGAAATGTCTGTATTAACGTCTAGATCGTTTTCAGCCTCAGGAACATTCAGTTGTGTTTCTGGTGGTTCGTTGTTCAGAGTTTCTCTGAAATGCTCTGCCCATCTTGTTTCCTGTCCCTCTGCTGTCGTGATGAGATTTCCGTGCTTATCTCTTACTAATGTAATATTGTTTGCACCTCGTTTTCCGCTGATGAATTTAGTTATTTTGTATACTGTGCTTTGTTCATTTCTCAGTCCTGCCTCTTCTGCGTGTCTTGCAAGATCGTCTAGGAAATTCCTTTTGTTGGCTCGGGTTTGGCGTTTAACTTCCTTGTCCAGCTGACTGTACTGTTCGCTATATAGTTGCTTTAACCTGGGGGACTTCGCTTCTGTTTTCTTTCTTTTCATTTCCTTTCTCATCATTATGGTGTTTAATGTTTCTGGTGTTATCCAGTCTTGCTTCTTCCTTTCCTGGAATCCCAAGCATGATTTGCTGCTTTCCTTATATATTTTACATTACAACGTTGAATTCCTTGACATTGATATGTAAAATGCATATGAGAATAAATGAATTCAGTATGAAAGGTGAGAAAAAAGGAGTGCGGAATGTCAGACGGGTCTGCCTGCCCAATTTTCATCCCTTTGAAAATAAAGTTCGTTCGTTCGTTCGTTCTCTCTCTCTCTCTCTCTCTCTCTCTCTCTCTCTCTCTCTCTCTCTCTCTCTCTCTCTCTCTCTCTCTCTCTCTCTCACCAATTAAAAATTCTTATCTTTTTAATGTTTACGTATGTGCTGTCGATTTATAAGAATCACTAATATGAAACTGGTTATTAGAAACAGACAAATGCCAACACAAGAGACATGATGGCACCCGCAACATTTATTCGCATGATGCGAAAAATATTGGGACATAGATCAGATATCATTACAATCACCAGAACATCATGATATGAACTCCAGTAGCAAAGCGAAAGCAAGGACGGCCAAAAGCCACCTGACGGAGGCAGAAATGCTAAGCATGAACCAGAGCCGGGGCACTACATGAAGGATAGCTGTCCACCAATCAAAGTGGAGATAGTTTGTTGCTGGCATATAAGACGCCACCAGGCGTAATGGAAACTGATTGCTTTGTCAGTCGGCGGCCAAGAATTAAATAAGAAGATGCATGGACACGAGTCTGACACAATAATTACCTTTCTTGATGAAGTTTCACATTGTCACCTTAAGGCTGCAGTAGTGCAGTAGTACTAAAAACTAGTAGGAGAAGCCTAAAAATAGGAACATGGAATGTTAGAACTCTAAACGGAGAAGGAAAGCTGGACAATCTTATATTAGAGGCAACCGACATGAAACTCGATATACTGGGAGTTGCAGAAGCAAGACTTTTGGATACAGGCTACATAACAAGAGACCAGTACACGCTTATACACTCAGGAGGAGAAAAACATGAAAGAGGGGTAGGAATTTTGATAAAGAAGGAGTTAGAAAAATACGTATGTGGATACTGGACACACAATGACAGAATGATGTTACTAAAGATGAGAGCAAAGCCATTCGACATATCAATCTTACAAACTTATGCACCAACTAAAGATCACAGCGAGGAAGAAATAGAAGAATACTATGAAGAGCTACAACAAACACTTAAACCAGTCAAATCTACAGATGTGTTGATAGTAATGGGTGATATGAATGCAAAAGTAGGAAAAGGAAAATACAAGAAAATAGTAGGACAGTATGGATTAGGGACAAGAAATGATAGAGGAGACAGACTTATCCAGTTCTGTGAAGAAAACCAGCTGGTCATATGTAACACCTTTTTTGAACACCACCCACGGAAATTATACACATGGAAAAGCCCAGGAGATGTAACATGAAATCAAATCGACTATATCATGATAAAACATAGATTTAAGAACAGTGTCACAAGTGCAAAGACACATCCTGGCGCTGACATAAATTCAGATCACAATCCAGTCGTCATCAAAGTAAATATAAAGCTGAAAAGAGCAGGAAACAGAAGACAGGAGGAACCCCAGATAGAAATATCAGCGCTGAAACAACCAGATATAAAACAGAAATATTTAATCGATGTCAAAAATAAATATCAACAGTTATTGACAGAAAGCATGGAGCAGTATAGAAGAGAAAACCCAGAAGAAAAAGCAACCGCAAAATGGGAATGCTTAAAAACAAGCATACAATCAGCAAATGCAAATTTACCTAAAAAGGAGTCTAAGAAAAATCAAATTTGGATGACAGATGACATCTTGAATAAAATGGCAGAAAGAAAGAAAGCAAAAAACACTCCAGAATATAAAACAATAGACAATGACATACGTACTATGTGTAGAGAAGCAAAAGAACGGTGGATAGAAACAAAATGCAAGGAAATAGAAGACTTGGAAGCAAAGCACATGACAAGAGATATGCATGAAGAAATAAAGAAATTATCAAATCGGTCGTGGTTTGCACAAGGAGGAAGCTGTATCAAGAACAACAATGGTGTAATATTACTTGATGAGAAAGACATATCAAACAGATGGGCAGAATACGTAAAAGAACTATTCGAGGACAACAGAGGTAAAAAACCATCACCAGATTCTAATGAAGGCCCAAACATTCTCAGATCAGAAGTAGAGAATGCCATTCATATGATACAAAAAGGAAAATCAGCAGGCATGGATAACATAAAAATTGAAATGATAGAAGCTCTGGAGAGCTTTGGTATAGATACAATCACAGAAATATGCAACGATATATACAATACAGGATATATACCACACGACATGAAGACATCAGTTTTTTATAACATTGCCCAAAAAACCAAATGCAACAGAATGTTCAGACTTCAGAACAATCAGCCTGATGAGTCATGCAATTAAGATACTGCTCAAAATCATACAGGAAAGAATAAAAAGTAAAGTAGACAGCGAAATCCAAGAAGAACAGTTTGGTTTTAGACGGAACAGTGGAACAAGAGAGGCAATATTTTGCCTAAGAATATTAGCAGAAAAATATACAGAGGTCCAAAGAAGTATGTATATGTGCTTCATTGACTATAAGAAGGCTTTTGACAGAGTCCATCATGAGAAAATAATTGAATGCCTCGAAGACATAGGTATTGATGGAAAGGATATAAGAATACTCAGTAAACTTTATTGGGAGCAAACTGCCACAGTAAGATCGGGAAGGAATTATTCACCATACATAGACATAAAAAGAGGTGTCAGACAAGGTTGTGTGCTGTCTCCCTGCCTATTTAATTTATGCACCGAAAAAATTTTCAAACAGATACAGGAAATACCAGGACTGAACATCAGTGGAAGGTCAATAAACAACCTTAGATATGCAGATGATACTGTGTTGTTAGCTGAAAGCGAACAGGAGTTACAAAAACTAGTGAAGCAAGTGAACAGTATAAGTCATGAATATGGACTCGACATTAATATTGAGAAAACAAAAACTATGATAATTAGCAAAACAGACGACAAACCCACATTAAAGATAAGCGTAAATGGGAAAATCCTGGAACAAGTCAAGAGCTACGTATATCTTGGTCATATAATAACAGAAGATGGCAGATGTGAAACAGAAATCAAGAAGAGAATAGGAATGGCCAAAGCTACATTCAACAACATGAAACATATACTGACATCCAAACAGTTATCTCACAAATTAAAACTGAGAATCATAAAGTGTTATATATATTCTGCATTTCTGTATGGTGCAGAAACATGGACGATGAATAAGCATTTGGAAGAAAGAATTGAGGCTCTTGAAATGTGGATATATAGAAGAATGGGGCGTATCTCATGGAAAGAGAAGACAACAAATAAGGAGGTCCTAGAAAATCTAGGTATGAAAAGAGAACTAATGAGGGAGGTCAAAGTTCGGCAGCTAAAATACTTTGGCCACATAAAAAGGCATAACACCTTTCAGAAGACCATAACAGAAGGGAGAGTTGAAGGCAAACGTGCAAGGGGAAGACAGCGCTATAAGTGGGAAGATAACATCAAAAGATGGACAGGAAAGAGTCTATCAGAGTGCACCACCAAGACAAGAGACAGAAGACGTTGGAGATCCATTACAGCCAACCTTCGTTGTGGAGATGGCAGCTGATGATGATGATGAGCTGCCTCAACCTCCATCTCATGCTGCAGGTTACTGTCATATGTTCCTCGACGACCCTGCCCCATTTTTCACCACGCATCACAGACCGATCAGTATACACAATGGCATTATCATCCCTAGCTTGATCATGTATCAGATGATTAATTTCCAGCTCTGTTTTCCATTTACCCAAGTTCTACGATCTCTGCAAGGCTGATAATGACTTGCTGGTAGTACAGTTCTCATCTGACCTAGTTCTATCTTCACCTTTGAATATAATTTCAACTGTGGTCATTTTCTTAACTCCGCCTATGCCGGTCTCAAGCCCGGATGAAAAAGGAGGAGGGCGGCCTGCATGGAGGCCGTAAGGACGCAGCCCCTCCGCCATGCAAAGGCGCAACAGGCCAATCACCTGTTTGCTTTAAATCAAGATTAAGCGAAATATAAGAGAGAAAACCGGACGGATTTTAAAGACGACGAACTGGAACGGACTACGGACTACGACTTATGGAACATGGAACACAAGAAGTATAAATGGGAAGGAAGAGGAGCTGGTGGAAGAGATGAGGAAAGCAAAACTAGAAATCCTGGCTATAACTGAAACGAAGAAAAGAGGACTAGGAGTCATTGATCTCGATGGCGACACGCTGCTCTACAGTGGTGTACCCATATCTGAAAGAGCTGAAGGGGGCGTGGGTTGCATTGTGGCCAAAAATCAAAAAGATAGTATCAAGGGATGGAAATTTGTCTCGGAGCGCATTATGGTTGTACAACTAAAAGAAAGAGAAACCATAGTCAACCTGGTCATATTGTATGGGCCAAATGAGGATGAGAGAGCAGAGGTCAAGGCGGAATTCTTCGAGCTGCTTCAAAAGACAGTGGATGACTGCCTGGATGAAGTTATCATGCTCGGAAATTTCAATGCCAGAGTTGGAAATGACCATGCTAGATGGGGTGGAGTAATTGGAAGATATGGAGAAGACACTCTCAATGACAATGAAAAGCGACTCCTTAGATTCTGCAGTGAGCAGAATCTGATCATTACAAACACAAAGTTCCCCCATAAGCGCATACATGCATACACTAGATGTGAACCAACAAAGAATGAGAAGTCAGTGATCGACTATGCCATAGTTAGGAGGAGCTCATTCAAATATGTCCGGGATGCTAGAGGCTGGAGGGGGCCAGAGATTGGAAGTGATCACTACCTGCTTACAATCAAGAGAACAACTGAAAGAGTTGCTCAGCCTAGGAACTGCCCAACATCATGCAAGAAACAAAGTAAACGAAAGGGAGAAATGAGCATTAAGACCTACAAGCTGAGAGAGCCAGATGTTAAGACCATATATCAGGGGCTTATAGCTACAGCGGTGAGAAACACAGAACAACCTGATGACTTGGAAACCCTCTGGCTCAAATTCAAGGACATCATAAAGACAGCTGCTGCAGAAGCATGTAGTGAAGTCCGAATTGGGAACAAGAGAAAGAGGACATCTTGGTGGACAGAGGAAGTCAAAGAGAAAATAAGAGACAAGAAAATGGCATGGAAACAACACTTAGTAGCTAAAAACACAGCAGGACAAATAGAGAAATATAGAGAATATGTGACACTCAGAACAGAAGCAAAGAACAAGGTGCTAGCAGCAAAACAAAAGTCCTGGGAAGAATTTGGAGAAAAGCTAGAAAAAGATGCGCAAGAAAACCAGAAATTGTTCTATAAGACCCTAAAGAAAACGAGGAAGGAAAAACAATGCCCTCTCAAATTTATAAAGGACAAGCAAGGCAAATTGCTTACTGCCCCAAAGGAGGTAATGGAAAGATGGAAAGAATATTTCTCAGAACTCCTTGATGGTGAGCAAGGTCAAGCATCAGAAATAATAACCACTAGCACAGGAGAGAAAACCAATGGTGGTGAAGATGACATAAAGATGGAAGAACTGAAGGCAGCACTGGAGAAAATCAAGATGGGCAAAGCAGCAGGGCATGATGGTATAACACAGAAATGGTTAAGTACATGGGAGCATCAGGCGACCTGTTACTCGTAAGGGTCCTTGTTGCTGTCATTTTTGACGGAGTCATCTGTCAAGTTATTTGCTTATGTTTTTATCATAAGAATAATTGTGTCTTTACCTGCGATGTCAGGTTGATTAGGGGTTGTCTTCCCTTGTTTATTCATTCATTGTGTTTGACCTTTAGGGTCAAAGGTAGACAGTTCGGGCGTATGCCCATGGGCATGTTTTTTTTAAGCGGGAGTTGAGTTAGACTTCCGGCAAGCCGGGAGGTGTCCTGGTGTCTGAAGGGACGAGAGTCCATTGTGTTTTTCGGGGAGAATCTTCGAAGTGACTGCACTGGCAGTTTTCCCCAGTGAATCTCTGTGCGTTGGAATGACAGCAGAGTTCCTTGTTAAGTTCTGTGGACTCGGTTACAGGTAATACCGACTTTTTCCATTACTATGCTTTCGGTAGCAGAACATGTTAGAAGATTGCCTAGTCTGTGAACTGCAGCTCACCGGTCCTCCATTACAGAACATATATGTTGTGCTCAAGGTAGCCATCCAAGACTATTAGTCTTCATACCATCCAGAAATCCAGTGACGAAGATATATTGTGGGAGCCGCAGATTGGCGGCATATTTATATCTACAAAAAGCATTACTGCAGGGTTGATGGTAACCTGCTTATCAGAAGTACACAGCCGACGTCAGAACGAGGCCTGTGTTTTCGGCTATTATACTACAGCCTAATACAGTGCAATTGGCGGGGAATGCCAAGTTGCACCTATGTGTCAAAGTGATTAAGGTATCTGACGCGTTTAGTCAGTGATCCCAGGGCGACGCCACGAACTGTCCTTATTGAAGAACATTGTATTGACCATGCACGAATATTCAAATGTTTACCAGCTTGCTGAATGCCTAATGTATACCTATCGATTTCCGGTCAGCATGACCTTGTTTACACTGACTGTTCCTGCTGATACCATGTGTGTTCTCGTCAATAAATGTTTTGAAACGTGCCTGCAGTGTCCAAGCATCCTTGACTACTGCATGTGAGTGTATGGGTTGCAGGGTCTACATACATACGAGCCTAAACACATTCGCGCCTTCATTCGCACCCACACTCAGTTCATCATACGCTCGCACTACACACCTAACAACATGTATACTGTCTTGGGCCAGTGATCACCTCAACAAGAGAAAAAGTACAGTTACAGTCCTACAGGAGCATGGTGCAACAAGGCCATACCAAAGGATTGGGAGAATGCCATCATAACACCGATTTTCAAAAAGGGTGACAATCGACAATTTGGAAACCACAGAAGCATATCCCTTCTCAGTGTCCCTGGTAAAATCTACTCTAGAATCCTAGAGCAGAGACTCCGATGCCTAGCTGAGTCATGAGTCACAATTGGATGAAGTCCAGTGCGGATTCCGAGCAAACCGAAGTACTCAAGACCTAAACTTCACACTCAGGCAGCGAGTGAAAAGGCCCATGAGTATAAGAGTGAGAAACATCTTTGTTTCATAGATCTGGAAAAGGCTTTTGACAGGGTCCCCTGGAGCAAACCTTGGGACTGTTTGGCAAGGAAGAACATTCCAGCACCTCTGATTCATGCTATACAGAGCTTCTACAAGTCTTGCAGAAATTATGTGAGGACAGCAAACTATAAGTCAGAAGAGTTCAGGACCACCACTGGGGTAAGACAAGTTGATATCCTGTCACCTTATCTTTTCATACTCCACATGGACGATGTTATCAAGGCATGTAAGAAGAGAACAAGAAAGTATTCAGTGGGGTACTGGAAGATGAGACAGGTCTGTATTTTAGAGCTAGCATTTGCTGATGATGTTGTCCTGATTGCTGAATCAGAGACACATCTCCAATCCAATCTGCAAGTCTGGAAGGAAGAGCTGGAGAAGAGAGGGATGGTCATAAGCAGCTCTAAAACAAAATCCATGGTGATATCACGAGAAGAAAGAAGACATCAGATTAAGTTGGGAGAACAGGTCTTGGAGCAAGTCGACCACTTTAAATATCTCGGAGCTATTATAGACCGAAAGGGAGGCATAAAAGAAGAGTTGACCACTTGAAAAACAGCGGCTGGGAGACTTTTTCAGGCCATAAATCGAAGATTCCTCAGCAAGAAAGAGGTTGGTAAGAAAACGAAGATGGCTGTATACCGCTCCACCTATGTCCCAGTCTTGACATATGGATGCGAGTCATGGGCAATGACTACAACCCACAAAAGCCAGATCCAAACCAAGTATATGAGGAAGGTGGTTGAGAGCAACAAGAAGAAACACTGGTCCGCAACCAGGACGTTAAGACCCCCAAGACGACCCAGAGTCCGCTGGGAGGACAACATTAAACAATCTTTGAAGGCCCGAGGACTGGAATGGAACCTGGCCAGGAAGAAGACAGTTGATAGAATAGTCTGGCGCTCTCGCTTCCAAACCTCTACACCTCACGGTAGAAGGGGAACGACTAAGTAAGTAAATAAGTCATTTTCTTAATCGTTGCCTCTGCCTGTGTCATACATGACCTCCCACGTTTTATTCTCTTTCCCTTTATGTCAGCTTTGGTTCCCTGCAGGGGGTGGGAGGAATCTTCTGTCTGTGATTACTCGCATATAGGCTTTCGATATAGATTTCTAAGACTTTGTATCTTCTGTGAAGATCTGTCTTAACAGATGGATCGACCAATCAAATATTACTAAATCTTTTGAAGGTGTATGTATATTTGGATGAACAATTGTTAACTTATTTCTGATCCGTCACCTTTTGTGAAGGATTTAAGCAATGGTTTTTAGCCCGTTCATGGCCCAAGCTGAGTTAATTCAGTGTGTCTTTATTTCTTTTTACTCCTCTTCTTTCTCTCCTACTTTCTCCATTTATTTCTTCATTTTTCGCACATAAACCTTCACCATGGCCGACCTATTGACCTCTGTTAAAATTTGATTTCATAGACTTAATACGTTTAGCCAGCAGGTGGGCTTGAACATCAATTTAAAGAAGTCAGAGGTCATGACGCTCAATGTGAGCAACCCTGAGCCCATATCAGTAAGGAATCAGCAACTAGTACAGACAGACACCTTCACATACCTAGGATGCGTAGTAACACCAGACTTCAGGGCAGGCTAAGACATCAACATCAGAATGAATAAGGCAAGAACAGCCTTTTTTAGCCTAAACAACATCTGGAAGTCCTCTCAATACACCACAAGCACAAAATTAAGATTATATCAGAGCTGTGTGCTTTCTGTGCTTCTCTATGGTGCGGAATGCTGGAGAGTTACAGAAAAGGAAATGTCGAAATTGTCCTCTTTTCACACAACATGCCTAAGGAAAATTCACCGAATCTTTTGGCCGAATACCATCACCAACCAAGATCTGCTTACTCGGAGCAAGCGAGAAGACATGCACACCATCATAGCTGGCAGACGCTGGAGCTGGGTTGGCCATGTCCTCAGAAGTGATTCCGATGCCATCACAAGAACAGCTATGCTTTGGACCCCTGAAGGAAAACGAAAGAGAGGCCTACCAAAAACAACCTGGCGGAGGACTGTGGAGGCTGAGATGCAAAGAATGAACCAGAGTTGGGGCACTGTACGAAGGATGGCCACCGACCTAGCAAAGTGGAATCAATTTGTTGTTGCCCTACAAGACGCCACTAGGCGTGATGGCCTCTGACTACTTTGACGGTTGGCGGCTAAGGATCAAAGAAGAAGAAGTTAATATTTGAATAGCATCATTTCATGGCTAATTGACCATCCTTAAGGATTAATTGTAATCGCAAGTTGTTAAACCAGATTGACTTAATACGGTCAACGGAAAGTATTGGTGACTTTCTAAGTAATCATTTCCCGTCAGACACGCACGACCGTCTTGATGCATTAATCACTACAAATGCGTTCATACACTTGGGTGGATAATTCAAAAGGAAGGCCAGATGTTGTCTGGGGAAATGTCTGGATGCAACGATATGTCGTGGCTTATCCTTCTAGGACCCAGGAAAGCACATGGGATAATTGTTTAATCCCTTCCGTCAAGACATTGTCTGCGGAATTATTACAGGGAACCTGTCCGGGTAGACCATTCAGCGATGATACTATCTGCAGGCGATGTTACAAATCGTAATTTGAAAGGTTACTAAAGAGAACGGAAGAAGTCGGGCCATGTATGAGAGATGAGGTCATGTATTTAAATTTTAAAGTGAAATTTTAAAACACGAGGGTTAAAGTAAATTACTGACAACCTCGCCCTACTACATTCTGCTCATAGATTGGATCCTATCTATGATCTGATATGAATCAGAAATAAACATTTATTCTGACTGGACGTTTTGTTGGAAGTACGCGAAGGAAGCGTGGACAGGAAAACTGCAGTATAGCCTAGCAAATTCGGAGGCTAAAACACACTGCAGTACAGAATCATCAAAGCAGAGAACTCGGCCTGAAGCCAGGAAAGAGTACAAGTTAGGATTCTAAACATACAGGAACGGAAAACAAGTACTGGAACATCTTTTGACTAGTACGATAAAAAAACTACCCCTGTTAATACGGAAACCGGGCGTCTACGTCTACATGACCCACTCACAAAGTCACAGAGAGATTCTATAGCTAGAAACAATACCCCTGACGCATGTTCGAGGCATCTTTATCAAGACTATTATACTGAGCAAGAGGTCTGGTTCCCACTAGTATGGGGGAAGTTGTCACATATATTTTATACTTTTAAATGGACTTGTCTGTACGTGCTAGTGGTTGTAAAAGTTCATACAAGGCTGGCAACCTCAGTATATGAAAATAGTATACTCATAAACCACCAGAGCAAGCGCTGGTGATTGTTTCAAGCTAATTCTTACAGGGAACCACAAGCAGAGGTAACCTCAGACTCCGAATGGAGCAGGGAATGAATGATGATTACATCAGCATGTGCGTAGTTTATGTTAACATTTTGTGAGTTATATGTCAACTTAACCATGTTCATTCAGGCACAAGCCATTGTATTCGTCTCTATCCAGTCTCCTTTGTCCTTTAAATTACTCAAAAGGTGATGGGGATTTCCATCAAATTTCCTGAGCTACGCTGTATATACTCAGGGGGGATAAAGCTTCAGAGAGAATAAAAAACTGGTTGGTGGACAGAGTGGAAAGCGCCTGTTAAATTTTAGGAAATGAAAGACTTAGCAGAGGCCTTTGTTCTTTTTATTTTTTAACGTTCGTGGTTCGAGTCTACAAAACCATTCGTACTACGTGTCTGTGATTCAGAAACTGTTTGTCGACAGTAGACAGCTACGTCTGACGGGCCTGTGAAGATAGTCAGCACTGACAACAGGAGAGTTTATAGGAGTTTAACAGGATATATATATATATATATATATATATATATATATATATATATATATATATATATATATATATATATCTTCTTCTTCTTCTTCCGTCCTTAGCCACCGACCGTCAAAGCAGTCAGTGGCCATTACGCCTAGTGGCGTCTTAGGGCAACAGAAGATAGGTTTTCTTTGCCATTGTTTCCCATCACGCCTATTGGCGTCTTTAGGGCAACGGCAAATCAATCCATTTGCTGTTGTTTCCGTAATCGAAGTGACTGGCAAACGGGTGATCAGCCCGTTGGATATATATATATATATATATATATATATATATATATATATATATATATATATATATATGTATATATATATATATATATATATATATATATATATATATATATATATATATATATATATATATATATATATATATTTACACCTATAGAACCAATAATAATAATCAAGAGAAATTTACTGTTAATTCAGTTGAGGGCTTATACGATCAAAATTAATTTATATAATTGCTCTTCACAAAAGTTGTCAGGCAGATAAAAATAGCATTGCTAAGACACATTCAGCATTGTTCTTGACTTCTGAAATATCTTGTAAAGACTCACTCCCTGAAGGAAGAAGCATCATCATCTTTCTTTTAAGGTAAATCTTGTGCGAAGGTAGACACCTTTGACAACCAACAAAGCACAGGGACAATAATTTGATAATTTAGAGATACCAGGTATAGGATTTGTTTACAGTCAGCTTTATGTAGTGCTAATGGGGGGAAAGAACCCGGACAATCGTAAAGGATATATTTGTCACGGGTTGCCTCCCCTTTCTCGGCAGTGATGATCCAACAATGGTCAAAGCATTGTGGATCTAATGTGGGTCTTTAGAGGTATCTACCTTCGCACAAGATTACTCTTGGCAAAGATGCAGATAGAAGGATGATGATGCTTCTACCATGAGGGAGTGTTCACAAGACATTCAGAAGTAAAGAACAATGCTGAATATGTCTTAGCAAAATTAACTTAGTATCTGCCTGCCGGCTTTTGTGAAGAGATATATTGTAAGACGTAGCTCGTTCAAGCCCCCAACTGATTTAACAGTAAAATGTTACTTTATTAGCTCGTTTATATATGAAAAATACTGATTCATAAGTGTGCACTTGTTTCTGTAATAATTGAACCAACTATGAATGTGTACTACATATAACAAAGTTAATGATCAGTTATCTTATAATACATGGAAATACAGTAAAGAGTATTAATTTAGTAAAACTGGATAGATGACATTCCTTCGAAACATACATCTAACCAACGAAAATCAGTATAGGTCCAAGCTGTTAAAAATATAGTATATTACTTATGTAGTAACTACTATTACCAACGGAGCATTAAAACATTATTTTTACCTTAATATAAATAAAGTCTAATAATTTACCGTCATCTGCTCGTATTGTGAAATAAACCTTCTCTTTGGCCAGAACGTACTATCGCTGTGCAGGCAACAACAGAAGCATATTTTTCCTCAGTAATAACTTTAATTGTAATAAAGTTCAAGTTGTAGAAAAAATGGCTGTTTTGAATTACGAGACAAGAGCATATTAAAAAAAACTAGAACACTAATCTTTATGAAAGCTTTTAAAGAATCATATTTAGTTTAATGTTAACAGTTTTTACATCTGATTAAAATTTCAAACACTAATAATTTGGAATTGTGGTTGTGCACACAATCAATTACTTACAGAAGTCAGTTATTTTAAAACTCATTAGTGAAGCTATAAGAAAGGAGGAATCTTTGTAAATCAAGACAAATGGATGCAGCACTTTTGATTACCGTTTTCATCTAAATATGTAGCTAATATACAACGTTACTTTCACGTACAGAAGTTAATTGTTATCACAAAAAATATTGTGGTCCTCTTTTAACTAATCTGGAAACATAGTGTTTATCTTAGAATACTCCTACAATACGTGACGTAGGATATGTGATTATAAATCGTTACACAGTTAAGCCTATCAACTGGACTTTTAACCACTACTTATAGAAACATTTCTTTATTGTCACTTTTGTGTTGTACCAAAATTATTCATTTTATGCCAATTTAAAGCACATACCTATCTACAAACTGATTCATATTACTAGAGATATTTAGTCGAATTCGGAAAGGTTCTTTTTTGCAGTTTTTAACATACGTATTTACATTGTAACATACGTATTTACATTGTAACATACGTATTTACAGGAATGTATCTACCCATAAAACAATAAGCGTATATAAATTATAATAATACCGTTAAGAGCAGTGTCGTTTTAAAGAGTTGTTTTCAAGCTAATTTATAAATGGTCAATTGCTAATATCGGCTGTTCATCAGACCCATTTGTGGATAACAATTAATCACATTGTCTTTGAGTGTATGACAGCCCAGCACATGTTGATATCACCCTTCTCTGATGTAGAAATCCATTTTTTGTCGGTATGTTGCAGGGTAGGCCTTGTGCATGTTCCTGGTGTGCTCAAGGGCTCAGCAACCTCGACCACGTGACACCGTTTGCCTTAAGACTTGCTGTGATCAATAAAATACAAACACAAACGTGAGCAGCTCATGTGCAAAAAAGCTTTAAAAATAACAAACGGTGAGGTTTCATGTGGAAATGGGGCAAGATACTCAGATCAGAACCTCAAAATAGGCAGGAGATTATATACTGACATCTTTCAATATATGTGCACTTAGGTGCATTCAAAACAATTTAATAGACATATACTGTCGTCTTCCATTTAAGTACAACATAAATTCTCCTTAATTTATCCTTTGCAGGCTTACAATAGTTTTGAAATTCAATGGAACGGCAACAGCGAGTGTCGAGAAAATCCACAGATTGAATGGACGTTTTATAAAATATCAGAAGATGTCCGACAAAATCCAGAACAATGCTTATATCATGAAAATGTTATGGAAGAGAAGTACGTACGTAATAAATGTATGTATCTTATTCGTGTGTGTATCTGCGTATTTTCTGTGACTTCTAACCAATTGACACAAGCCAGCAATACACTTATGATCCACTTTTCTTACACTTGGAATACTGTCTTTCTCTTCCGCAGTACGATAATAATCTCTGATTCCCCCATATATAAAAAAGTACAGCAACACATAACAACATGAAACTCACACACACAGATACATTTATGCATGCCAAATAATTCTTTCAAAGATTTTGAAATGACGCTGTAAAATGTGTCGGAAAATGATTTAAAGACTCCCGCCCCCCCCCCCCCCCCACCACCCCCCACCAATCCTTCCCGAAATAAAAAACGATTAGGTTTGCATCAGAGAGAAAGGCACATACATTCATACAAAAATAGTACTGTTGCGGTCATTTTTGACGGAGTTTCACACATCAATTTATTTGTCGTATTTTTTCACCCTGGTCAAAGTTAGGGAACTATGTCTTAACTTTGCGGTGTCAGGTTGATTAGGGGTTATCTCCCCTTTTGGTTCATTCATTGTGTTTGACCAGTATTGAGATAGGGTCAAAGGTACATAGTTCTGGGCCATTGCCCATGCGCAGTTTGGAGCGTGAAGGGTTAGACTTCCGTGAGGTAGAGATGTGAACTGGCTTCTGTGGGACGTAAATGTCCGTTGTATTTTGGGGAAGGAAAATCTTCGAAGTGACTGCGTTGTGAGTTTTCCCCAGTGATTTACTGTACGTCAGGAATGACGACAGTGTTGTTTCTTGTGTTCTGAGGATTCTGTTCAAGGTAACACCGACTTTATCATTATTACGCATTCGGTTGCAGAACTTGTTAAAGGCTTACCTAGCCAGTGAGAACAGCTCACAGTTCCTATAATACAGAACCTATATTTTGTGCTTGAGGTAGCCATTTAAGACTATTCGTCTTCATTTGATCAGAAGTCCAGTGACGAAGTTATATATGGTGGAAACCGCAGGTTGGCGGTATATTTATACAATCATTATAGCAGGGTTTATGCAACCTGCTTATGAAGAATACACAGCTGACGTCATATTGAGGCCCTGTGTTTCGGCCAATACTCTACAGCATGATAAGATGCAACTGACGTGTCATGCCAAGTTGAACGACGGCCCTGGTAATATTATTACATGATTTAGGAGCTCGTCTTTTGTATGACGGAGTTATTAAGGTATCTGACGCGTTAAGTCAGGGATACCAAAGCGGCATTGTGAACTGTACTTTAAAGGACATACCACTATTGACCATGCCCATATATTTGAATGTTTTCCAGCCTTAGAATGCCTGATATGTACCAATCGATTTCAGTTAACATGATGTACATGATCCTGCTTACATTGACTGTTCCTGTGATACTACTGTTAGTCCTGTGATTAAATGTGTGAACTGTTACCAGTAGTTACAACCATCATTGGCTTCCGTATGAGTGTGACTGGGTGAATTGTCTACATATATATGAGCCTAAACGCATTCTTGTCTCTACACACCCATGTCTCACATCATCATCATCATCGTACAAGAACCATGTATGCTGTCAGCGTGAGTGACCTAGATCTTCACCGCACCATTACACTGTTCAGGTGACATCAACACGCATACCTGGCCAACTACACATCAACATTAGGGGATCCCACGAAAACACAGTAACATTTCTGGCGGACTAGTTCCGTGGGCTTTTCGGCTACAATTTTGGTTTCTGCTACATATTGGAATGATCAAGGTTGACAGCTTATAAATAACACAGGACAATAAAATAGGTCATCGACTGTTGACCCACATAAACAGTGTTAGCATCTGTGTGATAATGCTACATGAACCACAGTTGGTACAAGTACTGGAGTTAGCATCTATGCAATATTGCTACGTGGACCACAGCTGCACACAAGTCGATTCCTTATTGTAAACAGTACTCAAAACAAATCTTAATTTTAAAATGATTATACAAGTAGCACGACCTAAATTGCTAGCTAAACTAACTACTGAGAGTATTCAGTAAGTTAAAAGTCAATCCACTACATTAAAGCCAATATGTGGGAAGTCAGTAAGTTAATAGTGAATCCACTATTAGGTCAGTAAGAAAAAGTTAATCCACTACGTTAAAGTCAATATGTGAGATATTAGTAAGTTAAAGATTAATCCACTACGTTAAAACCAATATGTGAGAATTCAGTATGTTAAAACTCAATCCACTACGTCAAAGCCAATAGGTGAAAAGTCAGTATGTCAAAAGTTAATCCCATACGTTAAAGTCAATAAGTGATAAATCAGTCAGTTATAACATTATTATGTCCGCGAAAAGAATTATCTCCATAAATCGTCTGCCAGCATGTTCTTTGGTACATTAAAGAGAAAGTCCATAACAAAAGTGATTGACGTTGAAAGCACATCCGATATATTTCGTCTCTTCCTGCAGTAGCTGAATATAAGGGATTAACTAGAGTATGTTCATGAAACGATGGACAAAACATCTTTCAAGGCCTAAGACCCAACGATCTTCAGAAGAAAATAAAATTTTGGTCAGGTTACATTAAAATTTTATTACCTGAAAAAAAGATTTGATTGAGGGGATTTTCATCATCCCATTCTCTTGTCCATTTAAGTCGAGGAAGATGAAGGGAACTGTGGTAAGACGTGGTACAATGGATGGGTATGAAAAAAAATCGAAAAAAGGTGATTCGTCTTACAAGGACAAAAGGCAAAGAAAATAGCTAACGTTACGGTCACGAGACCTTCGTCAGGAAAATGAAAGAACGCGAAGGCCTTGTGAACAGACCTGTTCGCGGGCAGCAAAAGTGTTAGGACTTCGATGCCTTAAGGGAAGTACCACGGTTTAATTTTTATATTTATTTAGGTTCTTATGTGTCCTATCTAGCCTTCACTTTCTTTCCTTTCCCTGACGAAGGCCTTGTGGCCGTAACGTTGGCTATTTTCTTTGTCTTTTGTCCTCTTAAGACGAATCACCTTTTTTTCGATTTCTTGTCCATTTAATGTCAGTAGGAATAACCGTCTTCGTAAGGGAAGCTAGGGCTGACGACATCAACCCTAAAACAAACTAAAATTTCTACAGAAGCAAACAAAGATGATATAATTGAATCCACCGTCACGCTGACATGGCAAAACAAATATACAACCTCTCAATAATGCCCTGCCATTTTTCATGAATATCTTCATAAAAAGAGCTATACTCCACGCCAGAGACCATCTCCTTAGAAGATGGGTGGTCAGTCCAGTTGCTCATAAAACCACAACCTACCAAAACAATGGCCGCACATATTATTCAACACAGCATCACTTTGCGTCTACCAAATTAGCAAATTTTAATCACTCACATGTAACAGTCCTCACCTTAAAAAATACAAGGATGACGAGATGCAACAAACAAAGCAATCAATGATACTCCAAGTGTAATGTGTGTCTTCTAAGGTATATTCCTTTGGACAAGGTTACTCGTGGCAGACATACACATTAAAAGATCATGATGCTTCTACCTTGAGGTAGTTTTCGCAAGATATTCAGAAGTCAAGAACAATGCTGAATGTATCTTAGCAAAGTTAACTAAGCATCTGCCTGACCTTTTGTGAAGAGATATAGTATAATGCTCTGTTTAAGCGTATTTAAAATGACTGAGATATATGGGTACATTTTACTCAAAATGATTACATCAACTATAAATGTGTATATATACTTACTTACTTAGTCGTTCCCCTTCTACCGTGAGGTGTAGAGGTTTGGAAGAGAGAGCGCAAGACTATCCTATCGGCTGTCTTCCTCCTGGCCTGGTTCCATTCTAGTCCTCGGTCCTTCAAAGAATGTCTAATGTTGTCCTCCCAGCGGACTCTGGGTCGTCCTCTGGGTCTGGATCCTTGGCTCTTTGTTTCCCATGCTTGTCGTGGTATCCGATCTTCTCCCATTCTGCAGACATGGCCAAACCATCTTAATTGGGACTGTTCTACTTGGGTCTGTATATATACGGATAACAAATTTAATTTAATAATAAATTATATTTAACAGTGTAAAAAACGAATAATGCTTTAAAAAAATTAACACAGGAGAAGTTATGGTTATTTAAGGGAATGCTAGTTCTTGGGAAAGTTCACTTGGCAGCTTTTAGGTGTGTACTTAGCTGCCATAAGTGGTCGGTTGGTCTCTGCTCCAGCTGATGTTTGGTTCTGTGCAAATTGTAGACTGGCTCACGCTCGTCACTGGTAAAGTCTGGTAGTTGCGCCACGTTCTAAGTAGAACAAAGAGTAATCACGAATCTGGTCCAGCGTCTTCAAGACCCGTCTGATGATGGTGTCTAGCGTTGACTGCAGGCCACTTATACCACACACTTGTTCCACAGATATCACCCTCAATTGGTACCACCTACCAGTAGCTTAAAATAAGAGAAAAACAAATACTCTCCGGATTATTGGGTTTCCTGACACAAAAGAAGGTGTCCCCTCTTTCCATTCCACCATGCCATCTGCAGCAGGACTTTATCCTCTATGTGCATTAATATTAATCCCTGTGGGCGGAAAACATCATTTGCATTTGTATTGAACATGTTTACATTTACATTCGCATTGGTTGAAACGGTTAGTATAATATGTATGTACCTCAGTTTTATCATCATCCACTTCCTGCTCCATATGTAACTTGGGACTACTACTTCTATGAGAAAGCCGCAAAAAAGCAGTCACCAGCTCTTGCAGTGGTGGTTTGTTAAACCATAATTCTAAATGCTGTTATTGCCAGCCTCGTATGACTTGGTCATCCACTAGCAATTTTCACAATGTATTAAATGCAAAATTTACAAACATAAAATGTACAACTTACCCCTAAATCTCTTTAGGGAATCCGGTCTTCTGGCTCAGAAAAATAGTTAAGGTAAATTGTTTAAGATGCCTCTTAAACGTGATGCGGGGTATTACTTTGCAAAAAGAATCCAACTATGACTTCATGTTCAGGTTTCTAGGGTTCCAGGCTTTCTGTATTACTGAAATTAGAGTTTTCCCGGGATTCATGTCCCACAAGATGCTCAGATACGGTGTTGTGGTGAGATCAGTGATACCCTTGATCAAAAGTACATTAATAATTAATTAAATAATTAAAAAGTAGTTAAAACTATTACAAACCCGTGTTTGTTGCCCGACATCATCACCGGTGCATCGGGGCAAGCTGTGTGTTGGAAAGCGTTCGCGCTGAGAAAAATGATAAGCCTATCCCAAAACCCGTCCGCGTTTTCGTCACTCCGTCTTGAAAATTTTGTAATCAACATTAAACGGTTTGCGTGCGGCATACTGCTTTCGCGTGTTAGAACGATAGGGGGGGGGGGGGGGGAAGGACAGAGATTGAGAGAAAAATGAAAGAAATGCTTTTTCTGAATCTTAAAATAAACTAATGCATTGTATTGTATCCAAGTCGCCTAGTAACCGAGGTTTTAAATCTTAGGCTATTGCGTAAGAAATCACGAACACTTCGTCCCGCCACTTTCCTTAGGTTAGACAGTTAACTACCATTCAAATAACCATTGGGAGAAGGGGAAGTGGGGGTAGACCGATACTGAAAGTCAAAGCTTAGAGTGACCTTAGTTATACAGAATAAAAGATGATTAGAATGATAGAATTAATATTATTACAATATATCGAATCCTCCATAGTCCTTACAAGAACTTAGATGAATCTTAGAAGATAGAGTTTATTAATATTATGGTTCAGAAAAAGAAAACCCAAAATGCATTGAAAAATACAAAAAGGCCAACAGCAATAAAGATTGTCATAAAACTTATACAGGCTGATAGGTTATAGTCTTCTGACCAATAATATGTTTCAATATCAAAAATCGCTCAATTAATAACTAAGATATTGTAGAAATACTATATATTTTGGTACCGTGTGACAAACGAACGATCGCTCTGGTTTATTTTATTGGTAACATTTTGGGACGCAATTTCGAAAAAGAGGCATAGGAGTGATTCAATTCGATTGGTTTACACTAGGAGAAAGGGAGAGGTAGAATTGGTAGCCCAAAACTAAATATATTTTTGCATTGGAATAGCTAAAGCAGACTGACCAATGGACTACGAGACACATGGTGTGTTTGGGGTTTTGTTTTTGAAAAACTAAATTCAAAATTTGGTAGTCTGATTTCATTGGGCAGCCCAAATTAATATTAGCGAAAGCTTACAAGGCTCTTGGCCATTTGAATAGAAATTTTCTGTACCCAAGTACGATGAGAACAGAAGTGTTAATGGTAAAATAAATAAAAATTTAACAGTCTGGACAGCGGCAGAGAAACTTAGGCCATATTTGCTAGTCATCGTTACTTGTGTTATATATCATTGATATTGTGGTAAGAATGATTTATTTATTAATATGCCTTATTAAAACTGCAGAAAGCTAGATACTGCTTTTGGGAAGTGGAGGACATGCCGGGAGCAAAAATTATTGAGTCCTCACATTGAATTGTGTTTGAATGTTGCATATTGTTATGATTATTATTATTAGATCAGAATATGTTAGCAAGCCTCTGTGTTCCATGAACACTCATCAATATGCCTAGAGCGTTCATAGTTAGGAAAAGAAGAGAAAATCGTACAGGAGGAGATGTGTTACTCCATTTTATTGTATGGAAGAAAACTATGTAAAATTACAGTGGCGCATCCGCCATATGGACCTGAGGTGTGGTCACAGTAGGGTGTGAAGTCATATGAATTATGGGCTGGTGCACTTGTATGCACACGAGGCTGACCCCATCCCATCATGTATAAATAGTTAATAGAAGTCTCAATCAGATGTGAAAAGGCCAGGGTGTCTTTTTATTGCAGGGTTTTATTTCCTGTTACCAGCCGGTGACAGGAAACCTGATGAATATAATTAAAGACAGAAAGTCTCCACTGAAAGTGTATATTGTCTGCAGTTAGCCAGAAGGAGCTTCTGTGAGCTGACATCTTCTATGCAGAGCAGTGTTGGGCGTTTGTATCTACATAACAGAATATAAGGTGATGTGCCAGTAGTTGGGCACTCTGAGATTCATCGAGATAAAAAGTGTTTTTCCCCAAAATTAACTATAAAGATAGGGGCATGATGACTGAAACAGCTCCTCATATAAATGACGTACACTATTATGTACTAAAGAACATTATGTGAATACACCTACAGGAACAATATATTAATATTATTCTTATCGGACAAAGAGTCCAATTTTAGTTAATCATTAGTTGTAAGATATATTTTCCTCATTTTCAAAGACCTGTCCAAAATAGATTGCAGGACAGGCAGATTAAAATTGTACCAAAAAAAAAAAAGAATTGATGTTCAAAAACTTAAACCACAGACTTATTACTTTACTATTAGTGTGTTTTAGTATGTTGTTTTGATGAACCATCATTTCATTGCATTCCCTATACACTAGCCACATCAAACACCACACACTAGAAATAAAATACAGCACCGTGTGAGATCTAGAGAGGTAGCGTTAGGTACCCTGATAATTCATCATCATTTTCATCAACTATTAGACTCAGGGTCTTACATAGCATGACCTCACACGGTTGACAGAGACAGAACACTCTTTCTTTACTTTATAACATCATAACCTCTCCAACAAATTAAACTTGCTACATATATTGGGGGCTCCTCCGGGATTTTTAAATTCTTATAACATTACTACATAAATTGGGGTCCTGTTCTGGGATTTAGCATTAACATCATTTCTATTTTACCCAGGGAATCCCCATTATTAACATTACCCAAGAATTTGGGAAATTGATGAATTGTCAGAGCCTGGAATAAGTTAATTAGAGTTGTACTTATTATAGTAATAGAATTAGAACATTTTAGAATTGATCAGATGGCGGACTTGGCCAAATTTCGATCTGCTGCTGTGCAGACTGCAAAAGAGATGGGAATGGAGGGGCAAGTTCTGATTCAGTATGTGACATCAGAATGTGATAGGTTCATTGAGAGGGAGGATAGGAGATTAGCTGAGTAGAAAAGAATTTTATTAGAAGATGCTAGGGAGACTAAGAAATTAGAGGCTGAGAGGGAGGCTGAGATCAAGAGGCTGCAGTTGGAGGAAAAGAAATTGTAGGCAGAAAGAGAAGAAAAGAGATTGGCTGCAGAGCGGGAGGCAGAAAAAGAGGAAAGAAGACAGATTGCGGAAAGGGAAGCAGAAGATAAAAGATTAGAAAGGGAAGCAGAAGATAAAAGATTAGAAAATGAAGCAGAAGATAAGAGATTACAGAGGGAGCACGAGTTACGACTAAGGGAGTTGGAGTTACAAGGCCATGCTCCTGAAAATGGGACTAGCCCATCCACTTCCGAGTCTGCTGCAAGCCTGGTAGCCTCCTCATCAGCCATGGGGTTCCATTTAGATCATTTTGTTGAAAGGGAGGATGACATCGAGTCATATTTAAGTAGATTCGAGATTTTAGCTACAACTTATGGGTTAGAAAAAGAAAGGTGGAGTATGAAGTTATCCCAGGGTCTTAGGGGAGCATCTTATGAAGTTTTTGCAAAAATGAGCAGGGATGACCAAGACAACTATGACATGTTAAAACAAGCTCTTTTGATAAGATACGAGAAGAATGGTGAGTTTTATAGAAAGAGGTTTAGAAATGCCAAGCTTTTGTCTGGGGAGACATACCACCAATTCTATGCCAGATTGGAAACCTATTTGGAGAAATGGACTGCTCTGGGGAAAACCCAAGATCTTAAAGAGATGATCATGATAGAGCAATTGAGAGAGTCCATGGCTCCAGACCTGAGAAATTTTCTCATGGAACAAGGTGCAGAGAGGTTGAGTGAGGTACTTAATGTCGCTGAGAGGTATCAGGCGGCCCAGGCAGAAGTAGCTGGTGCAAGAAAGAAACATATAGATAACAATAAATCCCCACAAAACTCAAATAAATTTGATAATAGAGATCAGGGAAACCGAGGTAAGCCCAACTTTGATAGGCTAAGATTCGACCATAGAGATAGAAACCCACAGTTCAATGATCGGAAATTCAATGAAGGAAAACCTGTTAACCAAGGAAAGAAATGGTGTAAATGGTTTAAGAGGAACAACCATGACACCCAAGACTGTAAAAAGAAACCTCCTTCCTTCGCGGCAATGAAAACGGGGAACAAGGGATTAAAGGCAAAACCTACTGAACAGCAGGAACCTTATCACCCCCCAGTTTGTGAAGATGTAGGATGTAATGGGGTCACCATAAGATGCCTATATGATACTGGATTAGATTTTGACTCAGTCGTGAGCTCTCACCTGGTGCACGCAGATCAATACACCCCAGAAACAGTGGAGATCCAAGCGGCAACCAAGGACGTAGCAACCATGACACTTCCCATCGCCAGGATAACTGTGAAAACTCGCTATGTGGAAGGAGTAATCAAGGCAGCAGTGATAAACGAACCAATCTACCCTCTGATGTTGGGGTGTCGATACGTGTTCTTGGGAAATCCCAAAAGACCTGTGATCATGGCCACAGTACAGACCAGGTCTCAAACAAAGAAGGAGGGGGAAAACCCAATAAATACTCATCCAGAGGAGATGAGGAAGGCACAGGCTGAGGATAGGTCACTGAAGCCGTGTTTTAAGAAACTCCCAAAATGCCATACCCCTACTAATAAAGGAGAATTTTATATGAAGAATAAACTCATAAATAGGAAGGCCGGAACTGGTTCAAATGGTCATGGACAACTGGTACTTCCCACTTCATATAGGGAAAAGGTGATGGAGTTAGGACATGCTATCCCTTTTAGTGGTCACATGAGGATTAGCGCAACTGAACAGCGTATAGCTTGTCATTATTTCTGGCCCGGAATAACGGAAGATATAAAGAGATATGTAAAATCCTGCCCAGAATGTCAAAGGGTAGCTCCAAAGCATTGGATTGCACCTGCAACTCTAGGGGAGATGCCAATAGTGGGAACCCCTTTTGAAAGAGTTGCAATGGATATTGTGGGACCTCTCACTCGTACCAAGAGGAGGAACAGTTACATCCTTACTCTGGTGGACACTTGCTCCATGTGGGGAGAGGCGGTAGCCCTGTCATCGATCGACTCGAAACATGTGGCAGAGGCATTACTCACCATATTCACTAGGTTGGGTTTCGCTCACCAAATCTTGACTGATAATGGATCACAGCTCAAGGGGAGACTAACTGAGGAAGTTTTCAGGATCTTCCAAGCCAAGCACTTTCATTATAGTCCGTACCACCCCCAAGGGAACGGTTAGGTGGAAAGGTTCAATGGGACCCTTATCTCCATCCTGAGGAAGTTGGCACGTGAGAAACCTGATGCATGGGATCAATTCTTGCCCGCGGCACTCTTTGCTTTCCGGGAAGTCCCTCATAACTCAACAGGAATGGCACCGGCAACATTGTTGTTCGGCAGACCAATAAAAGGTCCATTGGAAGCCTTATTGAGGACATGGACAGATAAGAAGGCAGAAGAGACTGTTACCTCATCATATCAGTATGTTAACGAACTGATCACTCGTTTAAAAACTGGCTGGAAAATTGCAAATGATATCTTAAGACAAGCCAGGAAGAAACATGCTGCATATTACAATAAGAAAGCGAAGGATAGGGAGCTTGCTGTGGGGGAAAAGGTGCTTCTTCTACTACCCGGCAGCAGCAATAAACTTCAAATCGGATGGCAAGGTCCATATACAGTTTTGGAAAAGGTATCCAGAACAAACTACAAGATAGACAAGAGGGGAAAGGAAAAAGTCTATCACGTGAACCTCCTAAAGAAATATCAAGAAAGAAGTAATTTGGAAGGAACAAACTTAATGACCTTGGCCATAGCAACCGAAATGAAAAATGAACCTCTCACCTCTTTTGAATATCTACTGAATCCCGGTGAAACGTTTGCACAGGTGAAGATCAGTAATCACCTGACAAAAGGACAGAGGGAGAAGATTCAAAAGGTTCTGGAGAAACATACAGACGTGTTAACGGATAAGCCGGGGCACACAAATTTGTTGGAATATGATATGAAACTGCTAGACCCAACACCCATCTGTATGAGGACCTATCCTATCCCATTCGCAAAAGAAAAAGCTTTGAAAGAGGAGATAGATTATTTGTTACATGAAAGGATTATTTCTCACAGTGAATCTCCTTATAGCTCTAGTGTGGTTTTGTTGAGAAAACCATCTGGGGAACATAGACTGTGCATAGATTACAGGAAACTGAATGCTGTCACAGAAAGTCAGGTGGATCCATTACCTGATACTAACTAACTATTTGCCAGACTGAACAAGGCAAAATATTTTTCCAAGGTAGATCTCAGTAAAGGGTATTACCAGATCCCAGTGAAGCCTGCGATTCTACCTTATCTGGCGTTTAGCACATCGGAAGGGCACTATGAATTTAACATGTTACCGTTTGGGTTGAAAAATGTGCCGAGTGTGTTTTCCAGAATGATGCGAAAACTGTTGAAACCGCTGAAAAATCCATGCATCTCCAATTTCATGGATGATATTCTTATCGCGACGGAAACATTTGAGGATCATGTTAACTCTTTGAACATGCTGTTTGATAGATTCAGAGAGGCAAACTTGACTGCTAGACCAACAAAATGTTGTATTTGATGTAAGGAACTAGAATTCTTGGGACATACTGTACATCAGGGTAACATGACCCCTGATCCCAAGAATCTGGAAAAATTGCAGAGAGCACCCAGACCACAGACCAAGAAAGATGTGCGATCTTTTGTGTTACTTTGTGGCTTTTATCAAAAAATATATTAAAAACTTTAATTCTGTGTGTGCGCCTCTGACAGATTTGACTCGAAAAGGAAAACCTGATAAGATTGAATGGTCAGCACAGTGCGAATTGGCTTATAATGAATTAAAAGAAAAACTCACTAGCAGGCCTATTATGAAATTACCTGATTTGACTCAGGAATTCGTGGTAAGAACGGACGCTAGTAATGTGGGCTTGGGGGCCACTTTGTTACAGAGGTCCTCTTCACCAAATGGGGAGTTAAACCCAGTCGCTTATGCCAGTCGCAGGTTAAACAGAGCGGAACAAAACTACTCAACAATTGAAAAGGAATGTCTTGCTTTAGTCTGGGCGATTAAGAAGTTCCAGATCTATTTATATGGTAGAACATTTGTGGTCCAATCAGACCATCAGCCTTTAGTGTTCTTGGCACAGGCAAAACATGGGAATACCCGTTTGTTAAGTGGTCTTTACTTATTCAACCATACTCGTTCACCATTGAATACATTCCGGGTTCACAAAATGTTGGTGCAGACTTTTTAAGTTGACACCCGCCTGAAGAAACTCAGAATAATCATAAAGCTTAGTTGAGTTTAGTTGATCTAATGTGTATCACAGATTTTAAACTTGCACATGGGTGCATGTTCTTAACAGGGGGGATGTGTGGTGAGATCAGTGATACCCTTGATCAAAAGTACATTAATAATTAATTAAATAATTAAAAAGTAGTAAAAACTATTACAAGCCCGTGTTTGTTGCCCGACATCATCACCGATGCCTCGGGGCAAGCTGTGTGTTGGAAAGCGTTCGCGCTGAGAAAAATGATAAGCCTATCCCAAAATCCGCCCGCGTTTTCTTCACTCCGTCTTGAAAATTTTGTAATCAACATTAAACGGTTTGCGTGCGGCATACTGCTTTCACGTGTTAGAACGATAGACATGGGGGGGGGGGGAGAAGGACATAGATTGAGAGAAAAATAAGAGAAATGCTTTTTCTGAATCTAAAAATAAACTAATGCATTGTATTGTATCCAAGTCGCCTAGTAACCGAGGTTTTAAATCTTAGGCTATTGCGTAAGAAATCACGAACACTTCGTCCCGCCACTTTCCTTAGGTTAGACAGTTAACTACTATTCAAATAACCATTGGGAGAAGGGGAAGTGGGGGTAGACCGATACTGAAAGTGAAAGCTTAGAGTCGCCTTAGTTATACAGAATAAAAGATGATTAGAATGATAGAATTAATATTATTACAATATATCGAATCCTCCATAGTCCTTACATGAACTTAGATGAATCTTAGAAGATAGAGTTTATTAATATTATGGTTCAGAAAAAGAAAACCCAAAATGCATGGAAAAATACAAAAAGGCGATCGTTCTGGCTTATTTTATTGGTAACATTTTGGGACGCAATTTCGAAAAAGAGTCATAGGAGTGATTCAATTCGATTGGTTTACACTAGGAGGAAGGGAGAGGTAGAATTGGTAGCCCAAAACTAAATATATTTTTGTATTGGAATAGCTAAAGCAGACTGACCAATGGACTACGAGACACATGGTGTGTTTGGGGTTTTGTTTTTGAAAAACTAAATTCAAAATTTGGTAGTCGCCTGATTTCATTGGCCAGCCCAAATTAATATTAGCAAAAGCTTACAAGGCTCTTGGCCATTTAAATAGAAATTTTCTGTACCCAATTACGATGAGAACAGAAGTGTTAATGGTAAAATAAATAAAAATTTAACAGTTGGACAGCGGCAGAGAAACTTAGGCCATATTTGCTAGACATCGTTTCTTGTGTTATATTTCATTGAATTTGTGGTAAGAATGATTTATTTATTAATATGCCTTATTAAAACTGCAAAAAGCTAGATACTGCTATTGGGAAGTGAAGGACATGCAAGGAGCAAAAATTATTGAGTCCTCACATTGAATTGTGTTTGAATGTTGCATATTGTTATGATTATTATTATTAGATCAGAATATGTTAGCAAGCCTCTGTGTTCCATGAACATTCATCAACATGCCTAGAGCGTTTATAGTTAGGAAAAGAAGAGAAAATCATACAGGAGGAGACGTGTTACTCCATTTTATTGTATGGAAGAAAACTATGTAAAATTACAGTGGCGCATTCGCCATATGGACCTGAGGTGTGGTCACAGTAGGGTGTGAAGTCATATGAATTAGGGGCTGGTGCACTTGTATGCACACGAGGCTGACCCCATCCCATCATGTATAAATAGTTAATAGAAGTCTCAATCAGATGTGAGAAGGCCAGGGTGTCTTTTTATTGCAGGGTTTTATTTCCTGTTACCAGCCGGTGACAGGAAACCTGATGAATATAATTAAAGACAGAAAGTCTCCACTGAAAGTGTATATTGTCTGCAGTTAGCCAGAAGGAGCTTCTGTGAGCTGACATCTTCTATGCAGAGCAGTGTTGGGCGTTTGTATCTACATAACAGAATATAAGGTGATGTGCCAGTAGTTGGGCACTCTGAGATTCATCGGGATAAAAAGTGTTTTTCCCCAAAATTAACTATAAAGATAGGGCATGATGACAGAAACAGCTCCTCATATAAATGACGTACACTATTATGTACTAAAAAACATTATGTGAATACACCTACAGGAACAATAGATTAATATTATTCTTATCGGACAAAGAGTCCAAATTTAGTTAATCATTAGTTGTAAGATATATTTTCCTCATTTTCAAAGACCTGTCTAAAAGAGATTGCAGGACAGGCAGATTAAAATTGTACAAAAAAAAAAAAGAATTGATGTTCAAAAACTTAAACCACAGACTTACTACTTTACTATTAGTGTGTTTTAGTATGTTGTTTTGATGAACCATCATTTCATTGCATTCCCAAGACACTAGCCACATCAAACACCACACACTAGAAATAAAATACAGCACCGTGTGAGATCTAGAGAGGTAGCGTTAGGTACCCTGATAATTCATCATCATTTTCATCAACTATTAGACTCAGGGTCTTACATAGCTTGATCTCACACGGTTGACAGAGACAGAACACTCTTTCTTTACTTTATAACATCATAACCTCTCCAGCAAATTAAACTTGCTACAGGTAAGACTCCTTTTTAACGTAAAATTTTGATCCTATTCATAACTCTGGCTTCTCTGGTTGTCTTCATGAAAAGTTGAATTCCAAAGTGCTCTGGACTAGCGAAAGTGCCAGATTAAATTGCAACTTTCGCCCACGGCATATGTTGTTACTAACTGACAAGGTTCCAGTAAGACATTTTGTATATAACATCTAAAATTGCCAAGCCAATAGCATTCAACAATGCGTGTTATGACAGGGTTACCCCAACACTTTCTGAGGGAAAAATTATGCGTGACACATAAGATGTGAATTTCAAAGGACATTGTCCACATAAGGTAGTTTTGTTTCCGTCTAGCATTGATCATATTTACAACTCACAACTTTTCTAAAATTATTACTTATCAAATATTCACAGAAGCTACTACAACATTTCTTTCATCTTAGGTGCATGTCTGCAATATGTCACCAGATGGATAATTTACCGCCCCGTATCTGTGCAAACACCGATCCGGGGGCGACCATCTGGGTTGTGTTCTCTTTAAGACGAAAAAATAGGAGGTCACAATAGCAATATCAGCGATACGCGAACTCGCTGAGCCATCTACGTGTTGTTTACGGGGTAATCCGACGGCTCCATGTCTGGAGCGCGAGAATTTAACCAGAATGACTGGCGGCCAATATTGCCTCAACTGTGTCTAATGTCTCAACAGAGTTGATCAAGTAAACAGACATGAAAGGAAGAAAGTGTGAACAATGACTCGGGCACGGATTTCAGTGCTCCGAAATTGAGAAAAACGTAGATAATGGCAGAGAGAGAGAGAGAGAGAGAGAGAGAGAGAGAGAGAGAGAGAGAGAGAGAGAGAGAGAGAGAGAGAGAGAGAGAGAGAGAGAGAGAGAGAGAGAGAAAATACGCAAAGGAGAACGTGTGACCGCTGGGGTCTCAGAATGGTAGTCAGTGCTACCACGTAATCGTATAGTTGGGTCGATCACTGTGCTTCTTAATCTTTTAGACTTTACTCTGACATTTCAACCATTCAAACTGCCCGAATATAAAGGAACAAAACCCGAATATAAAGAAACAATACTCTGTAGACTCTATTTGTACGCTTTTCAACATGTATTTAGGCGCTCCCTGCACCGTCAATGTACAATGCTTTTTACACGTTGTAGTGGCAAAGACAGACATGTGTAGATCTCAAGAAGGCGGTACTACAAACGTAATTATCACTGCTTCTATCTTTCCTCTATGCTAGTCAAAATGCGTGATCTGCATGCTTGCGATTATCATATTATTCTGACCGGACATCTCCGGGGCTGTTACTTTGGTCACAAGACTAAAATGCTCACACTGGCTACGTTATGTGTCTAATGTTCACAACTCATAACACACATACCTGGCAAAAACACGAATCTTTTAAATCCTGATCAAAATCTAAGATTACACTGTCGAACTTACTACTTGTTCTCATCTCATCTCGATCACTCTCTCTAGTGTTTGCTTGGTGAACCACTGTTACTACAGGGCATATACACGTCGGCATAATTCCCCGCTATCATACTCAAGAACCCTCTACCTGAGATTTGTCGTGGTCTTTACTCTATCAAACTCAAAACTCAACTGCTTACCACGTATTCTGAATTGTCCTGTCCACCTTATTTCCCCCGGTAATTCGGGAAAACCGTGTTGAACACAATTCACTTAGAACCCATGCACTCACCTTGTACTCTCCGACCTTGACAGCTCCTAAAAAAATGGGAACTATTTTGTTCACCAGTCGTCTAGGTTTTTACTTCCCTGTATCCTTTTGTATTCCCCTTGCTTTAAACGCAGCTACAAACGGCCACTAATGTGACATCGGTGTCCCTACTACAAACAAGAGAACATCTAAATAGCTATATTAATGTATTAAAGTATATGGAATTAATGGACCAACGACGCCAAGCGACACAGTAGTGTAACCATACGAAATATGAGTCATAGCTCCATATGTCAGACCTATCTCACTATAAGGATGTTAGTGCGAAGTACCCAAAAAAAAAAAAAAAAACCAGTACAAAAAAAGCAAAAAAAAAAAAAAATAATAATAATAATAATAAATAAAAAATAAACCAAAATGAAAGTCGACGCCAAATACGATGGTCGGGCCAGGGACACTTTTCGATTCCATCAGGAGGAACGTTCATATACTCAGGCATAGAGAAAAGAGGTCAGAGTGGCGTTGGCTTCTACCTGTCTAAAAGGACAGCTGCCTCCCTATTAGGATATAATCCCACGAATGACCGCATTGTCACAATCAGACTGAAAGGAAAAAGAAAGAACATTACAATTATACAAACACATGCGCCAACAGCAGCTGCTGAAGAACAGGAAATTGAAGATTTTTACAATGAACTGCAACACGCATTAGAGAAAGCAAATGAGCAAGATATTAGGATAATAATGGGAGATTTTAATGCCAAAGTTGGAAACGAAAGATTAGAACATGAAAAAAGAGTGAAAGGAAGTTATGGATTGGGTCAGAGAAATGAGAGAGGAGAACGCTTGACAACATTCTGCCTAGAAAACAACCTAGTCATCACAAATACTCTTTTCATGCAAGACCCTAGAAGACTATATACATGGACGTCACCGGACGGAAAAAGCAAGAACCAAATAGATTACATCTTAATACAACAAAGGTGGCGATCTTGTATCTCATCCATCAAGACGCTCCCAGGAGCAGACTGTGACTCCGACCATGAACTTCTTGCTGCAAACTTCAAGATCAAATTGAAGAAAGTCGTTACAAGCAACAAAGTAATACGTTATGACACAAGCGCCATACCAGAAGAGTACAGTGTCGATATTCAGAACAAATTTGACATTCTTATGGCAGTACAGGAGGAAATACACCAGATGAACTTGCCAATAACATCAGAGATGTTTATATAACAAATGCACAGAGGTTAATTCCTAAAAGAAGTATAAAGAGACGAGAATACATCTCAGACGAAACACTGAAGTTGGTGGAGAGAGAAGAAAAATGAAGTCCAAAAAAGATACAGAAAATCAGGAGTGGTACAAGGAATACACAAAGCAGATTAAAAAACGAGTCAGACAAGACAAACAGCAATACATAAACGACACCTGCAGGAAAATAGAGGAAATGCGCGAACAGGGATTGAGTAAGAATATGTTTTCTGAAGTAAGAACATTGAAGAACAGCAACTTTAAATCATCACCTCGAGCAATAAACGACAAGAAAGGTGACACTCTAACAGAACGTAAAGATATTCTGAACAGATGGAAGGAGTACTGTCAAGAAATGTATACGGAAATAAACAAAGCGGCAGATAACAACGTCATGAATGAAGCGGAACGTGAACCAGAACCTACTATAGAGGAAGTCCGGAACGCAATCAAACACTTAAAAAGTGGAAAATCTCCTGGTTGTGATGAAATAACAGCTGAAATGATACAGACAGGAGGAGAAGGCAGCGCTCGTAAATACCATGCATTATGCTGCAAGATCTGGCAAAGCGGAATTTGGCCCAAGGAATGGAAAAGATCAATTTACATACCCTTGCCAAAAAAAGGCAACCTGAAACTGTGCACAAACTACAGAACTATAGCTCTTATAAGCCATGCCAGCAAAATACTATTACAAATCATAATGAAAAGGATGCAACAAAAGCTAGAAACAGAAATAAACGAAGTACAGGCGTGTTTTCGACCTGGTAGAGGCACTAGAGTTCCAAAGGTTGTTATTGCCGGGAGTTGTAGTGAGGATAAGCTCTCACTGCAGATAAAATACTTCTATGGCACGCGCCTCAAACAGCCTCTGACAACCAAGTCCAGCTCCCGGCCTTCACGTGTGGCTCAATTTGAGCCCGGCGGAACTGTTTCCACTGACGGGAGAAGGGGCAAAGGCGAGCGACTGGCGCCTTAAAACCAGCAGCTTCGGGCAGATAGGGCTCGTGATCCTTGGTTGGTAGCTTATCTAAGAGAAGGAACTCTGAATTCAAACCACCGCTGCCTTGCGGGAATATCCATTTATGGAATTGGCTTCGGGAGTAAACCCTGAGGATAAATCCGGAGTCGGAGTCCCTAAGGCAGTCTAATGTCGATTCGACATTATTCTGGCAACTCCTGCGACATGGCTGGTACCAAACTGTATCGGCTACTGCCGTTCCTTTGGATCTACCGGCTGTGTGGAGAGGGGGAACATGCTGCATGGGCAACAGCTTGATCTCCATATAACTGTGCCCAAGCTCGTGCCCTGGAGAGGCTCTAGGATCTCACTGGACAGCTACCGCCCGCTTCAAGCTGGGCAGCCCCCAGTCAATAAGGTGTTGTCCCGCCACTGTCTGCTTTCCCCATTGGGTGCATGGGGATTAGGGTCAAACCCGAACTGTGGACAGAAAATTTTGCACCAAGCAATTATCGAAAAAATTGAAATAAGCAAACTCTCAGATTGGGATGCTGGAACGTCCGGACTATGTTGACTGGACTATCCGAAAACCTACAGGATGTAAACGATGTAAGGAAGACAGCCATAATTAATGATGAGCTTAAACGACTTCAGGTGGATATAGCTGCACTTCAGGAAACGCGCCTGGCGGGCTCTGGAACGGTGAGCGAGAAGGACTACACATTTTATTGGCAAGGGAAAGATCTTAATAAAGCTAGAGAACACGGAGTAGGTTTTGCGGTCAAAAAATCGCTAACTAAAATGGTTGAACCAGGTGAGAATGGATCAGAACGCCTGTTAACGCTCCGCCTGCAAACTAGCACAGGTCCCATCACCCTTGTCAGTGTGTATGCTCCTACTCTGTACTCTGCCTCAGAAGCTAAAGATGAGTTCTACGAGAATCTAACAGCAATTATCAAAAGCATACCTAGGCAAGAACAGCTTGTTCTCCTTGGTGACCTTAACGCTAGAGTGGGTGCCGATAATGTTTCATGGCCTTCGTGTCTGGGCAGATTTGGTATTGGCAAGATGAATGAAAATGGACAACGGCTCTTAGAGTTGTGCGTCCACCATGACCTTTGCGTGACCAACACCTACTTTCAGACAAAACCCCAGCATAAGGTGTCATGGAGACACCCACGATCCAAGCACTGGCACCAACTTGACCTGATTCTCGTCAGAAGGCCACTCCTCAGGTCTGTGCTCTCCACGCGCTCGTACCATAGTGCAGACTGTGATACAGATCACTCCTTGGTTTGCTGCAAAATCAGAGCACAACCAAGAAAACTCTATCGTGTCAGACATGAAGGGAAACCACGCATTGATACCAGCAAGATGTCAGACCCTTTCATGATCGCTCAATTCACTGCGACCTTCGATAAAGTGCTCAGTAGCCCTCAGCATGGTGATACTATTACAGAGAACTGGGAGCATCTACGGAACACCATTCAAAGTACTGCACTTGCCACCTTTGGTAAGAAAACAGCAAAGTCAAATGACTGGTTTGATGCTTCATCAGATGTGATGGCACCTGTCATTGAAGCTAAGCGCAGTGCTATGAATGAATACAAACGTTCACCGAGTGCCAGAACCCTACAGATCCTGAGGGCTATGAGAAGCAAAGTTCAACAAACTGCTCGACGCAGTGCAAATGACTACTGGCTCCAGCTCAGTGAGAGCATCCAGATCGCAGCGCAAACAGGCAACATTAGACAAATGTATGACGGTATAAAGAAAGCACTTGGCCCCCATAAAAGTAAGACGGCACCGCTAAAAATCATCAGCGGAGAGAAGCTAACCGATAAGGGTAAGCAGATGGAGAGGTGGGTCGAGCACTACTCTGAGCTTTACGCTAGAGACAATACCGTTACGCCTGCAGCCCTTGATGATGTCAACAGTCTGCCAACTATGGAGGAGCTGGATGCCGAACCAACATTAGAGGAACTCAGCAAGGCCATTGATAGCTTGGCCTCTGGCAAAGCACCAGGCAGTGATGGGATTCCTCCTGATTTAATCAAATGCTGTAAGAGCACGCTATTACATCCCCTGCATGGGATGCTGTGCCAGTGCTGGGAAGAGACAACTATTCCTCAAGACATGCGAGATGCCAAGATTGTAACACTGTATAAAAATAAAGGAGACAGAAGTGATTGCAATAACTACAGAGGCATCTCTCTTCTTAGTATTGTTGGTAAGTTTTTGCCAAAGTCATCTTAATGCGACTACACAAGTTAGCTGAGCGCATATATCCAGAGTCACAGTGTGGATTCCGAGCTGGCAGATCAACAACAGACATGATCTTCTCTCTCCGCCAGCTTCAGGAAAAATCAAGAGAGCAGAAAAGACCATTATATATCGCCTTTATAGACCTCACAAAAGCATTCGACCTGGTTAGTAGGGATGGATTCTTTAAAATCCTCCTGAAAATAGGCTGCCCTTCTAAAATGCTGGAAATGATAAAGTCATTCCATGACGGCATGAAGGGAACAGTCCAATATGCTGGAAGCACGTCACAGCCCTTTGATATACGAAGTGGCGTTAAACAAGGCTGTGTTCTGGCTCCGACCCTCTTCGGAATCTTCTTTGCCTTACTCTTGAAACATGCATTCAGAGATGCAACTGAAGGAATATGCCTTCACACTAGGTCAGATGGCCGTCTGTTTAATCTTTCAAGGCTGAAGGCAAAAACAAAAATCAGAAGGGTCACTATAAGAGACTTGTTGTTCGCTGACGATGCTGCCTGCAGTCGTCACTCAAAGCCAACAGGAGCTTCAGAGCTTGATGAATCGCTTCACTAAAGCATGCAAGGACTTTGGCCTCACAATAAGTCTAAAGAAAACGAATGTGCTGAGTCAGGATGTGGGTGCTGCACCAGTTATCACTATCGATAACTATGAATTGGCAGTGGTGCACCACTTCACATACCTAGGGTCTACCATCAATGACAAACTCTCACTGGATACAGAAATCGACAGCCGCATTGGCAAAGCTGCAGCTACCTTTGCCCGCCTCACATCGCGTGTTTGGGGAAACTCTAAACTCACAATGAAGACCAAAGCTGCGGTATATAATGCCTGCGTCACCAGCACACTCCTATATGGCAGCGAGACCTGGACGACCTATGCTAAGCAAGAAAGAAGGCTCAATACCTTCCATTTGCGGTGTCTACGCCGCATCCTCGGCATCTCGTGGAAAGATAAAGTGACAAATGTCGAGGTGTTGTCACGTGCTGGCCTTCAAAGTATGTATACGCTTCTTAGACAGCGCAGACTTCGCTGGCTTGGCCATTTTCGCCGCATGGATGATGGTCGCATCCCAAAAGATATCTTCTACGGACAATTAGCAGATGGCAAGAGAACAGTTGGGCGACCACAGCTGAGGTTCAAAGATGTGTGCAAGAGAGATATGAGGGCACTGGACATGGATCCAGCAACATGGGAGGATGAAGCTGCCGATCGCACTAAGTGGCGATGCTATTTACGGCGCCACCTCAGATTGGGCGAAGAGAGGCTCACACAAGAAGCAGAGGTGAGGAGAAAACGTCGAAAGGAGCACCAGGAAAATAAGCAGCTGAGGGCTGTCACCTCAGGGGTGCATTCCCATAGTCAGTTATGACTGAAGGGGCTATTATTATTAGAGGCACTAGAGACCAAATATTCAACATGAGGATCATCATAGAAAAGTGTAGAGAATTCAACGTTGACCTACATACTTGTTTCATTGATTACACCAAAGCTTTTGATTGTGTACAACATCAGCAGTTATGGGCTATTATGAAAAATATGGGATTTCCAAACCACCTTATACAACTCATCGCACTGCTGTACCAAGAACAACAGGCAGCCTTAAGAATAGAGGGGGAAACATCAGAATGGTTTGAAGTACAGAAAGGAGTAAGACAAGGCTGTACCCTTTCCCCTTAGCTGTTTAACATTTATGCCGAGAATATCACGAGAAACGTAAGAGATGACCAAGAACACACAGAGTTTGACTCATTTAACATCGGCGGGTACCAGATCCCGGAAATCAGATATGCTGACGACACAGTCCTCCTATCGACCATCCCAGAAGGACTTGAACAATTAATTCTGTCCACCAAAAAACACAGCGAGGCCCAAAATCTATACCTTAACACCAAGAAGACCAAAGTATTGACAACAGACAAAGTAAAGACTAAACCAGAAATTGAAATTGATAACGAAGAACTGGAAAGTGTTAAAAATTCGAATACTTAGGATCAATCATTAACAGCTCTGGCAACTGTGCAGTAGAAATTAAAAGAAGACTTGCAATTGCTTCACATAAACTAATACAGATGAAAAACCTATGGCAAGGCACAAACAAAGAAACAAAATTACAACTGATAAGAGCATGTATATTCCCAGTAGCAACATACGGCTGCGAGACTTGGACGCTCAATAAAACAGTTGCAAAAAAGATTACATCATTCGAAATGAAATGCTACAGAAGGATGTTGAGAATACCCTGGACAGAAAAAAAGACCAACAGAGAAGTACTGCACTCACTAAACGTACAGGAACATTGGCTCCTAAATACCATCGCAATAAGGAAGCTGAAATTTTTCGGTCATATAAAAAGACATAATAGTCTGGAAAAAACATTGATGGAAGGCATGGTCCCTGGAAAAAGGGGAAGTGGTCGACCTAGACGACGGTGAACCCAGGACATCACAGAGAGTCTGAACTTGTCTTTGGCTGATTGTTACGCACAGATTCTTTTGTAGGCAATGAATATATATATATATATATATATATATATATATATATATATATATATATATATATATATATATATATATATATATATATATATATATATATATATATATATATATATATATATATATATATATATATATATTTATTTATCTGTTAACACTTTTGTTGTTAGTCAAAGGTACATAACCCTTGATTTTGTTGATGGTACATTTTATTATGTCTGTTACTTCTCTTGGGTCTTATATGGATACTTAGATTTACGTCGGCCCATCTTGAGTTGAACTCTGGGGGTCACGCGTTTCTGCGCATGTGTCGAATAAGAGTTGTCGAGAGAAACTTCCGTGATGATGGGCGGATCCTGATCGCTGTACGGACAGAAGTCCGAAGATTTGTTCTTTGCTGTGAAATTCTGGGGGAAGGTGACATCGTCTGTGTGACTATTATGTCTATGTTCCTCCCCAGAATATATTCTTAGCGCCAAAGGAAGGCGGGTGCTATTTTTCTAGTGTTTTTCTAGGATGATAAGGTAAAGAGAGACAGTTACTGTACCTTTTCAAATGCCTAGATCTGCAGCCATGTTATGGTCTGCACATGTATATGATTGACTATTTTCGAGACGACATTTTGCCAGCAGCACCATTATTCGTATGATATACATTGCATTATTATGCATATAATCTACACAGCATTATTGATATGATGGACAGCGCCCTTTACTTATGCTTTATTATGCAGCTTTGGAGTGAGCGAAGCTCATCGAAGTTAGGAGCCATTTTTGGATCTCGCCTTTGCCTAAGCGGATCATCGTTCGGAGAACAGGGATACCTTACTATCTGATGATGATACAGAGATGTCTACTATTGTAAGCAACTACTGGTGGTTTTTGAGATTGTCGTCATAAAAGCCTACTAATTTACGGCTTTTGATTCTTCGTCAGAAGAGATTCTGTCAGGGAGCCATTGATGATAAATATTAGAGAACATTAACTGACGTGATCAGTCAGTTAGGCTGGAAAGTAAATACAAACTAGAACCCAGAGGGACTAGCTACTAACGTTCTATTATATTCACATTCTTTACGAATGTATCTTTGATGTCGTAAACCATTGTCAAGCATGTGATGTTGTTGCCAACCTGTTCCAGTGGCTGTAGCTGTGTTGTCAGAGTGTGCGTCCCATTAAACTGTATGAAACTGTTAACAGTAGTTCCAGCCGTCATTGACTTCTAGATACGAGTGTATCAGTGCATTGTTACCTATCAACTCTACAGAACAGTACACCCATTCGCGTAACTCACACAGGTACTCTCACTCGATATAAACACTATCCCTTGCCAGGGCCTCAATACTTTGTGGACAAGGTGACCTGTATATCTAACACTGTGTCGGTTCGAGTTGACCATCAACCTTCATCAAGATGACTAGTACACACAAACTACATGCACCACAGTCACCCTTGTCAATGTAATGTGCCAGTGTGACGCCTTTGCATTTACAGTTTACATTCTACATTTATCAGTGTGGTTGCTTCATGTATACAGCATTCTTCAATGATAAGAGAATATACACTTATCACTGATGCAAGTCGACTTGCCAGAATCGTGATGCGTTCAGAGCAGCTGTAATGGAGACAACGTTCTGGAAAGAATACGTCACATGATGATGATGATTTATCAAATAGAACCACAAGAAATCCGAATGTGGAAAGCACCATCATAATCGGAAACTTGTTCGTGGTGTGGTACAATACCTAAATAACTCAACATAAAATCAAAGATTGTCCAGGTATTATAGGCTTTGCCTACCAAATTTCGTGCAAGGCGTTGACAAAACATTTTTTTTTATTGTCGTTAAACATTTCAGACCAAGGCAAAAACTTTAAATATCGCTAAGAACCAATGGGGCATACCCATTTCAGACTTTCTAACCTATGAATCGTTACAAGTCATTTTTATCCTCTTATTATTGTTAATGTTAATCAGAATCGACATAACTGCACTCCGGGCCAACCCATTGGTGACGACGACGTGTATAAATGCTAATTGTTCCTGTTGATAAATGAGAGTGGAAGGGCAGAATGTTAGACGGGTCTGCGCTCCAAATTCTTAATGCTTCGAAAATAAAGTTCGTTCGTTCGTTCGTTTGTTGCACACTGGTTGCATACACGCCGGATGCGTCCTCTGAGACGTCCATCCGTGCTGATCTTATGTGTGAAGTCAAATTCCAGCAGTCTTAGCCTTGATGATTCATCGATTGCAGTGTCATTTTCTAAGAGGCGAACATGAATTGCCCTCAGTATTTCTCTCTCATCCATGTCAAATGGATCTTCTATGGTTGGTGTTACTAAAAACAAATATATAAATTAAAAAATAATATGGTATGAAATCAGTTTTACAAATAAACGGTACACGTGAGACAAGGGACATTTCGGGTTTTACCCTTCGTCAGCCACAGTTACAAACAGGTGACAAGGACAAGAACTACATATTGATAGGCCTACTGCAAAGATCTATGATGATGCGGAAAACGTCAAATGAGCGATACAAGCACATGAAATGACGGTGATGAGCGAAATGATAACAGTAATAATGCAAGAAAATCGTGAAACCAGTAAGACATGTCGAAACAAGAAGGTAAATAATCAACGAAACGAAGACAGAAATGAACAACACTATAAAATGAGTAAAAAACCACTTAGCTGGATCAAAGAAAGAAACAATCAAAATGGCTGACAAAATAAGGCGTCATACGGAAGTGACGGCTAAGAACAGATAATTGGGAAAAGAAACGAACCAAAGCAAAATAAAGATAATGTTGGAGACCATACTGGTCACCATAATGTTGAGTGTCTGTTCCTGGCCTCTATAATGTTGAGGTGTGTAGAATGGCCACCATGAATGTTACAGTGCTGTATATGTGAGTAGGGGTCAGGTCAACCCAGGCAATACAATGATGTGAATATAGGTCACCAGGCGTTGAGGCACTGACAGGGTGTAATGAGGACTCTCTCTCAAACGTACAGGCTCTCAGATGTGTAGTAATCATAGCAGTATGTAGTTGACATGATGTGTGAGTGAGTAAACATCAGAGTAAATAGCAGATGCGAATGCGTATAGGATCTTGGACAAGTCCACAGGACACTCACTCAATCACATGTAGGAGTCAGTAACGTAGGTAACGACTGATGACATTTCAATCACTTTAATACAGGACGACAACAGGTTACGCCAACATCAGGACATAGTCATTTGATAAAAACTCAGGAACATTGTAAACATGACGACAGTTTAGTACAGTTTGCATCAACAATTCATCAATAAGCTGTGCAGATATATGTTGCTGACTTCCATCTAACTCTCTTCATACAGCCACAGCAAAAATACCCCGCATTGCCAGCGGGTCTTTAAATATGAGTTTAAACCAACTCTATTCTGACACCAGCAAGTCAGATACATTGACTAGTATATAGCAGGCCGCAAAATATGGCACGTCTCTAGGTACAATGGCCTCTGTGGTATTCCTTAGCAAACAAGGTGGATACCCTGTCCAATATTATAATATAATGTTCTTTCGGCATACACAGGCCCTAAGCAAATAATGTCAGCATAATTCGTGAGCTCAAACTCTCGTATCCTCGAAGGACTCTTTCCCGCCCAGTGAAAAGTCACTGAGCTAGTAAATAAATGTTATACGTGATTCTGATAATAGAGGAAAATGAATCGAAGGATAATTTACCTTGTCTTCCCTTCAGAATAACACTAATAAACACATTCGTCTCCTAGACGCTTAGAAATATATCATGGGGAAACACACTTTAGACAACTTGGTCTCACACACAGAGGACTCTCCTTCCCCAGGCTTAAAGCCAGATCGAAGACGCCAAAAGAACGTCTTGACACATTGAAAAACCCAGCTTGACTCTAGATCGGAAGTATTTCTTAACGCGCCACCAAAAACTTGCGCATGCGTCGTTAGACGCAAGACCCTCTGAGCTAAACTCAGGTGGGCGATGTTGAACACATATTAGGAAAAGACTGACCATTCAAGCCATATATGGTAGGTAATAAGACATCGGTTCTAGTTGCAAACATTCCGAGAAAAGCTGACCATTCAAGCCATATATGGTCAGGCAACCAGACATCGGTTCTAATATTAGACTGCTAGGTTAAAAACAAGTGGGATAACAACCACTGTTGAATTCAACCCAAGTAAAACATGAGTAATACCCATTTGATCAGGAATCTAAAAAATAATGTCTCCAACCTAATCAGGTACATTTAACAGATTATAATCTTAGCGAAACTGTACGCAACAGTTTACCGCACCCCCTGGGGAAAAAAATGAAACATTTTTTTTGAAATACATCCAAGAACAAGATTCAACAGGCTCATAACGCACGAATGATGCGTGGATGAAAAGTATCACATATAAATATAATTCCTAATGTGAGGCTAACTCGACGCATGTAGCGTCAGGTGAGAATATATCTCAGAACACAAGAGAAAGCATTTCTCTAAGTATACACATATTCCAGGGAGGTGCCACCAACGTACACTACAGTGTTGGCAATGTTATAATGCAAGCAAAAGTTACATACATATAATTTTATCTCACATCAAGTACCTTATCTCCAAGTCTATCAATGAAACATCAACAAAAACAGCGGTGTCATTATCTAAATATACAGCATCATAGTGATACAATCACCTTAACAACTAAAGGGTACATCATGTTAACATGTAATGATATTTTTAACATATTGTTTTATAGACAATTAACTAAGTAGATGAACAATGAAGTCCAGATCATAGTCTAAGAGGGCACATCTACTGTATCGTCCCAAGGGTAAGTAAGGACCTCACAATACGTCATGGTTGGCAAAATGTACAGATTCTCCCAAAACATCAACGATTTGCTGAGAAAATACAAATAACACAATTCTATTTGATAACCGTATTTTCTACTATACAGTAATCAAACATACATTCTTAACTATAAACTGTGGCGGAGTGAAATTTCGACCATTATATTGTGAGCACTAAACCTCCATCCGTTATCCCGAGACGGTAACAGAGAAAGAAAATCACACAGCATAATACCATGAATTAGCGTAAAGTGAGAAAAGATGTGCTGATATATAGTTATAGTAAAGAACTGTTATAAATCTCAACGTGTATCAGGAAATCTAGGACACAAAAGTTAAGTGGAATCATGCGGGCATCTAAACAGAATGTCTGCCATCACATTATCCGAACCATGGATAGCTCGTACATTGAAATGAAAGGGTTGAAGAGCAATGGCATATCGAGTGGATCTCGAGCTCTTCAAGTTCTTACTCTGAATAGCTGTAAGAGCTTTTTGGTCGGTTTCCACAATGAAATGCGCGCCAAGAAGGAATCTTTGTAACTTAAGGATTGACCATACCATAGCCAACAATTCACGGTCTAGAACCGAGTAATTCCTTTCTGCCGCATTCAGTTTCCTAGAGATATACATTACCGGATGCAGAGTTTCTGAATACTCCTGCATTAGTGCCGCCCCGATCCCGGTGGATGAGGCGTCACAACGAAGAACAAAAGTTTTATTAGTAGTAGGTAGTCTTAAGATAGGGGGAGATGAGAATAAAGTTTTAATCTGATCCTATGAAGACTGGCATTCTTGGGACCAGCGCACTATATTAGGAGACCCTTTCTTTAATAGGGTTGAAAAGGTGCCATAATAGAAGATAGATTCTGAATGAATCTTCCGTAGAATTGCTTTAACCTAAGAGACTGCGTACTTGCTTTTTTGTCTTAGTAATAGAAATGTTTAGTATCTTAGAAGTGTTGTGGTCCTCTGTCTTCAAGAGACCAAGGAAAGAAATTTCACTAAACTCAACATAGGCTTTAGAGGGTTTTGCTGTCAAATTATGTTCGCGTAGAGTAGAGGGTAATTCATATAAACCCAAATAGTAATCTTCCCAAGAGTCACTGAAGAGACAGATATCGTCCAAGTATGCAATGACATCTGAACGATATGAGAGAATTCGACGCATCATGCGTACGAAAGTAGCTGGGGCGTTCGTAAGGCCGAATGGCATGAAATTCCATTGAAACAAACCCTTAGGTGTTGAGAAAGCAGTGAGAGGTTTGGCGCGATCAGTTAGAGGAACTTGTCAATAACCTTTAGACAAGTCGAGTTTGGTAAATAATCGAGAATTAGAGAGTCTATTAAGTAGATCTTCTAATAAAGGCATAGGTTCAGCATCGAACTTCGTAACTTGGTTTAATTTGCGGTAATCGACGCAAAGGCGTATGTTCATGTCTTTCTTTCGAACAATAACCATGGACGAAGAATATGCTGAAGTTAATGGTTCAATTATTTTCAATTGTATCATTTCATCCAATTCTTTCTCGACCTGTGTGTGAAAGTGAACAGGAATAGGGTAAGGTTTAACCCTGATAGGATTATGGTCAGTAAGTATTATGTCATGTTCAATGACATGAGTGTGTCCAGGAATGTCAGTAAGGACATCATGAAATGTTTGTAACATAGAGGAGACTTGCCGCTGTTCCTCAATAGATAAATTAGGAGAAACAGTAACGTTTTTCCTAATTTCCGTAGAACGAAGTGGGCTCATTGGAAGAGAAAGATTACCATCAGAGAAAGTAGTTTCTTCATCCTGTATAACCGACAGGGATGAGTAATGACCATGTGGGACAGGAGAATCGTCCGTCGCATGGAAAATAGGTAGCAAATAGTCTGGTCGTTCATGAAATTCCGTCAGCATGTTTGTATGAAAGGTTTTATGCTTTCCGTCAATATCGACAATATAGTCGACATCGGAAATTCTTGAGACTATTGTATACGGACATTTCCATGCAATAAGCAGTCTGTTTTCCCTACAAGGGAGCAAAACAAATGCTTTGTCACCAAGACAAAGTTGTCGTAGGCATCTATTCTTATTTGCAAATTGCCTTGCCTTTTCTTTAGCAAATTCGGATGAGGAAGTTGCTAGTTTGCATGCCTCGATAATCTTTTGCCTGAGAGCAATGACATACTCATATGAAGATTGTGTGTCATCGTCAATATTATCAGCAGTTATAAGATCATGAAGCAAAGACATAGGACCGCGCGGTCGCGCGCCAAAGACAAGTTCAAAAGGAGAAAATCCTGTATGTTCGTTGGGGACCTCTCTATATGCAAAGAGGGCCGCGGATAAAACCCTGTCCCAATCCTGATTATGATCCTCAGTTATCTTCCCAAGTAGGTTCTTGAGTGTTCTATTCAAACGTTCAACTAACCCATTAGACATCGGGTGATAGATACTACTCAGAGACCTTTTAATATGCAGAGTAGCCATTACCTGCAACATAGTGTCTGATATTAATTGGGTGCCATGGTCTGACAATATTTCTCCGGGAAATCCCAGACGAGAAAATATCAGCAACAGAGCGTCTGCAATATCGGCAGTAGAGATGCTCTTAAGAGGTATAGCCTCTGGCCAACGTGTGCACATGTCAACGCATGTTAGGATAAATTGATGTCCTCTGGCCGACTTGATCTTAAAAGGACCAATAATATCTATAGCCATCTTCTGAAATGGCCGAATAGGAATGTCTGCAACCTGGATAGGTGCAGCATGTCTTGGACCTCTCGATTTGACCTCTTGAAATATTTTGCAAGATCGACAATAAATGCGTATGTCTTTATTCACAAATGGCCAAAAGAAAGCCGCAAGAACTCTCAACCTAGTGCGAGAAAAACCCATATGTCCAGCACACTGAGAGTCGTGGGCATGTTGCAGAATTTGGACTCTCATACTCTTGGGCACGAGAATTTGTGAATGCATAGACGTAGACGAGTCTTGTACCATACGCACAAGTACATCATTCTTCATTGTAATCCAAGATTTGCGATTTGTGTTCTGATTTGGATCACCTTTTTTGCCAGAATAAAGAATTTTTTTAAAGAAGGATCATCTTCTTGCAGTTTTATAAAAGTGTCACGCGAAACCACCAAGTGATCATCTTGGCTATGCACTTCATTACCTTCAGTCGATGAAGTTTGAGGCATATTAAGAGCTTGTGCTCTTGTGACCACTGCATTGGCAGCTTGGATATTTTGTTGCTCCCAAGCAGCTATCTGCTGTGGGGTGCATTCCCTAAGTCCGTGAATACGACCAATGATAAGATCAGCAATAGGGTTCGGTAGAAGCCACGCGTGGACATCTCCTGTAAAGAAGGGAGTAGCAATGTGAATAATAGCAGTTGGATACTTTTCCAGAGTGCCATCAAATGTCACACATTTGACCACTTTTCCCGTGGCACAGGAATGATCTATGAGAGATTGCCTAACTCCGATAGTAGTACATCCAGAATAAAAAAGGAATGAGACTGGATTATTATTCCCTAGCCCTTTATGTAAAATAAGAGATCCTCTCCCGTCATGCGCAGCTGCAACAGGAAGAGCGGGAAAAGGGTGACCACAACTCAAGGTTGTTACAGTAGCAGGTTCAAATAGTGTTGTGCATTGGGGGCATTGAGATGCTCTCCCAAAATCAAAAGCAGAACATGTGATAGCACTAGAAGTACTTTTATTATTGTTTGATTCATTACTAACTACTTGTGACTCTTGTTGAGCACAGTTAGCATGACGACACGATCTATTATTATTGTGTCGCGCTCTACCACGACTATTATTTCTTTTATAGTTATTGTTATCTGACTGTTAAACTCATACTGGCCAGTAGTTGTTACATCACGTTTTTTATTTTGTTAAATGCCGTGAATGTCCACCAGTTGATAAATGTAGATGTTGGGACTGGTGTAGTAAAGTGTAACGATTGTCAACTCATTAAACCCAGCACAGTTTTGGTCATACAGGTCATCTTGTCCTGGAACGTGATGAGGCTCCGACAAGAATGTGAGTGTAGACAATGAGTGTGTATATGAATGTCAGAACGCGAATGGTAGAATGATTCGATAGAGTTGACAGGTTGGTAGTACATCACTCATACTCACACTGTTCGAATTCAAGAAGTACTGGAACTACGGTGGTCTTTTTTATAACATTTAATGGGACGCACACTTGGACAGTACGTGTATGGTTACAGGAACAAATGTCGACATAGACAGCATAATGTTGATCACAGGAATATCATCTTAGGTTAGCATTCATGCTTGGCAAATATCATAATGGAGCATTCGTAAATAAGCATTCAGAGTTCCATCATGTAAATCATCTGGCTTTACTGACTGGGCACGTCAGACCATAACCAATATATAGGAAGGCTCCTAGACCTAACCTCGTCTAGCGAATATCCCTTCACGTAAAGTTCAATATATATATATTCCATAAAGATATAGGAATCCCAGACATGGGTTCTCACATGTAGCAGTGATCTCTTGGTTCATCGAGCGATAGTACAGGCATCCCTTTTTCTCACTCGATAAATACAAAGTATATGGATTTCAACATGGCTGTGCTTCTCTCGTGAGCTTCACTCACTATTGGATACAGACCAAAATTGGTCATTCGTTAAATGTCCTCATTTCTTCATAGCTTCTATCATAGAGGTAATTGAATAATATCATATAATCTAGTGCTGATACATAGGAATGTCATCTTCCTTTGAATAAATATTCTTTTCAAAAGTACCACTGTGCATCTGCTTATCGACAACGATGGCGAAGCCCAAGTTCATAATAAATTGTGGTTTTACCTTTCTATGCGAAATATAACTTTGCCATTCCTTGGCAAAAGAGAATAAACACTGGGGTAAAGTACATACAACATGTCTAAATGACTATCACTTTTCCCCATCTACTTATAGATCACTTTTTCGGCAAAAAGCCGGCTACAACAAAATTCGACATCCCGACAGGATGACAGCCATGAATCACACCCCCTGCTAGCGATACTTCCGCTGCATAGCCTTTGACCTTTTCTAGCGACAACCAACATAGTTCGACTTAGAAATGTAAAGATATCCATATATAAGACAGACTCGTCCTACTCATACAAACACTACGTATAAATTCAGGCCATAGATATACTGAAGCAAGAACAATCTATTCCTACCCAGCCAAAGAATAACTCGCAGTAGGCCTAGACTCGTCCGCGGAATCCGATCGAAGATGACGGAACTCCTTTCAAGGGAAGTAACTCAAAAATGACTTCTCCTTAAGCACTTAAAAAAAGGAAATACTTTGTTTACAAAATATTTGCGAACATAATAAGTATATAAATGTATTATATTGCAAGATAGTAAAGATTGCACTTTACAGTCTTACCACACCTCCCGGGAAAAAAAAAATAAAATTTTTTTTTTTTAAATACATCTAGGAGCAACGTACAATAGGCTCACAACGCAAGAATACTGCGCAGATGAAAATATCAGGAATAACTATAATTCCTAATATGACCGGTGAGAATATATCTCAAAATCTGAGAGAAATTGTTTCTCTACGAATAAATGTTTCCAGGAAGGTGTGATGTACGTATAATACAATTCTGGTAATTATACAATGCATACCAAAAATTCACACTATAATCTTAAATTTATGATTTATGAAGAAACAATCATCAAAGAACAGCGGTGAATAAACATCAATAAACCGCTAAGTAGCGATACCATCATTCTATTATTAAATTACAAATGTGTATCTTAGTAAAGAAACAAAAAATAACTGTTGTAAAGGTTATACATATTAAAAAGATCCAATATTTAACAGTTAAGTGGCATCATGTGGGCATCTGGACAGAATGTCCGCCATCACATTTTCTGAACCACGGATAGCTCGTACCGAGAAATGAAAAGGTTGAAGAGCGATTGCGTATCGAGTTGATCTCGAGCTCTTCAAGTTCTTACTTTGGATAGCCGTAAGAGCTTTTTGGTCAGTTTCCACTACGAAATGCGCGCCCAGAAGGAATCTTTGGAGTTTGAGAATTGACCAAACCATTGCCAATAATTCACGGTCTAAAACCGAGTAATTCCTTTCTGCAGCATTAAGTTTTCTGGATATATACATTACAGGATGCAGAGTTCCAGAGTACTCTTGCATTAGTGCCGCTCCAATCCCAGTGGATGAAGCGTCACTACGAAGAACAAATGTCTTATCTGTTGTAGGTAACACTAAAATAGGTGGTGATGAAAACATAGTTTTGATCTTCTCTAGTGAAGATTGGCATTCATGAGACCAGTGAACCATGTTAGGCGACCCTTTCTTTAATAGTGTAGAGAGAGGTGCCATGATAGAGGACAGATTCGGAATGAAACGTCCATAAAATTGTATGAGACCTAAAAGACTTCGCACTTGCTTTTTAGTCCTAGGGATAGAGATGTTAAGTATCTTAGTGATATTATGGTCTTCTGTCTTCAAGAAACCGTGACCTACTCGATGGCCTAAGAAAGCAATTTCGCTAAAGCCAATACAAGCTTTGGATGGTTTTGCTGTCAGGTTATACTCACGCAGAGTTGATAATAATTCAACTAACCCTGAATAGTGATCTTCCCAAGTATCGCTAAAAAGACAGATGTCGTCTAGATAAGCAATGACATCTGACCGATACGATAGGATTCGACGCATCATGCGTACAAATGTAGCTGGTGCGTTCATAAGGCCGAAAGGCATAAAATTCCATTGGAAAAGGCCTCTGGGAGTAGAGAAAGCGGTAAGAGGTTTGGCGCGTTCGGATAATGGAACTTGCCAATATCCTTTAGACAAATCAAGTTTAGTGAAAAAATGCGATTTAGAAAGACGAGTAAGTAGCTCTTCTAGTAAAGGCATAGGTTCAGCATCGAACTTCGTAACTTGATTCAATTTGCGATAGTCAACGCAAAGACGTATGTTATTGTCTTTTTCTCGAACAATAACCATCGGCGAAGAATATGCAGAAGTGGATGGTTCGATTATTTGTAAATCTATCATTTCATCCAACTCCTTTTCAACCTGTGTTTGGAAATGTATAGGGATAGGATAAGGTCTAACCCTAATTGGAGTATGTTCAGTTAGAACAATGTCATGCTCAATGACATGAGTTTGTCCAGGGATGTCAGTGAGGACATCCTGAAATGTTTGTAACATAGACGAAACTTGTCGCCGTTCTCCTAGAGACAAATCAGGAGAAACAGTAACGTCTTTCCATGATTCACTAGAATGAAGTGGGATCATTGGAAGCGGAAGATTAACATCCGAAAAACTTGTTTCCTCATCCTGTATTACAGACAGTGATGAGTAATGACCATGTTTGACATGAGAATCGTCCGTTGCCTGGAAAATAGGCTGTAGATAGTCAGGACGTTCATGGAACTCCGTAAGCATATTGATGTGGAAGGTTTTATGCTTCCCGTTAATATCGACGATGTAGTCAACATCTGAAATTTTCGATATTATATCGTACGGACCTTTCCAACTAATAAGGAGTCTATTTTCACGACAAGGTAGCAAAACAAATGCTTTGTCACCAGGACAAAGTTGTCGTAAAGTTCTCTTCTTATTAGCAAATTGTCTTGCCTTCTGCTTAGCAAATTCAGAAGAGGACGTTGCCAATTTTCATGCTTCGATAATCTTTTGTCTCAGCGCGATGACATACTCGTAAGAAGATTTTGTGTCATCGTCAATATTGTCAGCTGTTATAAGATCATGCAGCAAAGACATTGGGCCGCGCGGTCGCGCGCCAAAGACAAGTTCAAAGGGAGAAAACCCTGTATGTTCATTGGGGACCTCTCTGTACGCGAAGAGGGCCGCGGGTAAAACCCTATCCCAATCTTGAGGATGATCCTCAGTTATCTTCCCTAATAAGTTCTTAAGTGTTCTATTTAGTCGCTCGACCATCCCATTGGACATAGGATGATAGATGCTACTCAAAGATCTCTCTATCTGTAGAGTAGACATTACTTGAGACATGGTATCCGATATCAGTTGGGTGCCATGATCTGATAATATTTCTCCGGGGAATCCCAGCCGAGAAAATATAAGCCAAAGAGCATCTGCAATGTCAGCGGTAGTAATGCTCTTTAGAGGGATAGCCTCTGGCCAACGTGTGCACATGTCTACACACGTTAAGATAAACTGATGTCCTCTAGCAGATTTGATCTTGAATGGACCAATGATGTCTATCGCCATTTTCTGGAATGGACGAATAGGAATATCTGCAGCCTGAATAGGCGCAGCATGACGAGGACCTTTGGATTTGACTTCTTGACATACTTTACAGGATCGACAATAGATCCGTATGTCCTTGTTCACAAAAGGCCAAAAGAAAGCCGCAAGAACTCTTGACTTTGTACGGGAAAAACCCATGTGACCAGCACACTGAGAGTCGTGTGCGTGTTGTAAGATCTTAACTCTCAAATTCTTGGGTACAAGAATCTGAGAATGACTTGACTTAGTGGAGTCTTGCACCATACGTACAAGTACGCCATTCTTCATTGTAATCCAAGATTTACAATTTGAATCTTTATTCGGATCACCTTTCGTTACAAGAGTGAAGAATTTCTTAAGAGTCGGATCTTCTTCTTGTTGTTTTATAAACGAGTCACGAGAAATTACCAAGGGATCATCTTGGTTATGCACTTCATTATCTTCAACAGATGAAGTTTCAGGCATATTGAGAGCTTGAGCTCTAGTGACTACCGCATTAGCAGATTGCATATTTTGATTTTCCCAAACGGAAATTTGCTCCGGAGTGCATTCTTTGACTCCGTGAATGCGACCGATGATAAGATCAGCGATCGGATTCGGCAAAAGACATGCGTGTACATCTCCTGTGAAGAAAGGAGTAGCAATCCTAATGATAGCGGTAGAGTATTTCTCTATGGTGCCGCCAAATGTTACGCATTTGACTACTTTGCCTGTAGAATGAGAAGGATCTATGAGTGACTGCCTAACCCCAATAGTTGTGCACCCAGAATCAAAAAGTACTGAGACTGGATTGTCATTTCCTAAACCTTTGTGTAAGACAAGAGAACCTCTCCCATCATGCGCGATTGACGCAGGAAGAGCGGGAAGAGGATGCCCACAGCTTAAAGTAGACACTGTGGTTGGCTCAAATAATGTTTTGCATTGGGGGCACTGAGATGCTCTCCCAAAATCAAAAGCGGCACATGCCATATTATTAGAGTCATCATTATCTTTATTTTGTTTATAGGCTTCGTGGGACTCTTGCTGTGCAGAGTTCGCCTGGTAATGAGCTTTATGTTTTTTGAATTGTGCTCTACCTCTGTTATTATTGCCTCTGTACTTATCATTGTTTCCACCATTATAACCCCTACTCGGGTTTGAATCATAGCTCCTTTGGTTACTATCATCATATTCATTATAATGAGTATCTCTGTAATTATGATCTTGTCTCCATGAAGGAAAACTTGGATAGTTTCTAGAATGACTTCCTTTGCGAAAGTTCCTGTAATTATGACCACCCCTGAATCGAGGGCTGTCAGCTCTTCTCCAGGTATTCGAAGAAGAACCCTGAAATGATTGGTTACCTTGGTTCTGATAACTGTAATAGTTACCTTTTTTATTAAACCTATTTTGAGGTCCTTGGAATTTGTGAGAGTTATTAGGGTTGTATGGTGTTGCAGAAGCAACTGGCATACCTTCTTTAACCTTACTGTTGCTAATAGCTACGTCCGGATGTGCAGTGACGTATTGGGTACAATACTGTTCCATTTCTTTTAGAGACTTAGGTTTACGCTCATGTAAGAATTCGAGGAAAGGTTTATTTATACTTGACATAATCTTGTCTCTGAGTATCAAGTCCATAAGTGCTTCATAAGTCTTTTCTGTTTTGGATAGCTCAATCCAACGATCAAATGTAAGACGTGTCCTTGCAATGAATTCTGAGAATTCTACACCTGCCTCAGGCACCATTGTCTTAAACAACTTCCGATAACCCTCTTCAGACAACTGATACTTCTTTAATAAGGCTGCCCTAATAACATCATAGTTATCTTTGTCAGCCTCTTCAACCAAACTTAAACTAGTCAGAGAATCACCTTTCAGATTTTCTGATAACTGGTTAGCATATTGTGATTTGTCCACATTATGGGCTCGACAAGAGCGTTCAAATCTATTTAGCCAGAATGTTATGTCATCACTGGAAGGGTTGAACGCTGGTACCTTGACCTTGTAAGTAAAGGGTTTACCATTACCACCAGATGCTTGATTACCATCACTTATGTTTGTTAACTTTAACTTTTCTAACTCAAATGCTAAAAGTTCTTTTTGGTGTTCATGTTCTCTTATTGCTTTTTTCTCTTGAGCTTCAGCTTCTCTTTGTAATCTTTTCTCTTCTGCAGCAGCTTGTAATTTTTTCTCTTCAGCAGCAGCTTCATCTTTTCTTTTCTCTTTTTCCATTTCCATCTGGAATCTTTTTTCATCAGTCTGTATCTGCAATTTCTTTTGTTCATCCTCTCTTTGTAATTTTTTTTCCTCAGCTTCTAATCTTTTCTCCTCAGCTGCTAATTTCTTTTCTTCAATCAATGCTTTTCTTTCTTCAGCAGCAGCAGCAAGTTTTCTCTCTTCTGCAGCTAATGCTTTATCATATTGAGCAACTGCCCATTCTTCTAATTGCTGACCAGTCTTATCAAGAGCCTTGCCTTGTGTGATAAAATAATCTAATGTAGACATCTTGTCTAATAAGATCAGTAATTTGCAAAAGTAAATAAATTCACTTTCTTAGTCTTAATCAAAGACCTTGTGTGATAACTTTGTAACCTGTGGAAAATAGTACTTAACTATCCCAATCACTGTGGGAAACAAGCCTTACAAAGGTCTTGTATAAATCCTTATATAATAACAGCTATAAGTTGCTGGTTCACTCTATAATATTAGTGCAGTGCACCAGAAATAGTGTTTTATATCATCAACTGTGTACCTTTAGTAATAGCAATTAACTATCAGTTGATTCTTGTACATCAATTTATATGATCAACTATATTTTAAATAGTGTATGTCGATCAGGCACAAAACAAAACAGTTATACAGAAGAACATGAAAACATTTGCGGAAATGAAATAAATCAAATAGGAAAAACAATAAAAGATAAACCGCAAGAGGATAACAAATACAAATAACGCCACAGTATATAAATATAAATTGAGAATAGAACTGAAAGATAGAATAGGGTAGACCAACAAATTACAAACAAATCAAAACAAACTAAAGAACAGAGGAATATTACAAAAACAACAATGAGTACAGTCTTCACAGCTAACACTAATAGCAACAGCTGTCGCAGCAAATTTTCAATAAGTAATAGGTCCACAAGTGCTTCATATGACAGCTCAATCCAACATGTGAAAGTAAGACGTATCTTTGTAATAAAGTCTGAGAACTCTACCCCAGTCTCTAGTAACATAGTCTTAAAACGAAGACGATAATCGTCTTCTTTAAGTTGATATCTCTTTAATAAAGCCGCTCTGACAACTTCATAGTTAGTCTTATCAGGTTCTTCTATTGCCATTATAGTATTTAACGGTTCACCTGTAAGTATTTCCAACAGTTGTCCGACATATAGCTCTTTATCTACCTTATGCGATACGCATGTAAGTTCAAATCTATCTAGATAAAACGTTATGTCGTCTTTTGCAGCGTTGAAAGGAGGTAATTTGACTTGATAAGAATTTTCCCTTGTCTTACCAGAAGTTGCTTGAGAATTACCCAAATTCATCAATTTTAATTTCTCCAGCTCCAAAGCTAAGAGTTTTTCTTCATGTTCCATTTTCTGTTTTTCAGCTTCTAGCTTCTGTTTTTCAGCTTCCATTTGCATTTGCATTTTCATTTTTTTCTCTTCAGCATCAGCTTGAAGTTTTCTTTCCTCAAATTCTCTTTGTTGCTGAATTTTTTTCTCTTCAGCATCAGCTTGAAGTTTTCTTTCCTCAAATTCTCTTTGTTGCTGAATTTTCCTGTCTTCAGCTTCTCTTTCTAATCTTTTTTCTTCCGCTTTTTGTTTTTTCTCTTCTGCTTTTTGCGCCTTGTCGTATAGAGCAAGAGCAAATTCTTCCAGCTTCTCACCTGTCTTCCCAAGGGCTTTCCCTTGCTCAATAAAGTAGTGTAATGTAGACATTATGCCTAATAATATGCTATCAGTACCTTTGAAATAATAACACCCTTTATCCCAATCTCAGTGGGAACAAGTCTTTTAATAAAGAACTTGAATAGCTACCTCACTTTATCCCAATCTCTGTGGGAAACAAGTCTGATAAAGAACTTGTATAATCACCTTTATAATAATAACACCATCAATCAATTTTATATCCCAAGTTCACTAAATATGACTAAACATATATATATATATATATATATATATATATATATATATATATATATATATATATATATATATATATATATATATATATATATATATATATATATATATATATATATATATATATATATATATATATATATATATATATATATATATATATATATATAAACTGTGTATGACAACACTGAATAACGTAAACAAAGAACAAGCATCAAGGACAATACGATAACATTCACAGAAATCAAATAAATTATAAAGCGAAACTAAAGAAAATATCACAAAGCATGTGATGATGACTGCGAAAAGTATAACAAAACATATGACTCAACAGTGTATAAAAATAAAGGTGTATAGAAATAAACGAAAGGCAGAGGAGGCGGACAGATACAAACAAATCAAATCAAAACTAAAGAACAGAAAAAATATAACAAAAACAACGAAAAGTACACCTCGTCACAACTAAACAACTTTTCTTCTTCCATCCTTAGCCACCAACCGACAAAGCAGTCAGTGGCCAATACACCTAGTGGCGTCTTAGGGCAACAACAAATTGATTTCTTTGCCGTTGTATCCCATCACGCCTAGTGGCGTCTTTAGGGCAACAACAAATTAATCCATTTGCCGTTGTTTCCGTAATCAAATTGACTAGCAAACAGGTGATCAGTCCGTTGGCACAACTAAACAACAATAGCAACAAATGTCGCTAGCAATTTCCACTGAAGGAAATTTGCAAAGTCCCTACAGAACGCTTACAGTAGGCCCTCGATTAAGTGGGATATCCTACCTTAAGACACCGCCCAACCGAAAAACCCGCCGAAATAGAAACATATAAATAACATGTAACAAAAACATGTAATATATAAACAAAGATTGTGTAAAGAGGAAGGCTCAATTACACAATACAATGGCACAGTTTACAACAATAAACATGCCACTTAACTTATGATGCAATCCTATCGTCAACAACAGCAACGAAGAAGCACTGTAGTCAGCATTCTAAGGAACAGAGGATCCAACGCTGAAGGGTACTTCTGAACTTGCTTCTCAAACGACAATAACAAAGCTGGTACTGAAACTTGGACTTCAAAACAACTGCGACAACAAGGGTATCGGAACTTGACCTTCCGTACTACAGTAGCAATGATGATATCGGAACTTGACCTTCTGAATACACGGGCTCAGGAAAACGTTGAACTGTCAACAATCTACCGTGCAGCGCAGGGTACCTTCAATTATCACGAAGTTGACTAAAGCACGCCAATATCCCCATACTGGCCACCATAATCTTGGAGACCATACTGGTCATCATAATGTTGAGTGTCTGTTCCTGGCCTCTATAATGCTGAGGTCTGTAGAATAGCCACCATGAATGTTACAGTGCTGTATATGTGAGTAGGGGTCAGGTCAACCCAGGCAATACAATGATGTGAATATAGGTCACCAGGCGTTGAGGCACTGACAGGGTGTAATGAGGACTCTCTCTCAAACGTACAGGCTCTCAGATGTGTAGTAATCGTAGCAGTATGTAGTTGACATGATGTGTGAGTGAGTATACATCAGAGTAAATAGTAGACGCGAATGCGTATAGAATCTTGGACAAGTCCACAGGACACTCACTCAATCACATGTCCATAATGGATAGCTATACTTTAAGAAAATAGCGTTTTTGAGGTGTCAAAATTAGAAAACAGCCCTAGAAAGGATCAAGAGATACGAAAGCCAGTATACTGTTGTTTGGGCCAAATGGATCTAGCGGGAAGTACAGTATACTGGCTCTTGGGGGTTAAAGAGTTAACGATACACCCCTGTTTTATTGGTAAAACACCGGTGTAAGTTTTTCGAGACACTGGATGTGCAATAGTATGTGTCCGTCGCTTATGTATATATATATAAATGTATGTATGTATGTATGTATGTATGTATGTATGTATGTATGTATGTATGTATGTATGTATGTATGTATGTATGTATGTATGTATGTATGTATGTATGTATGTATGTATGTATTTGTATGTATGTATGTATGTATGTATGTATGTATGTATGTATGTATGTATGTATGTATGTATGTATGTATGTATGTATGTATGTATGTATGTATGTATGTATGTATGTATGTATGTATGTATGTATGTATGTATGTATGTATGTATGTATGTATGTATGTATGTATGTATGTATGTATGTATGTATGTATGTATGTATGTATGTATGTATGTATGTATGTATGTATGTATGTATGTATGTATGTATGTATGTATGTATGTATGTATGTATGTATGTATGTATGTATGTATGTATGTATGTATGTATGTATGTATGTATGTATGTATGTATGTATGTATGTATGTATGTATGTATGTATGTATGTATGTATGTATGTATGTATGTATGTATTGATGTATGTATGTATGTATGTATGTATGTATGTATGTATGTATATGTATGTATGTATGTATGTATGTATGTATGTATGTATGTATGTATGTATGTATGTATGTATGTATGTATGTATGTATGTATGTATGTATGTATGTATGTATGTATGTATGTATGTATGTATGTATGTATGTATGTATGTATGTATGTCTGTATGTATGTATGTATGTATGTATGTATGTATGTATGTATGTATGTATGTATGTATGTATGTATGTATGTATGTATGTATGTATGTATGTATGTATGTATGTATGTATGTATGTATGTATGTATGACATAACAATAAACAAAGAGATAATAGTTAAACCATCACTTTTCGGCAGCAGCAACGCCTCATTTAAGACTCATGCCGTAAAACCTGATTTAACAATAATCAATCGACAGAACAAAACAGCTTTTATAGTGGAGGCAGCAATACCATATGATGCCCATTTAGATAAATGTTACCAACATAAATTTGATAAGTACTATCCATTGACTGCAGAAATTAACGAACTAGGCTACCGTACGCATGTAATCGTACTGATAATTGGTAGTTTGGGTCATGTGCATGCAAAGTGTGTGAGTGGATTAATGTCGCTAGGGTTGCGGAAATTTGAAGCAAAGGTTTTATGTAAATATGTCAGTATTAGTGCAATTATAGGTTCTTACAGAATATGGAAACTTCGATGTAAAAAACACCCATTTTGAATTGCTGGGATGTTTTCCACACAGTCTAAACTCAATTGTGCTCCTCTGTATACTATACCATACGACTATTGTATTTGATGCTATATTTAATATCTCACTCCACTAGCGGTCAAAGTTTTTTTTTTTATGGCAAACAAAATTCTGATAAAACCTCCATGTAAAAACAACCATATTGCTCTACTTGAATGGTATTCCTCACACATTTTGTAAATTTCAATAATTCTCATTTTTGGCAGGGTATACCATATCATTATATGCCAATGTCTTTTAGAAAGCTTAAAATTTTTTTATGTATGTGTAAAACGAAGGTTCGATGTAAAAACACCCACATATAACTACTTGAGACGTCTTCCAAGAACTGTGTTACATTTAGTGTTAAGATTGAATTTTACCATCATGCTGTGATCGACATTGATACCCCTTTCATTTTCCTAACGCTACCGACTGTTATGTTAGATAGTCCACATATCAACTTTACCATTTGTCGTTATCGTTATTTAAGTTTTCTTTATATGAAAATATCTAAATAGAAGAATGATTGTGGGATTAAATCCCTTAGGGGTGCTATTGTTGTGGCTCGTTAAGTATGAAGGACTATATTCTTTAATCGTTCCTACTTCAGTGATGGTACCATGCTCTCCTTAAGGAGCAATAATGAGAAGGAAGAATGTAATTCATCTTTTACTCCTGCTTCTTCATTACTTTAATACTGATGTAGTAGAAATAACATTTGATGAAAAAAAATAAGCATTATCACTATACGTACTTGCACCTTATTACAACTTTTAAAAAATCTGATATTTTGCGGTCCGTAGATCAGTTTAATGAATCAGTCGTGGAATGACAAAGTGACACATGTCGATTTGATGTCACGTGCTGGCCTTCAAAGCACGTATACATTGCTTTGACAGCGCAGACAACGCTAACTTGGCCAAGTCCGCCGCATGGAAAACTAGCGCATCCCACAGACATTTTCCACTGAACACTGTCAAATGGCACAAAAACAGCCGGGCAACCGGAGCTAAGTTTCAAAGAGTGTGCAAAAGAGACACGAAGTAACTGGACATAGATTCAGCTTTCTGGTACGACCAAGCAGCCGATTACACCAAGTGGCAATTCCCCCTTCGGGGCAACATTAAAGTGGGCGAAAAGAAGTTCTCACAACGAGCAGATGAGAAAAGGATACGTCGAAAGGAATACAAAGAAAAAAAAACAGCTGAGGGCTATCACCTCAGGGGTGCATTATTATAATCAGTTATGGCTGAAGGGGGCAAATACACCATTACGCCGTTACATCACTGTTGGTCGGATATTTCATGTGTTCATCTATTTCGCCGCAAAAGGATGAATTAATGAATAAACAAAAAGCAGTGCCGGCAAAAATAATTAGTTTAATTTTAGCTATTTTATTTTCAGTATTAACGCACTGATTGAAGAGGCAGAAGAGTTCATAATTTCCGACCACAAATCTCGGAAGGAGATTATTCCTAGGGGGACATTACCTCTTGGAATCCAGATGATCTGTGTGAAGGCATATGTGCACAAGAACAAACGACATAGTGCTGGCATGTGTGTAAGTAAAATAGCGCATTGCTGTGTGTAGTTCACATATTACCGACACATTTCATCTAATACTCGTACAATATGCTTACCCCTGATAATTCATTATGTGTCATTGCCACCTCCCAAATATATCACCTTTCAGATATTATTACTTGGTAGATACTGACTAAACAATTGGAATAGCACAAAGTAATGAATGCGATTGATAAGGGACTTTTCGCGGCCATCACATTGATAAAGGCGTTTCTTTGTTGTGATGTTTGATGATACTGCTTTCATAAGGTTATGAATGGTCAACTCTTCTTGACACAGTATTAAGTAGTTAGGTCACCTTGTACGTCAAGTGTTGGAGCGCTGACAAGGGACCGTGTTGACATAGAGTGAGAGTGTAGATGTAAATAACGCGAATGGGTGTATAGTTCTGTTAAGTTGACAGGTCACTCACTCAATCATAGTTTGAAGTCAATAAAGGGCAGACCACTGATGACGTTTCATACATTTAATAATGGACGTACACTTCGAGATCACGATTACAGTCATTTGAACAGGTTGGCACAAAAATCATCGTATACTTGAAAAATGGTTGACAATATCAGATGTGCATTTATGTGGCATGGCAATATAATGAAACGATAGTAGGCAAGCACTCAATATTCTGGTGGTCTATCGTCTCATGTCCTAACTGACTAATCGCGTCAGTTAAGGTGGATACATAAACATCAACAATGTTCACTGACAGAACCTTCTCCTGGCTAAGTTTCTCAAGCCGTAAATTCATCCAATGTTTATAGCAATAATGTTATACCACAGTAGTGGGTTTTCATAATATGTAGATCTCTGTACCATCATCAGATAATAAGACCTTTTCTGTTCTCCGATAATGATCCGCTTACAATGGCGGGAATCCAAGATGGCTCTCCTCCGTGAGCTTCGCTCACTCAATCTGCTATCAATAAGGCTGGTTACATCAAATAATCTAGTGCTGCTAGATAACATGTCATGTTCATCTGTAATCAACAATCCTAGATGCACGATAATACGTCTCTCAGCTAGGCTTAGCAATAAAGGTGCAGCAAAAAAGGGTATGGTTTTACCTGGCTTGAGGAAAACACATACAAGCGAATAACGCACGTCATTCCTAGGCGTTAATAATGGACATTAGGAGAATCTCTATTAATACAGTCATACAGAGAAACAATCTCCTTCCTAAATTACATCAAAGAGATCAAATCAAACTTTCCAGTCGACCAGCCCATAGCAGCGACGACATGACAGACTTCTCTGTCCACACAGACAATCGACGCATGCGCAGATAAGCCTTTCACCCCAGAGTTCAGCTCACAAAATAGTCCGACATAGAAATACAAAGATACAAAGATATAAGACCGAATCACCTTAAATAGTCAAGGAATAAATATAAATTCGGGCCATAAACATTTTAAGCAAGACCAATCTGTTTCTGGCCATACCAGACGCAAAATGATGTAAATCTATTATTCATACGCCAGATTGTGACACAAGAACAGATAACCTATAGAACCGAATACAACATCGAACAATCAGGCTCACGACGCAAGTATAATGCGCAGATGAAGAATACCAGCAATTTATAACGCCAAATTACGCCAAAGTCGAAGTATAGATCGACCGGTGAGAATATATCTCAACATCTCAGAGAAACTATTTCTCTAAGTATAAACATTTCCAGGGAGGTGTCACCAACGCATACTACAATACTGGCAATGACACAATGCATACAATAATTTTAATCACAATTTCATATTAAGTACCATAAGTTCATGATTGACAAAAGAAAAATATCAAACGAGTAGCGGTGAATATACATTAGTGACCCGCATGGTGTTTATACCATCACCATATCATATATTACAAATGTGTACCTATTTTGATATAGAAAAAATAACTGTTGTAAAGCTAGACATATTAGAAAGTCCAAGATTTAACAGTTATTTGGAATCATGTGGGCATCTAGACAGAATGTCTGCCATCACATTTTCTGAACCACGGATAGCTCGCACCGAGAAATGAAAAGGTTGAAGAGCAATGGCGTATCGAGTTGATCTCGAGCTCTTCAAGTTTTTACTTTGAATAGCCGTAAGAGCTTTCTGGTCAGTTTCCACTATGAAATGCGCGCCAAGAAGGAATCTTTGAAGTTTGAGAATTGACCAAACCATCGCCAAAAGTTCACGGTCTAAAACCGAGTAATTCCTTTCTGCCGCATTAAGTTTTCGTGAGATATACATTACAGGATGCAGAGTTTCAGAGTACTCTTGCATTAGTGCCGCTCCAATCCCAGTGGATGAAGCGTCACTACGAAGAACAAATGTCTTATCTGTAGTAGGTAACATTAAAATAGGTGATGTTGAAAACAAAGTTTTAATCTTATCCAAAGATGATTGGCATTCCTGAGACCAGTGAAACATATTAGGAGACCCTTTCTTTAGTAACGAAGAAAGCGGTAACATGATAGAGGATAGATTCTGAATGAATCGTCCATAAAATTGTATAAGACCTAATAGACTTCTCACTTGCTTTTTAGTCTTAGGAATAGAGATGTTAAGTATTTTACTGGTATTATGGTCCTCTGTCTTTAGGAAACCATGGCCAACACGGTGACCTAGGTAAGAAATTTCGCTAAAACCAATACATGCTTTAGAGGGTTTCGCTGTCAACTTATGCTCGCGTAAGGTAGACAGTAATTCATATAATCCCAAATAGTGATCTTCCAAATTATCACTGAAAACACAGATGTCGTCTAAGTACGCAATGACATCTGAACGATGAGATCGGATTCGACGCATCATACGTACAAATGTAGCTGGAACGTTCATAAGGCCGAAAGGCATAACATTCCATTGAAACAAACCCCTAGGTGTAGAAAAAGCAGTAAGAGGTTTGGCTCGTTCACTTAATGGGACTTGCCAATATCCTTTTGACAAATCAAGTTTAGTGAAGAAATGAGATTTAGAAAGCCTAGTAAGTAGCTCTTCTAGTAAAGGCATAGGTTCGGCATCGAACTTCGTAACCTGATTCAATTTGCGATAATCAACGCAAAGACGTATGTTATTGTCTTTTTTTCGCACAATAACCATCGGCGAAGAATTTGCAGAACTGGATGGTTCGACTATTTTTAATTCTATCATCTCATCCAACTCTTTCTCGACCTGTGTCTGAAAATGTATAGGTATAGGATATGGTCTGACCGTAATAGGATTATGGTCAGTTAGAATAATGTCATGTTCAATGACATTGGTGTGTCCAGGAATGTCAGTAAGGACATCCTGAAACGTTTGTAACATAGAAGAAACTTGTCGCTGTTCCTCTAGAGATAAATTAGGAGAAACAGTAACGTTTTTCCATGATTCACTAGAATGGAGTGGAATCACTGGAATAGGAAGATTTACATCCGAGAAACTTGTTTCTTCATCCTGTATTACTGACAAGGATGAGAAATGACCATGTGGTACTGTGGAATCGTCCGTTGCCTGAAAAATAGGCAGCAAATAATCAGGACGTTCATGGAATTCCGTAAGCATATTGATGTGGAAGGTTTTATGTTTCCCATCAATATCGACAATATAGTCAACATCGGAAATTTTCGAGATTATATCGAACGGACCTTTTAATGAGATAAGAAGTCTGTTTTCCTTACAAGGTAGCAGAACATATGCTTTGTCCCAAGGACAAAGTTGTCGTAAGGTTCTCTTCTTATTGGCAAATTGCCTTGCCTTCTGTTTGGCAAATTCAGAAGAAGAAGTTGCTAATCTACATGCTTCGATAATCTTGTGTCTAAGCGCGATGACATATTCGTAAGAAGATTTTGTGTCATCATCAATATTATCAGCGGTTATAACATCATGAAGCAAAGATATAGGGCCGCGCGGTCGCGCGACGAAGACAAGCTCTAAGGGAGAAAATCCTGTATGTTCATTGGGAACCTCTCTATACGCAAAGAAGGCCGCGGGCAAAACCCTATCCCAATCTTGAGGATGATCCTCAGTTATCTTCCTTAGTAAGTTTTTGAGTATTCTATTTAGACGTTCCACCATCCCATTAGACATAGGATGATAGATACTACTCAATGATCTATCTATCTTCAGAGTAGACATCACTTGAGCCATGGTATCTGATATCAATTGGGTGCCAATATCTGATAATATTTCTCCGGGGAATCCCAGACGAGAAAATATAAGCCAAAGAGCGTCTGCAATATTGGCAGTGGAAATGCTCTTCAGAGGTATAGCCTCTGGCCAACGTGTGCACATGTCCACACACGTTAAGATAAACTGATGTCCTCTGGCAGATTTAATCTTAAATGGACCAATAATGTCTATTGCCATTTTCTGAAACGGCCGAATAGGAATATCTGCAGCCTGAATAGGTGCAGCATGGCGTGGACCTTTGGATTTGACTTCTTGACATACCTTACAAGATCGGCAATAAATCCATATGTCTTTGTTTACGAAAGGCCAAAAGAAAGCCGCAAGAACTCTTGACTTAGTACGTAAAAAACCCATATGTCTAGCACACTGAGAGTCACGAGCGCGCTGCAAAACTTTAACTCCCAAATTCTTGGGAACAAGAATCTGAGAATGCATTGACGTAGTAGAGTCTTGGACCATACGCACAAGTACGCCATTCTTCATTTTAATCCAAGATTTTCGATTTGTATCTTTATTTGGATCACCTTTTGTTGCAAGAGTGAAGAATTTCTTTAGAGTGGGATCATCTTCGTGCTGTTTTATAAATGAGTCACGAGAAATTACCAAGGGATCATCTTGGTTATGCACTGTGGTATCTTCAGTAGATGAAGTTTGAGGCATATTGAGAGCTTGTGCTTTTGTGACTACTGCGTTAGCAGTGTGCATATTTTGTTCTTCCCAAGCAGCAATTTGTTGCGGAGTGCATTCTTTGACTCCGTGAATACGACCAATGATGAGATCAGCGATCGGATTCGGCAGAAGACATGCGTGCTCATCTCCCGTAAAGAAAGGAGTAGCAATATTGATGATAGCAGTAGAGTACTTCTCTAAGGTGCCGCCAAATGTTACACATTTTACTACCTTGCCTGGGGCAAGGGAAGAATCTACGAGTGACTGTCTAACACCAATGGTGGTGCATCCAGAATAAAAAAGAATTGAGACTGGGCTATCATTTACTAGACCTTTATGTAAGACAGGAGATCCTCTTCCATCATGCGCGACTGACGCAGGAAGAGCAAGAAGAGGGTGACCACAACTTAAAGTAGACACTGTAGTTGGTTCAAATAATGATTTGCATTGGGGCATTGAGATGCTCTCCCAAAATCAAAAGCAGAACATGCCATATTATTAGAGCTTTTATTATCATTAGTCTGATTACAGGCTTCATGGGACTCTTGCTGCGCAGAGTTTGCCTGATAATGTGATTTATGTTCGTTGTGTTGCGATCTACCTCGCTTATTATTGCCTCTCCAATTATTATTGTCTCCTCTATTGTAACCCCTATTTGGGTTTGAGTCATAGTTCTCATGGTTACAATCATTATGTCCATCATAACGAGTATCTCTGTAATTATGGTCTTGTTGTCTCCATGACGGATGACTTGGATAGTTCCTATAATGAATTCCTCTGCGGAAATTCCTATAATTGTGGCAACCCCTGTATCGAGGGCTATCAGCTCGTCTCCAGTTCTTCGAAGAAGAACCTTGAAATGATTGATTACCTTGATTTTGATAATTATTCCAGTTACTCTTTTTATCAAACCTGTTTTGTGGTCCTTGAAATTTGTGTAAGTAATTAGGGTTGTATGGTGTTGCTGAAGCAACTGGCATACTTTCCTTAACCTTAGTATTGCTAATAGCTACGTCCGAATGTGCAGTGACGTATTGGGTACAATATTGTTCCATTTCTTTTAGTGTCTTGGGTTTACGCTCATGTAGGAATTCAAGGAATTGTTTATTTACGCTTGACATAATCTTGTCTCTGAGCAACAAGTTCATAAGGGCTTCATATGTCTTTTCTGTTTTGGACAGCTCAATCCAACGATTAAATGTAAGACGTGTCCTTGCAATGAATTCTGAGAATTCTACCCCTGTTTCATGTACCATTCTCTTAAATAAAAGACGGTAACCTTCCTCTGTCAATTGATATTTTTTAAATAAGGCTGCTCTGATAACATCATAATTATCCTGGTCAGCCTCTTCTACCAAGCTTAAACTAGTCAGAGTGTCACCTTTCAGTATCTCGGATAACTGATTAGCATATTGTGATCTATCCACGTTATGATTTCGACAAGAACGTTCAAACCTATCTAGCCAAACTGTTATATCGTCACTGGATGGATTAAATGCTGGTAGCTTGATCTTGTAAATAAAAGGTTTACCATTACCACCAGATGACTGATTAACATTACTCATATTTGTCAACTTCAATTTTTCTAACTCAAATGCTAAAAGTTTTTTCTCATGTTCCCTTTTTGTCTTTCTCTCCTCGGCTTCAGCTTCTCTTTGTAATCTTTTTTCTTGAGCCCCAGCTTCTCTTTGTAATTTTTTTCTTCAGATTCTCTCTGTATTTTTTTTTCTTCAGCCTCAAGTCTTTTTTCTTCAGCCTGAAGTTTTCTTTCCTCCACTTGAAGTTTTCTTTCCTCTGCTTGAATTTGCCTTAAATTCTCAGGATCTGTTTTCTTTTGTTCAGCTTCTGCTTTCCATTTATTTTCCTCTTTTTGTTTCTTTTCTTCTGACTTCAATGCTATGGCAGTCGAGTATTCTTCCAATTCTTTACCAGACTTGCTTAGGGATTTCCCTATCTCAATAAAGTAATCTAGAGTCGACATAATGTTTAACAATATGTGACTAGTTACCTGAAAAAGTCAATGAAATTTATTCCACCGTAAATGAGGGCAAGTTTTAATAAACTTGAATAACCAGCTCCCTTTATCCCAATCTCTGTGGGAGACAAGCCTTTAATAAGGTCTTGTATACTCACTTGTATAATAATAATAATAATAATAGTAATGAACTACCAGTTTATTCTATACTACAAGTGTACTACACAGCTAGTAGTGTATTATCAAATATACCTTATCTAGCATATGTCAACCAACAACATAAACAAAGGACAATCAAGAAAGACAATATGGAAACATTCGCAGACATCAAATAAGTTAAATAGGAAAACTGAAGAAAATAATCACAGAACCTGTGATGACAACCGCGAGGAAATAAACAACACAAATGACGTCACAGTGTATAAATATATAGTTGTATAGAACTAAATGACAGGAAAGATGAGACCTACAAATACAAACAAATCAAAACAAAACTAAAGAACATAAAAAATATTACAAAAACAAGGAAGAAAAAAAAACACGTCGTCACAACTAACAAAAATAGCAACAATTTGTCGCTAGCAAATTTTCAATTAAGAAAATTCGCGCCTATAGAACACTAATATAAGCCTTCTATTACGTGGGAAATCTTATATCAGCCACCTTACCCAACAGTCCACAGAGATATACACAACACTATAACATGTAACACTTAAACATAAATATATATATGTGTCATATAATGTAATGTAATGTGTTGCACAGAAGGCTCAGATGTTATCACACAATAGTATTATAATTAACAATAATCATTCTGGCTTTAACTATTACAATGTTCAATATAGAGCAGAACACCAGAAGATCCACCGTTAAAATATAAGCACTTCTCGCTAACACAGTTAATACTTGCTACCACTCTGCTGTGTAATGCTGTCTGCTATATCAGAAATGTCAACAAGCGCTTGTGTAAAGATAGACTCATTTGAAGCCTATAATGGATACTCTTTAGTTTTGGCCACTGCTGAACGACTACTGCAAAGCAGGGGAGGCAATACCGTCACAAGCACATAAGACATCAGGACTAAAAACTAATGGCAAACGCTGTCTCACTGTTACGGCCAATGAAGAACAGCACACAGGCTGGCAAAATACGCCCGTTCAAGGCAGCATAAGAAACTAGAGACGCTACAGTGCCCATAGCGCCAAAATTCGAGCTGGTCACATGACCACTTTTGCTCGTACGCTTCCGTCCTTCCTTCGGAATCTTTCATTTATTGACCCGAACGAACCGCTCGTCTTACGAACAAGCCTGCTAAATGCACGACGAAAATGCGCCGTAACATCCAACTCCCCCCCCCGCCAACCGCTCCTCCCCTTAAAAAAACAACGCATTTTTCTTCCCTCCGGAGGATGCTGAGCCCCATCCTCTTCAGAAGTTCGGAGACCCATATGCCGCATAACAGCATACCATCACTCGTCTTGTAACCATCTTCTTTGTACCCTACCAATCTACCACATTCAAACCTCAGTAAAAACTCACATATGTTTACAAAATATATCACCCGAGGTAATAGCAGCCGGAAAAAATGACAATAGCTGCCTCACCTTGGTATCACAGTACTGATACCCAGTAGGGCTGCTACGTACATTCATCTGCTCACTATACATCAGTACCTACACGTCAAGATACACTTTCTACAATCTTCACCATTCCAGACACAGCATATACAAATGCTTTATGGCGATATACAGCATGAAATCAATGTACATGAAATTTAAAACCAACTCATGACATTAACATTTGAAATCTACATTTAACCATTAGTACAAATACCCAAACTATAAGATCTGCAATTTATTTGCTATACCTATTGTCATTCTCGAAAAGACCCTTTATGAGACCCCTGTCCTTTTCCAAAAATTACAATCTGGGCAGAGCGTCTGCTACCACATTATGGACTCGTTCAATTGGGAGAATAGTAAAATGGAAGTGCTGCTGTAATAACGCCCACCTTGTTAACTTGGCACTAGTAGATTTGGCCGACTGCAAAAATAGCTGCGGTTTGTGGTCTGTGTGGAGGAAAAAATGCGCTCCCAACAGGTATCTTGCCAACTTAGAGACGTCCTACACGATCGCAAGGCGTTCCCTTTCGATCGTGGAGTACGGTGTCTCAGCCGCTAACAACTTCTGACTGACGTACAACACCGAATGAAGTGAGCCTTCATGGTCCTGCATTAGACAAGCGCCAATGCATATCGACGAAGCATCGGTGTGTAAGATCAGAGGTTTGTCTAGATCTGGCAAACGCAAGATGGGTTGCTTTTTATTCTAATCCAATGCGCTTTCACACTCCGCGGGCGATATTATCATACTTGCCTCCCCCTTTGTGGAAAGGGGGGTACGCGATGCAGCAAAAGACTCCAAGATCTTGGTCACTGTGTTATCTTAGGGATTAATTCCGTTATAGCCAACAATGTGACCCAGGAAGCTAAGCTCTGCGTAGCCAATCGACAGTTTGCGCGGACGAGCAGTAAGTCCTCAAACACTTCAAACAAGGTACCAAAACAAATCCCTTCCATAAAATGCTCCAGTCCTTCTTACTGGCCATGTCTTAAAACATGAATATTGTAATAATTTAAGCTCCACTATATTTGCGGGTGAAAAAAACATGAATGAAACCTAAACGAGCGCATAGGTAACATTTCCAGTCCTTCTTACGTAATGGCCTACATTGTTTGCCACACATATTTGTTTCACATTGAATGAAAACATGAATCTATTAGTAGTATGTAAATAATTTAAGCTCTAGAGCAACTGTGTGTTGTATATTCCATCAGGGATATGCTGTGGGGTTATCCACCTCACTTGGTCACTTTGATCTCTATTTATTCCGATTTTAAGGAGCCCGATGTTACCATACACCTATTGCTTTGTTTGGTTTTCATATGACTGTTGCCGTGTTACGTGATCGTTGGGTCTTTCATTCAATGCTTGGTTATTCATCATTATCTCAGTTAATGTCCATACATAGGTTTTCATTGATTACTGAGTGTCCAAGGAAACAGTGGTTCCGTACGAATCTCTTTATCGTTAATATAAACTTCATATGAAGAAGAGTTCATCAGGTCAAACAACAATCAATACTCAAGTTGAAGCAACTAAGCGTAACCGAAGTAATGGGGGTAAGTCCTTGCGTGAGTCCAAACGTTTATTGACGAAACAACGGATGAAGACATTACATATGTTATTCATTGATAGCATACATCTATAATTTAGTACATTGTGAATCCATATCATATTCTCAGTCCGTGTCCAGTAAAATGAATCAACATCGCCAGAACAGCATAGCTGTGTGCACGCGTAGTTGTGATTTCCAACGACCGACAATGAGCGTATGCGTCTGATAAATATAATCATATGGACTGAAATAATCTTCCTAATGTTGATTATATACCGACCTATTATATTACTTTATTCACATACATTTGGACTGACCCTGAGTCCCTACTTCGAAGTACTTATATAAATATGTGGCAATACAATGCCTAACACTGGACGTCTAAAGGACGCGTCTTCACAGCTTGACTGTCAACGTAAAAAGGGTCTCGTATCTAAGTCACGATGCGTGACCTACCAACGCTAACACGTCATAAATCGATCGTGTATATAGCGTTCAATAGTCCGTGAATTCTTAACCTACAATTATTTTAAACGCTGTGACCCTAGAGGTAGCACCCTGCCAACTATAGCAGACGACTTCAATAAAATACCGTAACAATTCCCTGCACGCCCGGGAAAAAAATCTATTAGATAGATGTTTTTTTAACAATCTTTCTCAAACATTTAAAAACATTTAACAAAAACCCGACATATGGTCTACGATGTTCTGGCTAGAACAGTGTCGTGGTCGTGTCGATAATATATAATCATGTAACATATTGACAGTCATGCTTTACATGTAAATTAAATAACCTAAAGGATTGTCAACAGTCATTAACTAATTAACTAATTAATTAACGTAAGTGTTAACTAAGTACGAATGTGAGATGTCATGAAATTATTATAACCAATTAAAATTAAACTAATTACTCATAGTGTATGTGTAAGTAGTCAAATTATTGAAAATCCAGTTAACGAAAGTGAAAGAAGATGTCATAAGAAAAAGACAAATGAGGAGTAAAGACAAGTGAAATGTAGATAACTAAGTTATAAAATCAATAGCTTTTAAATTAAATATATGTATCACTAAATACTTAACGTAATTAATTAAATAATAATATATTATATCATTATCATATTACTAATTATATCTAAGAATATTATCTAAGCATTGTGTGAGATTCATTTGTTTTCTTTGTTACACATTTTTTTTCATAGTTCATTTTCATATTTTTTCCCCTCACATTTCAATTTAATTTTATTTCTTTATTAATTCAATCAATAACTAGAACTAAGTAATATTGGATATGACGATCCAGACGTCGTTATTTTCCATAAGGATCTACATAAAGTTCCATTCGAAAACTGTTTAACTGTTCCGATCCTGAATGAATTTAAGTTTCACAACGTTCAATTAGTCATGTCACATAACGAAATTTGTCCAATTTGAATTCAGATATTCTTTCCGACTTTGTTGCAACTAGTTGTAGCATGAATGGACACTAACCAAAGTCCCAGCGTAAATACGAACTCAATGTCTCTTCAAAATTCATTTCGTATGACGCATGTCCCTAATAATCATTTATTTGAATTGTAGTCGACGTTTCATTCACAGGTCGAGAGTTTAACGATAGGATTCTGTCTCTTATGATAGGTACTTTCGTTACTTTATTCGAAGAGTTTCAGTGTTCATACATCGACATCTGAAGGATTTCTAGAAAGTACGTCCGCCACGATATTCTCTGTGCCTGATATATATTCAATTGTAAATTCGAATGGCTGAAGGAGAATGGCGAATCTTGTTAGCTTGGGGCTTCTATGATTAGCACGGCGTAGCGATGCCACCGCCTTCTGATCTGTTTGGATCACGAAGGGTGCACCCAAGAGGAATTTTTGTAGACAACAGCCAACAACTCTTTATCCACCGTAGAATATTTAATCTCTGGAGTCTTAAGTTTGCGTGAGATGTAAAGACCCGGATGTAGTATGCCTTCGTGACATTGGAGTAGACAAGCACTAATCCCTTAATTACTGGCATCTGTACGAAGGATAAACTTTTTAGAAGCATCAGGTAGTCTCAAAATAGGTGGATTTGAAAATATATGCAATATTTCATTAAAAGTTTTGTCGCATTCGTCTGTCCATGTCACTTTCAACGGCATGACTTTCTTCAACAATGATGACAAGACAGCCGTGATGGATGACAAGTTAGGTACGAATCTGCTGTAGTATTGAACTAACCCTAATAAGCTCCTGACTTGCTTCTTCGTTTGAGGAACTGATAATTTTAAGATTTTTGAAACCGTACAAGGAACCGTTTGAATACGTCCCGCTCCAATAATATGCCCCAGAAAGGTTATCTCCTGAAACGCAATTGGTATTTTTGTAGGTTTCGCGGTTAAATGATTATCCCGGAGTATTTCCAAACCACATTTAAGCCCTGAAAAATGTTCCTCAAATGACGAACTAAATAAGCATATGTCGTCGATGTATGTGATGATGTCTGGTCTACCTGATAAGATATTTCGCATCATGCGAATAAAGGTAGCTGGAGCGTTAACAAGCCCAAAAGGCATCACATTCCACTGGTAAAGACCTTGTGGAGTGGAAAACGCTGTGTAGTATTTTGCTTTGTCGGTTAGTGGTATTTGCCAATAACCTTTAGTTAAGTCTATCTTCGTGAATATTGTTGCGTTGGATAGACGTGGAAGTAAATCGTCAATAAGTGGATGTGGTTCGCTATCAACTACAGTCTGAGCATTTAGCTTCCTATAGTCCACGCATAGTCTAATGTTGTCCTTCTTTCTGACTATGTCTAATGGAGACAAAAATGGAGAGTTACTAGGCTCAATAATCCCTAAAGACAACATCTGCTCAAGTTCTTTAGTAGTTTTAGTAAGAAAGTGTAGTGGAAAAGAATAAGGGTGTACACGAATTGGTGTATCATTATTAAGAGTAATGTCGTGACTAATTACTGATGTGCGACCTGGTACGTCGGTCAACACATCTAGGTAAGATTGTAGAAGATCAGCAATCTGATGATGCTGTTGCGGTGTAACCGAAGAAGAGATGGTTACGTCCCGCCAAGATTCAGTAGATTGTACTATAGGTACAGGTAACGCCATCTGTACCTCAGGAAAAGAAGATTCTTCTTACTGAATAACTGACAGATTAGAATAGTGACATAGTAGACAAGATACCAAAAGTGTCACCTAATAGAATAGTCTACCTTTACTAATATATGTACGAATAGATACTAGGAAAGAGAAAAAAAAATTAAGATGATCTGCCGTGTAATTAAAGAACTTACTAAGTGCCTGCCATGTAATATCTTGTGGCAGATTGCGCACTAACATAGTGCGAGAATATGCACCTTTACCAATGTATGTAATATCATTGTCACGAAACGGTGAACAATGACGATATGTATTCCTTGTTATATAACTGGAATTAAATTTCTCCTTAACCATAGAAGTTGTATTTTTATTAGATGACGTATCATCTTGATTGAAGTTAGGATGATACCTATCATTACTAAAGGTATTAGGTTTCATACATGTCGTAGACCTCTCTGGGCTGGGCAAAGCAAAAACTTTGCTGTCAGACTTATTTATCTTAACTTTCTTATGCAGGTTCCTCCTAACCCCAACATTATTTTTCAACTTATTATCCTTCTTCGTAACGTCATTGTCAATGTTGACAATGGCAACTGTCTTCTTAGGATCAGTTATAATCTGATCCTGTCGCCACCATTTATTTTCAGGATTGGAAGTAGTATCCTGTCGAGGAAAGGTATATCTCCCTCGGAATGATCTCCTACCTACCACTGGGTGTTTCAATACTTTAGTATCATTATTATTTTGTCGACGAGTCTCATCTTTCTCCTCATCAACTTCTGGAATAGTACTCAAACTGAAAAAGGAAACTGCTTGTTGCTGTCATTTTTGACGGAGTCATCTGTCAAGTTATTTGCTTATGTTTTTATCATAAGAATAATTGTGTCTTTACCTGCGATGTCAGGTTGATTAGGGGTTGTCTTCCCTTGTTTATTCATTCATTGTGTTTGACCTTTAGGGTCAAAGGTAGACAGTTCGGGCGTATGCCCATGGGCAGGTTTTTTAAGCGGGAGTTGAGTTAGACTTCCGGCAAGCCGGAAAAGTGTCCTGGTTTCTGAAGGGACGAGAGTCCATTGTGTTTTTCGGGGAGAATCTTCGAAGTGACTGCACTGGCAGTTTTCCCCAGTGAATCTCTGTGCGTTGGAATGACAGCAGAGTTCCTTGTTAAGTTCTGTGGACTCGGTTACAGGTAATACCGACTTTTTCCATTACTATGCTTTCGGTAGCAGAACATGTTAGAAGATTGCCTAGTCTGTGAACTGCAGCTCACCGGTCCTCCATTTCAGAACTTATATGTTGTGCTCAAGGTAGCCATCCAAGACTATTAGTCTTCATACCATCCAGAAATCCAGTGACGAAGATATATTGTGGGAGCCGCAGATTGGCGGCATATTTATGTCTACAATAAGCATTACTGCAGGGTTGATGGTAACCTGCTTATCAGAAGTACACAGCCGACGTCAGAACGAGGCCTGTGTTTCGGCTATTATACTACAGCCTAATACAGTGCAATTGGCGGGGAATGCCAAGTTGCACCTATGTGTCAAAGTGATTAAGGTATCTGACGCGTTTAGTCAGTGATCCCAGGGCGACGCCACGAACTGTCCTTATTGAAGAACATTGTACTGACCATGCACGAATATTCAAATGTTTACCAGTTTGCTGAATGCCTAATGTATACCTATCGATTTCCGGTCAGCATGACCTTGTTTACACTGACTGTTCCTGTTGATACCATGTGTGTTCTCGTCAATAAATGTTTTGAAACGTGCCTGCAGTGTCCAAGCATCCTTGACTACTGCATGTGAGTGTATGGGTTGCAGGGTCTACATACATACGAGCCTAAACACATTCGCGCCTTCATTCGCACCCACACTCAGTTCATCATACGCTCGCACTACACACCTAACAACATGTATACTGTCTTGGGCCAGTGATCACCTCAACAAGAGAAAAAGTACAGTTACATTTTTGGTGGACCAGTTACGTGGACTCTTCTGATACATTTCTGGTGGACAGAGCGAGCAATTAACATTATTGATGACATTAATGTGGTCCAGAAATTTACATTTCATGGGGCTATTTGCGTGAGAAGGACAAGTACACATTACATTTCTGATCTGTGGGTCTAAGCTACACACTGGACAGCTGTAACACACATCGCTAATTCTACACTTGCAAGTTTTGGCTACAACAGGACAGAAATAGGTCATCAGCTGTTGACCCAGATCAACAGTGCTAGCATTTATGTTATAATGCTACATAAACCACAACAGGACAAGTACTGAAGTTAACATCTAGGCATTTGCTACGTGGACCACAACTGCAAGTCGAGTCCCTTTTTGTAAACGGTACCGCTGGTCGTTTACACGTTTCAGTCAACAACAGACTTTTCTACGCCCGAGCATTCAAGCTACATTGTTCGAGGTCAAGTTCCTGTTGGTAAACAGTACCTTGAAATTGTAAACATTCTATGTGCAAGTCCTAAGTCGAGAAGGTCATAGTAACTTTTGTTCGTGAATACCACTTTATGCTACAGTGGATTTGACATTCAGTGCGCGCTCTACATTTTGTTTCTGTGTTCGCAAGGAGCAAGTTAGTTACTGTAATATCATGTGTGACTAAGCTTTATTTTGCAACACATTGAATTGATTGCTATTTATGTTAATTGTACTATTTTTGTGTACTTTTCTTGTGTTCTTTTGCGGGTTTTCGGTTGGTGGGTCTTACAGTAAATATGCCACTTAATCGAGGGTTACTGTAAGCGTTCTGTAGGGATTGCAATTTTCTTAATTGAAATTTGCTATCGACTTTTGTTGCTATTTTTTTTTTAGCTGCGACGACATCAGTTAGTGTTGTTTTCGTTATTTTTCCGTTCTTTGATTTTCGACTAATTTTGTTTGTATCTGTTCTTCTCTCATTCCTTCCGTTTATTTCTTTACACCTTTTCGTTTATAACAGTGTTACCATTTGTCTTGTTTATTTTTCGCGGTCATCATTACACATTTGTGTAACATTTTCTTTACTTTTTGCTGTATTCCGCGAACGTTTTCGGTCATTGTTCTGTATCTTTGTCTTTGTATTTATGATTGTTCTACATTATTGTCATACACAGTCTACATACATACACTTGGTCATGTATTATTATTATTGATAAGGTACACTCTTCATATAGAGATTGTTAATAAAATATTATTATATAAGATATTTATACAAGTTCTTTGATAAAAGACTTGTTATCCACAAAGATTGAGACAAGGTGAAATACATATTCAAGTTCTTAAAAAAAAAAAAGACTTGTGCCCATAGTGAGTGGGATATAAAGGAATTATTTTCCACAGGTACTCAAGTGATTTTTTGTTACATTATAAACAAGAGGACCATACAAGGTAAGGTAACTGTTGAATTTTTCAGGTTACTGATCTCATTAGACAGAATGTCTACATTGGATTTCTTCATCCAGCAAGGGTTGACCCTTGGTAAGTCTGGTAAAGAATTGGAAGAATATTCATCTGCTCAATTCGCCATTGCATTGAAGTCAGAAGAAAAGAAACAAAAAGAGGAAATCAAATTGAAAGCAGAAGCTGAACAAAGGAGAGCAGAAGCTGAACTAAAGAAGCTAGATGCTGAGAATAGAAGATTAGAACTTGAAGAGAAAAGGTATCAAAGAGAAGCTGCTGCTGAGGAGAGAAAAGCTCAAGCTGCTGCTGAGGAGAGAACAGCTTAAGCTGATGAAAGAAAATTCCAGATGGAAATGGAAGACAAAAAACTTCAAGCTGCTGCAGAGGAGAGAAAAATTCAAGATCAAGCTGCTGCAGAGGAGAAAAAAATTCAAGCTCAAGCTGCTGCAGAGGAGAGAAAAATTCAAGCTGCTGCTGAGGCTGAAATTAGAAAAATGGAACATGAGGAAAGAAAACAGAAGATGGAACTTGATGAAAGACTCGCAACTTTGGAGTTAGAGAAATTGAAATTGGCGAGTCCAGGTGCTCATCAAACAACTTCGAGTACGACAAAGGAGTTTGTAAGTAGGATTAAATTGCCTCATTTCAATCCTTTAAAGGATGACGTAGCAGATTATCTAGATAGATTCCAATTTTTTATGCGATACGCATAACATAAAAAAGGAAAAATATGTTGAACAACTGATGGAATTTTTTACAGGTGACACAGTGACTACTCTTATGACAATAGACGAACATGACAGGACTAATTATGATGTTGTCAGAGCAGCATTGCTAATGAAATACCAACTAAAAGAAGAAGACTATCGTCTTCGTTTTAGGACAATGTTGCCAGAAAATGGAGTAGATTTCTCTGATTTTGTTACAAAAATACGTCGTACATTTACACGATGGGTTGAGTTGTCTCAGACTGAGAAAACATATGAAGGTCTAATGGACTTATTATTGCGAGATAAGGTTTTGTCATCTGTTAATGATTATTTTCTTGCATTCCTTCATGAGCGTAAGCCTAAGAACTTAAAAGATATGGAGGAATACTGTTGTCAGTATGCCACCGCGCATCCCCATGCTACAGTTAGCAATTCTAAAGTGAAAGAAGGGTTGCCAGCTGCTTCGGCAACACCATATGGCCCTAGTTTCAAAAAAAAATTTCAGGGTGCTCAACAAAACTGGAATAGGGGAAGTAATCAGAATTACACTCAGAAGCGGAGTAATCCAACACATGATGGTTCTTCGTCTATGAATTGGAGACAAGATGGTAGTTCTCGTAATTTTAGTGGTAATAATTTGAGACACTTTCGCAAAGGCTATCCAAATAATAACTATTCGAACTTTCGAGGTAATCATTCTCGACGTCAAGATTATGACGATGGTGAATTTAGAAACCGGGATTCAAACCGGAATGATGATTACAATAGGCAATATGATAACAATTACAGGGGAAATGATAGTCGAAATAATTACAGGGGAAATGATAATCGAGGCAGACCTAGGTTTAACAAAAAAGACCTTTCCAACAGGCAAACTCTGCACAACAAGAGTTTGATGGAGCCTGTAATACAGTAAATGATAGTGGTAACTCTAGGGCTATCACTGGTTGTGCTTTCGATTTTGGGAGAGCAACTGAATGCCCCAATGCTTAACATTGTTCGACTCATCGACTGTATCTACTCTAAGTTGTGGTCACCCTCTTCCTGCTCTACCTGCTACAGTTGCGCATGATGGGAGAGGATCTCTCATCTTACATAAAGGTCTAATAAATGATAGGCTAGTCTCAGTACTCTTCGATTCGGGATGTACTACCGTCGGGGTTAGGGAATCTCTGATAGATCCTTGCTGTGCCACTGGAAAAACAATCAAATGTGTTACATTTGGTGGTACTATGGAAAGTTATCCTACTGCTATTATTAGGATTGACACTCCCTTCTTCACAGGAGATGTCCATGCATGTCTTCTTCCTAATCCTATTGCGGATCTTATAATCGGTCGTATTCATGGGGTTAAGGAATGCACCCCGCAACAAATTTCTAGTTGGGAGAAAAAAAAAACATTCAAACGGTCAATGCAGTGGTGACAAGAGCTCAAGCTCTTAATCCCCCAACTTCATCGGATAATAGTAATGAAGTTGATAGCCAAGACGAGCACTTGGTGATTTCCCATGACTCGTTTGTTAAACGTCAAGAAGAGGATCCTTCTTTGAAGAAATTCTTCCTTCTTGCAAAGAAAGGGGATCCCAATCAAAATACGAATCACAAATCGTATATTACTATGAAGAATGGTATATTGGTACGGATGGTACAACACTCGGACAAGTCTATGCACTCGCAAATTCTTGTGCCTAAGTGTATGAGAGCCTTAATTCTTCAGCATGCACACGATTCTCAGTGTGCTGGACATATGGGTTTTTCCAGAACTAAAACTAGAGTCCTTGCGTCTTTCTTTTGGCCATTTGTTAATAAAGACATACGAATTTATTGCCGATCTTGCAAAATTTGTCAAGAGGTCAAGTCTAGAGGTCCGAGACATGCTGCTCCTATTCAGGCTGCAGATATTCCGATTCGGCCGTTTCAGAAAATGGCTATAGACATCATTGTTCCGTTCAAAATTAAGTCAGCCAGAGGACACCAATTTATCCTCACTTGCGTGGACATGTGCACGCGTTGGCCAGAGGCTATTCCTCTGAAGAGCATATCAACTGTCGATATCGCTGATGCTCTTTGGCTCATATTTTCTCGTCTGGGATTCCCCGGAGAAATACTGTCGGACCACGGCACTGAGTTAATTTCGGACGTTATGTCTCAGGTAATGGCTACGCTAGACATTAAAAGGTCTCTCAGTAGTATTTATCATCCAATGTCCAATGGATTGGTAGAACGCCTTAACAGGACACTAAAGAACTTACTTGGCAAGATAACGGAGGATCATCCGGAGGATTGGGACAGGGTTTTACCTGCAGTCCTCATTGCCTATAGAGAAGTTCCCAACGAGCATACAGGGTTTTCTCCTTTCGAACTTGTCTTTGGTGCGCAACCGCGCGGTCCGATGTCCTTGTTACACGATTTGATAACTTCTGATAATATTGACGATGATACACAATCGTCATATGAATATGTCATTGCTCTTAGAGAAAAGATTATCGAATCGTGCAGGTTAGCAACTTCATCTTTCGAATTTGCGAAAGAAAAAGCTAGGCGATTTGCTAACAAGAAAAGACGCCTACGTCAACTTTGTCCTGGAGACAAAGCATATGTCTTACTTCCCTCAAGAGAGAATAGACTTCTCATTTCATGGAAAGGTCCATACACTATAGTCTCCAAAATTTCCGATGTCGACTACATCGTCGATGTGGATGGAAAGCATAAAACCTTCCATATAAATATGCTAACAGAGTTTATTGAACGTCCAGACTATTTGCAGCCTATTTTCTAGGCGACGGACGACTCTCCAGTCCAACATGGTCACATCTCATCCCTGTCCGTTATACAGGATGAGGAAACTATTTTTTCTGACGTTAACTTACCTCTTCCTGCGATTCCACTGAATTCAACGGAATCGTGGAGGGACGTTACAATCTCGTCGAACTTGTCTTTTGAGGAGCAACGTCAAGTATCCTCTACGCTACAATCATATCAGGATGTCCTTACCGACATTCCTGGACACGCAGATGTCATAGAACATGACATCATACTTACTGATCGTAATCCGATCAGAGTAAGACCATACCCAATACCTATTCATTTTCAAGCACAAGTCGAGAAAGAATTGGATGAAATGATTCAACTGCAAATAATTTAACCATACACTTCAGCTTATTCTTCGTCGATAGTTATTGTTCGAAAGAAAGACAATAACATACGTTTTTGCGTTGACTATCGCAAATTAAATCAAGTTACGAAGTTCGATGCTGAACCTATGCCATTATTAGATGATCTACTTATTAGACTTTCTAAAGCTAAATTCTTTACTAAACTAGACTTGTCGAAAGGTTATTGGCAAGTCCCACTGACGGAACACGCCAAACCTCTCACTGCTTTTTCGACACCTAGGGGTCTGTTTCAATGGAATTTTATGCCTTTCGGGCTTATGAACGCCCCAGTGACTTTCGTGCGCATGATGCGACGAATTCTATCAGATCGTGCAGATGTCATCGCATATTTAGACGACATCTGTCTTTTCAGCGATACTTGGGAAGAACACTATTTGGGTCTAAAGGAATTGCTATCTACTCTACGTGAGCATAGTTTGACTGCAAAACCCTCTAAAACTTTTGTTGGGTTTAGTGAAATTTCCTTCCTAGGTCATCGAGTTGGTCATGGTCTGTTGAAGACAGAGGACCAAAACATTTCGAAGATATTAAATATCTCGGTTCCGAAGACAAAAATGCAAGTGCGTAGTCTCTTGGGATTGATACAATTTTATGGAAGATTCATTGAGAATCTGTCCTCCATTATGGCACCACTTTCATCGTTATTGAAAAAAGGTTCTCCTAATATGGTGCGTTGGTCCCAGGAATGCCAATCTTCATTGGATCAGGTTAAGAATTTGTTCTCATCTCATCCTATCTTAAGACTACCAACGATTGATAAGACTTTTGTTCTTCGTAGTGATGCCTCTTCCACTGGGATTGGAGCGGCACTAATGCAGGAATATTCAGGAACTCTGCATCCTGTAATGTATATTTCTAGGAAGCTAAATGCGGCAGAAAGGAATTACTCGGTTTTAGACCGTGAATTGTTGGCTATGTGGTCCATTCTTAAGCTACAAAGGTTCCTTCTGGGCGCGCATTTCTTTATGGAAACCGACCAAAAAGCTCTTACGGCTATGCAAAGAAAGGATTTGAAGAGCTCGAGATCTACTCGTTATGCTATTGCTCTTCAGCCTTTCCGTTTCACGGTGCGAGCTATCCGTGGTTCGGATAATGTGATGGCGGACATATTGTCCAGATGCCCACATGATTCCAGTTAAATCCTGTGTCCTAGTTTTTCCTGATACACTTTCGGACTTAGGTCTGTCCTTAATATACTAATATGTTGTAATACAAATGTATTTGGATGATGTTTAGATAATTTAACAAATTTCATTTTGTCCATCCATCAGTGATATGTTGCTAATATAGCATTGTAATTCATGACATTTGTATATTGCTATAATTATAGTATTTAGTAATGATTGATATATGATTGGTATTGCCAGCAACTTAGGTTTCTTTAATGGTACCCCTTAGTTTGTTTGGCTTAAAGGAAATATTTTCTCCTATGTTGGGAGATGATTTGTATCCTCTTCAGACGCTTTGTTTATGCGTCTATTGTACCTGATATTAGGTTCATTTTTTTCATGAGCACATAAGTGATACTTGTGCAATCTTGCTCATGGACATATTTAAAAAAAAAAAAATTTCATTTTTTTTTTACAGGTGGGTTGTAGTAATATGTTGCTGTCATTTTTGACGGAGTCATCTGTCAAGTTATTTGCTTATGTTTTTATCATAAGAATAATTGTGTCTTTACCTGCGATGTCAGGTTGATTAGGGGTTGTCTTCCCTTGTTTATTCATTCATTGTGTTTGACCTTTAGGGTCAAAGGTAGACAGTTCGGGCGTATGCCCATGGGCAGGTTTTTTAAGCGGGAGTTGAGTTAGACTTCCGGCAAGCCGGAAAAGTGTCCTGGTTTCTGAAGGGACGAGAGTCCATTGTGTTTTTCGGGGAGAATCTTCGAAGTGACTGCACTGGCAGTTTTCCCCAGTGAATCTCTGTGCTTTGGAATGACAGCAGAGTTCCTTGTTAAGTTCTGTGGACTCGGTTACAGGTAATACCGACTTTTTCCATTACTATGCTTTCGGTAGCAGAACATGTTAGAAGATTGCCTAGTCTGTGAACTGCAGCTCACCGGTCCTCCATTTCAGAACTTATATGTTGTGCTCAAGGTAGCCATCCAAGACTATTAGTCTTCATACCATCCAGAAATCCAGTGACGAAGATATATTGTGGGAGCCGCAGATTGGCGGCATATTTATGTCTACAATAAGCATTACTGCAGGGTTGATGGTAACCTGCTTATCAGAAGTACACAGCCGACGTCAGAACGAGGCCTGTGTTTCGGCTATTATACTACAGCCTAATACAGTGCAATTGGCGGGGAATGCCAAGTTGCACCTATGTGTCAAAGTGATTAAGGTATCTGACGCGTTTAGTCAGTGATCCCAGGGCGACGCCACGAATTGTCCTTATTGAAGAACATTGTACTGACCATGCACGAATATTCAAATGTTTACCAGCTTGCTGAATGCCTAATGTATACCTATCGATTTCCGGTCAGCATGACCTTGTTTACACTGACTGTTCCTGTTGATACCATGTGTGTTCTCGTCAATAAATGTTTTGAAACGTGCCTGCAGTGTCCAAGCATCCTTGACTACTGGATGTGAGTGTATGGGTTGCAGGGTCTACATACATACGAGCCTAAACACATTCGCGCCTTCATTCGCACCCACACTCAGTTCATCATACGCTCGCACTACACACCTAACAACATGTATACTGTCTTGGGCCAGTGATCACCTCAACAAGAGAAAAAGTACAGTTACACTGCTGTTCCACATGTATTCATATTCTTGGCACGTAATGTAGCCATTGCAATGACGGCGTTAGCATTGCCATACAATTGCAAATGTTTCATTTCCCATTCCATGATTTCTTCTAGTGTGCAATCCTTGCTTCCATGTATGCGACCCACCATAAGGTCTGCAATTGGGTTACTTAACATGCATACCTTAACATTACCTGTGAAAAAAGGTGTGTTAACATGTATTATGGCAGTGGTATAAAATTCTATTGTCCCACCAAAAGTCATACACCTGACATGTTCCACTGTTGCACAACTGGGATGAACAAGTGACTGCCGGACTCCGATAGCGGTCGATCCTGAATCTCTCAACACTGAAACGATAGATCCATTTACAATCCCTCTGTTAAAAATCAGAGAGGCTGTTCCATCGTTAGCTGCTAGACCAACTTCTGGGAGGATGTGTCCGCAATTTAATACAGTCTCCTTTGCCTTCTGAAATACAAGATTACATTCTGGGCAACTATTTGCCACGTTATAATTTATAGCATAACATGTAGCAGAAGATTTTATTACCTTATCGTTTTGTGATCGCGTCTGTGGCCTAATGGATATGAACGCAGTTTCATAATCCAGATATACCAGGTTCGAAACCTGCTGCAGGCGGTTTGGTAGCAGATCGCTTTGTGTGGATTTTTAAAAATGGTATAAGCGCCGTACCGTTCAGAAAGCAATGGCAAACTACTGAATGAAAAAATTGCCTAGAAAAATCAGAAACAGTCAATAAAAGCTGGGGTTGATTGCCACGTCCTGTAAAGGATAAGCAACTAACTTTGTGAAACATCTGGCGTTGTATTGTTAGTAATTGCTGCCCCAGTATGGTGATGATAATGAGACGATCTACGAGACTGAGATCTATGACGAGAATGATCATTATAATTATCCCGTTGTTCCCTGTAGTAACTGTTATCTTGATGTCTCGTGCCATGAGTATTGTTATTCCAACTAATACTAGTATTGTAGTTATGGGATCGATTGTGATTTGCGTTATGTCGACCATTGTTGTATCTCGACTGAGGTGAATAATTTCTATTTTGTGGTCTTCCTCTATTAAAGTCACTATTATTGTTAAAATTATGTCCCTTATGACAGTTAACATAATTTCCTTTGAAGCGACTTCTATCTACGCTGTGTGTCCTTGGTTTGTCATGACTGTGGTATGACATATTAGAGGCCACAGGTAGAGGTTCCCTTATTAGCGAGTTAGAAATGCTTGCATTTGGATGAGCAGTGCAATAATTTATTGAAATTTTTTCTAACTCATAGATAGTAGATGGTTTACGTTCTTGCAAATAGGCAAAGAACGGTGGGCTGACAGAGGATAACACTTTATCCCTCAGTTACAAATCAACTAACTTGTCGTATGATTTGTTGACACCTGCCAGTTCCACCCATCTATTAAAGGTATTGCGTATGTCTGCAATAAAACCTGTAAAGTCTTTATTAGAATCTGGCAGAATACCCCTAAAACGTAATCTGCAACCCTCTTCGTCTAAATGGAAACGACGTAATAATAAGGCTTTAATGGCATCATAGTCATTAGCTATTGTTGGGTCAACATACTGAACTGCACTTAATGGTTCCCCGTCCAACAATTCACCAAGCTTTAAAGCCCATGTTTGTCTTGGTAAGTTATGTGTTAAACATACCTGTTCAAAACGTGATAGATACGATCCAAGGTCGTCGAGATTCAATTTGAAAGGTGGTAATTTAAAATTGTAATAAGGTTCATTTTGGTTGGATGAAGATCCATTTTGAGCATTATCATTTTGGCTTGAAGCAGCATTTTGTGCCTGCAATTTTGCTGTTTCCAACTTAAGACGTTGTAATTCCATTTCTAGTTGCCTTATAATTTCCTCACGTTTCATTTTATTCTCTTCTTCTTGTCTAGCAATTTCTCTTTGCTTCTCTAATTTAAGTTCACGTTCTTCTTCTTCCTTCCTCAATGCAGCTTTTTTCTGAATCTCTTTTTATTCAAGCTCTTCTAAATCTGCATTATATTTCGCAAGTTCTGTTGTTGCAAATTCCAGGAGTGCATCTCCCTTTTTATTACAATCCTTTCCAATTCTAATGAAATGATCCAAGGTAAGCATTCTTGAATCTAATAGTGTATGTATTTGATCAATATAATCAATTATAATACTATTGTATTATTATTTGTAAGTTCCACGACTATTTAATATTTTGTAATAATATTATATGTACCTACTAATATAAATCATAAATAGTTATGCAATTTCTTTATTTAAGATGATGAATTTATATCATACACCTAAATTTAATATTTAATAATTATTGGTATTATCCCTCCATAATTATGTTATTTAATCCATAATAGTTGCTAAGTCCACACTGTAGTACTATAAAAGTGTACTAATTAACATCTTATATGTTTGTCCTATTCAAGGCAAACCAAAATCAAAGTTATTTATCACTGTGCAATATGCTATTGTGCCCTTGTCATAATCTAAAATATGCTTCAATATTATATTGGACCACTACTGCAACTTGATGCAATCCCCCAAGTCATAATCAGATTTCATCAAAATTAATCATATTAATTTACTATATTATTAAAAGCAATTTATAGTGATATCATTAGATTATGAGATTAACACATTAACTACCGCAAGCCGGTGGTACCGGCTTTTGAAATCCTATCATTTGGACCGCGAGCCGCTCAGAGCGTCAATCAAATTTTAGTAATAAAACGAATGGAAAATGTACTGAAACACTTTCTGATCTGGTTCAAGTTTTTAAGTTGCCACCGGAAAACAAATTCCCAAAGCATGGTTGTTGTAGAACACTGGAAAATTGAAATTATTTACCGTGGCAACGATAGGACCACAAAAAATGCTTGTACATCTCGTCTAACGGCTGAATAGGCTAGAAACTTGTTTCAACAATTGACTGATAGATCTAGCGACAAGGACAAGAGTGAAAACGGTGTGCACATTGTTTGAAATAGTGATTTTCTTCTTCTTCTTCCTCGTTCGTCCTGAAAAGGACGTTGGTTGCGTTGTAACTGTTTACGCCGGAGCTGTGATATCTGCACCTTTCGGTCGACACATCCGACTTCAGCACGGCATTTTTTGGGACCGGGTTTGCCTTCCCTCTGCGATCCCTACTCTCTCAGCCAGACTGCAGTGATGCAGTCTGTTTCCAGGACCACCACATGGAGGTGGAGTAGGGTCTTGGTCAGCTCTCGTTCGCTGACCCTGATGCAAGCAGTCAAGCTATGGGTCGCTGACTGCATTCTCTATTGCTGCATCTTTGGGTCCCAAAAAATCCCAAAAGATCACGCGTAGTTGAGTATTCTCATACTCAAAATAGTGATTTTGATAGAGATGGGGCGCAAGCAGTTATAATTGTGAAAATATTGCAAGTCTTCGGCCATCGGAGGGCCGTTAAATAGCAACAACCAATATTAGAGTTACAAATAGTGCTTATTGTAATAGTACATTCATTTATCTTTAAAATGACGTGTAATTCATAAAAATCTGTAAACAATTATGAAAACTACAGCTTACTTTGTGCAAACACCTACAGGATGAAAATGGGAAAAAAAATTTATTCGGCCACAGTGTGTTTTTCAATTCGGTAGTTAATGTGTTCATGAATACAATACAAATGGTTAACCAAAGCTTTACAATACATTAGTACGATACAAAAGTGACATTTTTACCAATAAAATGATTTTACAAAACTAAGCATAAAAATCGGAAATACAGAAAGGTCAAGGATTGAACTAAATGTAGGTCAATATACAGAAAAAAATATGAATGCAAAAACTAATGACGTCACAGGACTCATCTGACAGTTATTACAATACATATAATTGAACATAAATATAGCAAGGTTAGGAGTAACGAGATAGATTACCAACAATAATACAAAACTCAATAAAATAAAACTGAATACAGTAGAATACCCCAATTATTCACGGAACTGGACACCTAACATGCAAGGTCAAATAATGGCAAATACGAACGGACAAGTCATCGGCAGAATCATCGATGAGGTCCTTCGCTAAATGCAATTAATTAACGGCCCTACGGAACAATCAGAACTGTCCTTGACGTTCGAAAAGCCATAAGTTCAGTTCTGATCCCTACCTACCGCCCACGAAAGTTAACTACACGATATAAATACATATAGGAACATAAAAACATACAACGGTTAACAGATGCTTTTGAAAGGCCGGGCCGGTGAATAACATGGACTGAACATTGTTCAAAGTACAAACAGGTACTTAGCTTTTAGACACGATAGGTTTTTTACAGTGCCCGTTTCACCAATAGGATAAGGAACTCGTATGAACAGTTCATGAAGGTTGAAATTAGCTTCCATCGTTCTTAGACGTAATTTGAAAGAATTATTTGACAGTCGATGTATGGAGCTACTATTCAGCTTAGTTCGTTACGTTGCTATGGTATGACGTCACCGGTGTACAAATTGAAAAAAGGTCCATTTCGATTTTGCTTGAAGGCAATTGTTTCTTTACAATGTAGTGTGACTTAAAAGTCCACAGCCACAACAGGCCACCATTGTTGCCGTGGGTTCGGTTCGTGTTCGTTGGGTCTTTCATTCTATTAGTATTAGTTGAATATGTATGCTTGGTTATTCATCATTATCTCAGTTAATGTCCATACATAGGTTTTCATTGATTACTGAGTGTCCAAGGAAACATTGGTTCCGTACGAACCTCATTATCATTAATATAAACTTCATATGAAGAAGAGTTCATCAGGTCAAACAACAATCAATACTCAAGTTGAAGCAACTAAGCGTAACCGAAGTAATGGGGGTAAGTCCTTGCGTGAGTCCAAACGTTTATTGACGAAATAACGGATGAAGACATTACATATGTTATTCATTGATAGCATACATCTATAATTTAGTACATTGTGAATCCATATCATATTCTCAGTCCGTGTCCAGTAAAATGAATCAACATCGCCAGAACAGCATAGCTGTGTGCACGCGTAGTTGTGATTTCCAACGACCGACAATGAGCGTATGCGTCTGATAAATATAATCATATGGACTGAAATAATCTTCCTAGAAGTTGGTTATATACCGACCTATTATATTACTTTATTCTCATACATTTAGACTGACCCTGAGTCCCTACTTCGAAGTACTTATATAAATATGTGGCAATACAATGCCTAACACTGGACGTCTAAAGCACGCGTCTTCACAGCTTGACGGTCAACGTAAAAAGGGTCTCGTATCTAAGTCACGATGCGTGACCTACCAATGCTAACACGTCATAAATCGATCGTGTATATAGCGTTCAATAGTCCGTGAATTCTTAACCTACAATTATATTAAACGCTGTGACCCTAGAGGTAGCACCCTGCCAACTATAGCAGACCACTTCAATAAAATACCGTAACACGCACACACGCATTCATACAAAATCATGTTGTTGAGTGGATGGTTGGGATTTTCTTTGGTTCTTGGTGGTTTGGGTCTGAACTGAGTATCCTTCGCTAGCCAGAAAAAAACCAACCTTCAACACAAGATAAGGGTTATAATCAAATTGTGCAGATTATTCAAGCGCTCAAAAACATTTATTAAATTACTTCTGGCTGTTTGACGAGTATCACACAGACATATTGCTGCCATCAATGGTACCTATAACCTGTAGCGGTATGGCAGCATGCTTACCCCGACAACCCCAAGAACTATGCCGGCGGGAGTTTTACTCCTGGTAGGTTCAACCAGACTGAACAGGTCTGTGCCGGTAGTTTTCAGACAAAAGCTGTGTCGTAGATTTCCGATAGGAGAATTAAGACTAGGTTTGGTCCCTTCTGAATAGGTTTGAATAGGTGATAGACTCAGTGAGAGTTTGTGAAAGGTAATAGAATTTCCACACACGTGAGATGATAGATTTGATATAGTGGCTGTCTCTGAAAGCGAAAAGAATTCTTCTCTCTCTCTCACCTATCTTCTACAACAGTTGTTACAGCGTCAGACAGACTACACCAATATACATATTACGTATATATTTCTATCACTCACAGGCACGCACATACACGTGACGACAGGTAAACACACAGACGTGGGAAAACTATAACAATGATATATATATTATCTAGAACGAGCTGACCAAACACGATTATTAAGTTCAAGAGCGATTTTATTATCAGGAAAAAATCGGCTCACAACATCAAAGAAAGTACATCAAGGAAAATACATATACACATAGTCATAAAAAAAATCAAGGAAATGTTGCAAGGATGATAGCCCCGTTATAGTGTTAACTCTAGGTTAGCCCGGCCCCGTTAAGAGAACAGATGATGGCGCCAGAGTCACAGATACATAGGGTTTGAGTCTAAGAGTTTTTCTTTGTTTTATCTCGTAATTATATGCACAGAGTTTGAAAAAAATCTGATTTAACCTAAGACAAAAACACAAGAACTCTAGCCTTAGCAACAAATTATGCAGATTGAAAAAAAAAAAAAATTAGGACAGCAACAGGGTGTCAAAGATAAAATAGTGAAAAATATCACTCAAACCAGCGTACACTCATTCATTCCGCCATGGCTTTTCACACTTGTACTCACGACTTTGCTTGCTGCCTCTTGGAACACATTGATTTTAGATTTTCACACAGACTCAAAAAAATGCAGTCTTCTGCCAAGAAGTCCCCAGTTCCAAAAGACGTATTTAACTCGGAGTCTCCGGGAACGACTACTTGGGTATGCAAATTTGTTCAAATGTCTGATTAAGTCACCTAACAATTAGTCCAGGCGCGGGAGTTAGCAGAGCACAGTGTCAATAGCGTAGGTTTCTAAAAAAATGATGAATGTCAGGTCGGTGCCTTCCCTCAGTATAGGATTCACTTTAGTCACACCACAGATTTGTCCACAAGATATAATCTAGTCGGGAAATGATTGTTAATATTCACGCCACCAGGCAGCAAATTATATAGAGTTTCTAGAAGAAATTAAGTGCTGGCTCCAAGGTCCAGTATTTATCATTACAGTCTTTGAAAACCCGTTATAGGGATATTAGTATTTCTGCCTAACTTGCACCGTCAGATCAGTGTTACTTGAGAAAACCCACGTGGTTCAAAATAAGGACTGTCTATTTCTTCACAAGTATGGAAACTACTACTAGGTGCTGGTAAAGTTAGGGTCACCCCAAAACTTTCACTGTGTGGAGGAAAAATAACACATATAATATAATAAACAGAATCAGAACTGGTTATAACTTACATTTAAACTTGCAAGCAGAGAGCTTTGCTTATCATTTAAACTTCCCGTGACGTAAGTTATAATTAAAAATCAGCAATCCTCATAAATTAAGAACACGTGCGTATTCCGTCACCATTCATGAGGCTGGATTCTAGAGTTTATACGTTAGTTTAGAAAAATACACTCGACTGAGTATTAGCAGTTAAATTAAATTCATAAATAGCTACAATTGCCGTTATAAGCTAGAAATTATAATTTCCTACTGCTTTCCACTGAATGCTTCCCTAGAAAATATAATAGCCTACCACTTTATTTCTCTTCTGCGCTAAAGAAATAGATTAAAATGAATTAAGCGATTTAACACTTTAACACTCACAAAATCTATATATCTATCATATTAATTACCTCAACCACAGAATTACAGGTAGTCGCACAACTTAAGAATAAAAATGCTGAAAATATTTCTGGAAGTCTAGAAGTTCGACAAATTGCCGAAACAAACTGAGATCTTCGCTAACAGCTATTCTGTTTTTCGAGCGACCTATCTACTGTGGAGTCTATGAGCGAGAATGAAATTAAAGTTTCAAACTTGGCCAATATCTTAAAATCAGACAAAGGGCCCAAACTTATTTCGCCAAGCGAAATTATCTCCCCTACTCCCAACATTTACGTCCGCTTAACGCGTGTCGTAACTGTCACCTACTGACCACGATGTACGCGTGTCAGTTTCAAATCCCAGACAGCCTGACTCCATTGTAGGGCAGTTTTCACACTACAGCTGACCATGGCCCAAGTGAGCGCCGTGTCAGTTTGGGATTTTCCAGCCAAATGTCTGGATACTGACCGGTGCAGATGTAAAGTATCACACCTCACCGGGACTAATGCCGAGAAGAAGCTCGCGCGCTCGGTGAGAATGTAGACGATTTGCTACGTCCTATGTTCAGCGAACCGACTTATCACGCCTTCTGACGCCCTGCAGCCCTGACATCTACGTAATATCGTCCTAGCGCGATTCTCAGTTTAAGAGAAAGAAACAGGTAAAGTTTGCGAATTATATGAGAATAATATTCGCAAAACGAATGGATGAAAAATACACAGGAAAAAAAAGTACAGAGATATTAAAAGAGAGAGTTTATGTGAAAGAATAGGAAGAAGATGTAGGAAATTAAATGAATATAAACCCTACGTGACAGAGCCTCCCCCCTTTAAGATATGGAAGCACTCCATGTCTACGTTATGGAGTTTAATTTCCTATAACCGTAGCTTCGGGGTGTCTGTCTTCTTCCCTCTCCATCTCCCCCTCCATCTCTGTCCAATTCCTACTCAAGTCCACTCCTCAAAGTTTCCTTCCCCTGGAATGTCTCATATGCGCGCTTGAAAGAGCGTCGCCGCTTCTGACATTTTTGAAAGATTTCCTGTGATAGCGGTGGAATATCCCTGCCACTATCATCATCTTCGTCAGTTTTGGCGATCGTCAGGAGATGGTCGGAGGTTGGCACTGGTTTTTCCAAGTATCTCTTTAAGAGATTTAAATGGAAAACCTTCTCCTTTCCTTCAATAGAGATCTGGTAGTTAGCCTTAGAAATCTTTTTCAGGACGGTAAACGGCCCTTGCCATCCGATCTTCAGTTGGTTGTTCTCGGTAGGGAGCAACACCAAAACTTTCTCTCCTGCTTCCAGTTCTCTCTCTTCCGCGACTTTCCTGTATCGGTTAGCGTGCTTGGTGCGAGCTCGCTTAAAGTTAGTCGTTGCTAGGTCCCACCCTAGTTTCAACCTTTCCTTTAAAACCGACACATATTTACTTGCTGAGACGACTGTCTCATCCGCCTTCTCGTCTGTCAGAGACTGAAGTAAGGCTTCAAGCGGGCCCTTAATGGGTCTGCCGAATAAGAGTGTAGCTGGCGGAAATCCTGTGGAAGTATGAGGAGATTCTCTGTAGCCAAATAATGCTGCAGGAATACAGAGATCCCAATCTTCAGGTTTCACTTGTGCCAGCTTACTTAGCATCATGGTGAGGTTTCCATTAGCACGTTCCACGAGCCCATTTCCCGCCGGAGTATATGGCTTAGTGTGGATGTGTTGGGTCCTCAAGATCTTAACGATCTCATCCATCAACAGGTTTCGGTATGGAGATCCATTATCCGTCAACACTTGCTGAGGGAATCCCAACCGAGTGAAAATCTGCACGAGGGCTTCTGCGACATGCTTGGCATCTGCGCATGTTAGCGGGATAGCTTCTGCCCATAAAGTGCATGTATCGACTAAGGTCAGGATGAACCTGTTCCTTCTTTTAGTCCTTTCGAAAGGCCCTAAAATGTCGATCACAACCCGTTCGAATGGTGTTCCCATTATTGGCATTTCACCCATGTGGACTGGGGGTGTCCGTTGCTTGGGTGGTACCCGTTGGCACTGGGCACAGGATTTGACGTACCTGATAATATCAGTATTTACTCCTGGCCACCAATAATGAGTGGTTATACGTTGGTTTGTGGCGTTCTGTCCCATATGTCCGCTAAAGGGAAGAGAGTGCCCCATTTCTAGGATTTGGCTTCTGTACTGTTTCGGTACTAGGAGCTGGTTGTAACCTTGGTCAGGCTTGCCCGTTCTCCGATAAAGTACGCCATCCTCAGAAAAAATGTCCCCGTGCTGTTTGGGTTCCTTAGCCATGGGCAGTTTCCTAAAGCAGGGTGCCAAAGTAGGGTCCTTGTATTGCGCTTCTTTAAGTTCCATAGGTAACAAATTTGGCGCAGGCTCCCGTTCCTTTTTGGTTTGCCCTCTTGTAGTTACTGCTGCCACAATCGGCTCTTCCGGTTTCCCAATACACACGTATCTCCCGCCAAGTATGACTGGGTAGATGGGATCATCCATAACAGCCGCTTTGATCACACCTCTGACAAAGTCAGAGTGTATCTCCACCAATGCGATGGGAAGCGCTGTAGGTGCATCACTCTTACGAACTCCACAAAGTTTGACGGTCTCTCCTGTCTCTTGACCGGGTTTAACCAGGTTTCTGGCAACAATGCAATCGTAAGAAAGCCCCGTGTCAAATAAGCAAGAAGTTTGAGAACCGTTCAAAGTAACAGTACCTCGCGTTGAGGGTCTATCCCCAACAGGTTGGGAATCACTGTCAATAATTCCGCCTTGCGAGACTGTCAATAAGCATCCGATGCGTTTAGGCTCGGTGTGCTCGGTCTGATCATATGTCCCGTGCTCAGGGGTTCTCCCTTTGCCCCCTTGTCCTTTCTGGCTACGCTGCCATGTAGGGCGGTCGGGTTGATCAGACTGTTTGGGGTGGTTGGGGTACTTGTTCTTGTAGAACTTGGATTTTTCAGGAGGGGGGTTTTGAGGTCCAGTTTCTCTGTGGTTGTTTTGGTTAGAAGCCTGAGAAGATTGCTCTAGGTTATGTTTTCGAAAATGCTCCTCTGTCGGTTTCCGCTTTGTGGCCGGTAGTTCAGCCAGCGCATTGTGATAACGCTCAGACTTTTCCAAAATGTCTTCAAGTTTTTCTGCCCCCTGCTCAGCGAGAAATCTCCGGGTATCAGCAGACAAAGTGTTCTTTATTTGTTCAGTTAGAACAAGTTCCTCAAGACCTTCATAGGTAGAGGGGAGCTGCGAAAGCTCAAGGCACTTTGTTAGATATCCCTTAAGACGAGATGAGAACTGGTGAAAAGTTTCAGAATTCTCTTTCCGGCTGTTGCGAAACAGTTGCAAAAACTTGCGAGCGTTCATTTCAAAGCGCTCCAGTAACGCTTTCTTCAACACATCGTAGTCGTCTTGTTGGCTACTTTCCAGCTTAGAATAAACATCATAAGCAGAACCTTTTAGGGCCTGGGAAAGTTTCATATTCCAACGCGACCTCTCTAACCCGTACAGAGTTGCAATTTTCTCAAATTTTTCTAACCATGTGTCAATCTTCTCATTTGGACAAGGAAAAGATTCAAGAGTGAAAGACATAGCATTTAGTTGAAGAGATTGAGTGTTAGCAGGGTCAGTTAAGGAAGAATGAGGAGAAGACTCTCCATTGCTGGAGGTAGAGGCAGCACCACGACTTTGGAATTCTAGAGTTTTAAGAGCCAACTCATGCTGTCGTCGTTGCTCATTTTCTCTTTCCTCATGCTGTCTCTCCTCCCTCTCCTTCTCATGCTGTCTCTCCTTCTCTTTTTCATCATGCTGCATCCTGCGAATTTCCATTTCCTCATCCATCTTCTTCTGCTGTAAAGCTTCGGCTGCTTCTTCTTTCCTCCTAGCTTCTTCTTTTTCCTCTTTAGCTTCAGCTGCTTTCCTCTCCGCATCATATCTCTCAAGTTCGTCTCTGACAAATGCTTTCGCTTCTTCTCCTTCCAGTCCCTCCTCTCTCGCTTCGTCCCTGAGAAGTTGTCTAAGCTTTGCCCTCTCGGCCATATTATGTCAGTGACTGAGACACGTGGAGATAGAAAATAGGAAAAAGAATAACCTGGTTCCTACCACTTACGAGAAAAAAAAATTCCAAAAATCAAAAGATGATATCCTTAACCCTGGGATACCTCCTCCAAAATAAAATCTAACTATCGCTGCTATTATCGGCAATAAAGCACTCAATGCAAAACACGACTACGCCAAATAAATGGTAGTAAAGATTACGACTGAAAAATAAGTTGCTACAGTGGAAAAGCAAAAGAATATTGCAAAAATTAAAGAGAAAAATAATCCCTTAATTATTAAAAATCCACTATAAGTTCGCCCCTGAAGTCAGATCGGGTAAGGGAGGGAATTAATCTGGACAAAAAGTCCGAAACACACTCCTTAACTTAGTTCAAACGCCGTTCTGCCTCAGTACCCAGTGAATGTTATACACTCACCACTTTACCAGCATTTAGTATTACAATCAGCAGTTAACATATATCCCGACAAAATCAACCTGTAACTAAAATGTATATTATTCAAAGATGCTGTGGAAAAAAAACTTATTAGTTTGTGTGGTCAGCACGCCCGTAAACAGATCGCTAGTCTAGGGGGTAATTTTTTTTTTTTTTAAAGATACACAGTCACAAGACATCACACTCTTACTCTATATCAGAATACAGAATCTTAAGTACAAAATCCAGATAGACGAGTCCACGTTTGTCGTACTCGTCTTCCTATTCTAAGTTCAAAGACCGGAAACGAGTCCCCATTTGTCGTAGATTTCCGATAGGAGAATTAAGACTAGGTTTGGTCCCTTCTGAATAGGTTTGAATAGGTGATAGACTCAGTGAGAGTTTGTGAAAGGTAATAGAATTTCCACACACGTGAGATGATAGATTTGATATAGTGGCTGTCTCTGAAAGCGAAAAGAATTCTTCTCTCTCTCACCTATCTTCTACAACAGTTGTTACAGCGTCAGACAGACTACACCAATATACATATTACGTATATATTTCTATCACTCACAGGCACGCACATACACGTGACGACAGGTAAACACACAGACGTGGGAAAACTATAACAATGATATATATATTATCTAGAACGAGCTGACCAAACACGATTATTAAGTTCAAGAGCGATTTTATTATCAGGAAAAAATCGGCTCACAACATCAAAGAAAGTACATCAAGGAAAATACATATACACATAGTCATAAAAAAATCAAGGAAATGTTGCAAGGATGATAGCCCCGTTATAGTGTTAACTCTAGGTTTAGCCCGGCCCCGTTAAGAGAACAGATGATGGCGCCAGAGTCACAGATACATAGGGTTTGAGTCTAAGAGTTTTTCTTTGTTTTATCTCGTAATTATATGCACAGAGTTTGAAAAAAATCTGATTTAACCTAAGACAAAAAACACAAGAACTCTAGCCTTAGCAACAAATTATGCAGATTGAAAAAAAAAAAATTAGGACAGCAACAGGGTGTCAAAGATAAAATAGTGAAAAATATCACTCAAACCAGCGTACACTCATTCATTCCGCCATGGCTTTTCACACTTGTACTCACGACTTTGCTTGCTGCCTCTTGGAACACATTGATTTTAGATTTTCACACAGACTCAAAAAATGCAGTCTTCTGCCAAGAAGTCCCCAGTTCCAAAAGACGTATTTAACTCGGAGTCTCCGGGAACGACTACTTGGGTATGCAAATTTGTTCAAATGTCTGATTAAGTCACCTAACAATTAGTCCAGGCGCGGGAGTTAGCAGAGCACAGTGTCAATAGCGTAGGTTTCTAAAAAAATGATGAATGTCAGGTCGGTGCCTTCCCTCAGTATAGGATTCACTTTAGTCACACCACAGATTTGTCCACAAGATATAATCTAGTCGGGAAATGATTGTTAATATTCACGCCACCAGGCAGCAAATTATATAGAGTTTCTAGAAGAAATTAAGTGCTGGCTCCAAGGTCCAGTATTTATCATTACAGTCTTTGAAAACCCGTTATAGGGATATTAGTATTTCTGCCTAACTTGCACCGTCAGATCAGTGTTACTTGAGAAAACCCACGTGGTTCAAAATAAGGACTGTCTATTTCTTCACAAGTATGGAAACTACTACTAGGTGCTGGTAAAGTTAGGGTCACCCCAAAACTTTCACTGTGTGGAGGAAAAATAACACATATAATATAATAAACAGAATCAGAACTGGTTATAACTTACATTTAAACTTGCAAGCAGAGAGCTTTGCTTATCATTTAAACTTCCCGTGACGTAAGTTATAATTAAAAATCAGCAATCCTCATAAATTAAGAACACGTGCGTATTCCGTCACCATTCATGAGGCTGGATTCTAGAGTTTATACGTTAGTTTAGAAAAATACACTCGACTGAGTATTAGCAGTTAAATTAAATTCATAAATAGCTACAATTGCCGTTATAAGCTAGAAATTATAATTTCCTACTGCTTTCCACTGAATGCTTCCCTAGAAAATATAATAGCCTACCACTTTATTTCTCTTCTGCGCTAAAGAAATAGATTAAAATGAATTAAGCGATTTAACACTTTAACACTCACAAAATCTATATATCTATCATATTAATTACCTCAACCACAGAATTACAGGTAGTCGCACAACTTAAGAATAAAATATGCTGAAAATATTTCTGGAAGTCTAGAAGTTCGACAAATTGCCGAAACAAACTGAGATCTTCGCTAACAGCTATTCTGTTTTTCGAGCGACCTATCTACTGTGGAGTCTATGAGCGAGAATGAAATTAAAGTTTCAAACTTGGCCAATATCTTAAAATCAGACAAAGGGCCCAAACTTATTTCGCCAAGCGAAATTATCTCCCCTACTCCCAACATTTACGTCCGCTTAACGCGTGTCGTAACTGTCACCTACTGACCACGATGTACGCGTGTCAGTTTCAAATCCCAGACAGCCTGACTCCATTGTAGGGCAGTTTTCACACTACAGCTGACCATGGCCCAAGTGAGCGCCGTGTCAGTTTGGGATTTTCCAGCCAAATGTCTGGATACTGACCGGTGCAGATGTAAAGTATCACACCTCACCGGGACTAATGCCGAGAAGAAGCTCGCGCGCTCGGTGAGAATGTAGACGATTTGCTACGTCCTATGTTCAGCGAACCGACTTATCACGCCTTCTGACGCCCTGCAGCCCTGACATCTACGTAATATCGTCCTAGCGCGATTCTCAGTTTAAGAGAAAGAAACAGGTAAAGTTTGCGAATTATATGAGAATAATATTCGCAAAACGAATGGATGAAAAATACACAGGAAAAAAAAGTACAGAGATATTAAAAGAGAGAGTTTATGTGAAAGAATAGGAAGAAGATGTAGGAAATTAAATGAATATAAACCCTACGTGACAAGCTGGTACCCTGGTCTTCTAGGTTGGGGGTTTTAGAGCAGGGCCGACACCCCTGGCTATATAAAAAATCTGAACAGTTATGGAAACAGCAACAAATGGAAAAAGTTTGCTGCCGGACTTACATTTGGAGTCTCAGGCTCGTATGACTGTCAGTGGTGAAAGCCGAACGGAAGCTATTGGCATGCAAAACGGATGCCCCGACCGCAAAACATGAAATTAGAATTGTATTCTGGAACGTCAGATCCATTAATGAGGCAGAAAAACTAAGGCAGACCACAGCAGAGATGAGGAACTACAGATTACATATCCTCGGAATACCTTGTAAGTGAGAGCAGATGGACAGGGACGGGGACAATAAAAACACCAACAGGAGAAATAGTACTTTACTCTGGTAGAGAAGATGTTCAGCAGAATGAAGGTATAGCCATGATCGTGAAGATAGGAATAGAAAGGTCATTACTGGAATGGAAACCGATCAAAAATAGGCTGATAAGAACAAGACTGAGCGGGAGACTCACCAACACCACAACAATACAATGATATGCACCAACAAATGACAACGATGAAGAGGTCAAGGACAACTTCTATCAACAGTTAAAAAAGGAAATGCAAACTGCACTTAGGTACGATCTTATTATATTAATGGTACATCTCAATGCGAAAGCTGATACACACAATACTTATAATGAAAGAGTAATGGGGAAATGTGGCAGGGGAACAGTAAATGAGAATGGGAACAAACTAATAAGTTTTTGCAGCATTAACAACCTGGTCATTGGAGGAACACTTTTTCCACACAAAGAGGTGCACATGTTAACGTGGGAATCACCAAACTGACTGGACAGAAACCACATAGATCACATAATGATCAATGGTACATAGAGGCATGCATTGCACGACGTAAAAGTAAGAAGAGGTGCAGATGTGGGAAGTGATCATCACCTTGTAGTAGCATGACCGAAGGTGAAACTCAGAGCTGCTGGACCAATTGCAATCAAACAGAAAGGATATAACATCATGAAACTCAAGGACCCCCTCACCAGAAAAGCTTTTCTGGTTGATGTAAAGAGACGATTTCAAATTGCCAAAAGCTAGGAAAGTACAGTAACTGATAATGTTGACCAGAAATTCATCAGAATTTCAACAATATACAAGGAAAGCAGGTAATCATGCTTTGGATTTCAGGAAAGAAAGAGACAAGATTGGATAACACCAGAAACGTCAAACACCATAGCGATAAGGAAATAAATAAAAACAGAAGCAAAGTCTCCCAGGTTAAAGGAAATATATAGCACGAACAGTACAGTCAGCCGGACAATGAAATAAAACATCAAACCCGTGCCAACAGAAGGACATTTCTGGATGACCTTGCATGGTAGGCAGAAGAGCCGGCAGCACTGAGAAATGAACAAAGCACAGTTTATAACATAACTAAAGCTATCAGCTGAAAACGAAGGTGCAAACAGTATAACGTTAGTACGAGACAAGCAAGGAAATCTCATCACAACAGCACAGGCGCAAAAAACATGATGGGCAGAGCAATTCAGAGAAACACTGAATAAGGAACCACCAAAGACGCAGCTGAATGTTCCTGAGGCTGAAAGTGACCTAGACGTAAATACAGACATTCCAGGAAGAGAAGACATCATCACAGCTATCAAAGGGTTAAAGAATGGAAAAGCAGACCCTGAACTAGCAGTAGAACTATTAGAACCGCTATTTGCACAAGTCTAGAAAACCGAGACAACACCAACGGAGTGGAGTAAAGGAATAATTCTCAAATTGCCCAAGAAGGGCGACCTTGCAGACTGCACCAACTGGAGAGGAATTACTCTCCTCACTGTTCCCAGTAAAATACTACTTACTTACTTACTTAGTCGTTCCCCTTCTACCGCGAGTTGTAGAGACTTGGAAGAGAGAGCACCAGACTATCCTATCGGCTGTCTTCCTCCTGGCCTGGTTCCATTCTAGTCCTCGGTCCTTCAAAGATTGTCTAATGTTGTCTTCCCAGCGGACTCTGGGTCGTCCTGGAGGTCTGGATCCCTGGCTCTTTGTTTCCCATGCTTGTCGTGGTAGCTGATCTTCTCCCATTCTGCAGACATGGCCAAGCCATCTTAGTTGGGACTGTTCTACTTGGGTTTGCAGGGGGTGAGATTTTAGGCCTTGACGTATCGTCTGGTTGAGGACAATGTCTCTTCTTGTTACTTAACCACCTTCCTCAGATACCTCATTTCTGAGGTTTGGATCTGGCTTTTGTGGGTTGTAGTCAATGTTCACGACTCGCATCCACATGTCAAGACTGGGACATAGGTGGAGCAGTATACAGCCATCTTCGTTTTCTTACCTACCTCTCTCTTGCTGAGGAATCCTCGATTTATGGCCTGAAAAAGTCTCCCAGCTGCTGCTTTTCGAGTGGCCAACTCTTCTTTGATGCCTCCCTTTCGGTCTATAATAGCTCCGAGATATTTAAAGTGGTCGACCTGCTCCAGGACCTGTTCTATCAGCTTAATCTGATGTCTTCTTTCTTCTCGTGATATCACCATGGATTTTGTTTTAGAGCTGCTTATGACCATCCCTCTCTTCTCCAGCTCTTCCTTCCAGACTTGCAGGTTGGATTGAAGATGTGCCTCTGATTTAGCAATCAGGGCAACATCATCAGCAAATACTAGCTCTGAAATACAGACCTGTCTCATCTTAAAGGACCCCACAGAATACTTTCTTGTTCTCTCCTTACATGCCTTGATAACATCGTCCATGGGGAGTATGAAAAGACAAGGTGACAGGATATCACCTTGTCTTACACCAGTGGTGGTCCTGAACTCTTCTTACTTATGGTTTGCTGTCGTCACATGATTTCCGCAAGACTTGTAGAAGCTCTGTATAGCATGAATCAGAGGTGCTGGAATGTTCTTCCTTCCCAAACAGTTCCGTAGTTTTCTCCAGTGGACCCTATCAAACGCTTTTTCCAGATCTATGAAACACAGATTGATCTCACTCTTATACTCAAGGGCCTTTTCACTCAGCTGTCTGAGTGTGAAGATTAGGTCTTGAGTACTTCGGTTTGCTAGGAATCCGCACTGGACCTCATCCAAATGTGGGTCAGTTAGGCGTCGGAGTCTCTGCTCTAGGATTCTAGAGTAGATTTTACAAGGGACACTGAGAAGGGATATGCCTCTATGGTTTTGACATACCCAGTAAAATACTAAGCAAGATAATTATCCAGAGAATTTCAAAAGCAGTGGACCAAAATCTGAGGAAAGAACAAGCGGGATTCAGAAAGAACAGAAAATGTGCATATCATATATTCACACCCCTTCCCCCGGAACATTATAGAGCAGTGCTCAGAATGGCAGATACAGCTGTACATTTAATTTGTTGATTTTGAAAAGGCTTTTGACAGAATACACAGGGAAAGACTATGGAAACAAACCGAAGGCTTATGTAATTCCTGCTGCATTGTTTCTATTATAAAAATCCTCTGTTCTAACTTTACATGCAGTGTTGGGTTGAGGAACCTTACTTTTTAGATAAAGACAGGAGTACGACAGGGATGCCCCTTATCAACAACTTTATTTTTGACAGCCATAGACTGGGTGATGCGCCAGACAACAGAGGACAGGCCAAGAGGAATTAGATGCACAACATTTACTACACTGGAAGACCTGGAATATGCAGAAGACATTGCACTACTCGCACATTCACATGAACACATCCAAGAAAAAAACCGATAGACTGAATAAGTATAGCCAGCATGTGGGTCTGAACATCAATCTGAAGAAGACAGAGGTCATGACACTCAATGTGAGCAATCCTGAGCCAATCACAATAAGGAAAGAGAAAATAGTACAGACAGGCATATTTGCATACTTAGGATGCGTAGTAACACTAGACGGCGGGACAATCAAGGACATCAACAAAAGGATGAATACAGCGAAAACATTGTCTTCCCAGTACAGCATAAACAAGAAATTAAGATTAAATGAGAGCCGTGTACTTTCTGTGCTTCTCTATGGTGCTAGAGAGTAAGAGAGAAGGAAATATTGAAATTGTCCTCTTTCTACACAATGTGCCTAAAGAAAATTCACCGAATTTATAACATATGAATAAAAATGCTGCCACCACCGTCCTAATCGTTGGCGAAAGATATTCCTTTTTAATTGAGGAATGAAGGATATCGTATTGGCAAAGTCTGCTATCCAGACGTATACTGTGCGAGCTTCGTTCTGGTTAGCCTTAAAATACGGAGCGTGCAGGCTCAGATTTCTGATGGACGGAAGACACATACAGGTCTTCGTAGGTTTTCACATTTAATATCACTAGATGACTTGCATTTATACTACTCCTTACTAAGAATGATTTCAATTCTCTAGTAATTATGTATGACATGAGATGAATCTGATAAGTGTTAAGTATATTGCGCATGAGAAAACGTGGACACATGTAAGTCTGTATGATGACCTAACAATCTAGATGAAGATGAAGTATGAACTTTCAATTACCTCCTATCATCTTAGACGAAAATCTTTTGATTTTATTAATCATTTACGAGAAGAATTAATTGAAAACTGTCTTCCGCACATTTCGCTATGATGCTAAGTGCAAAAGTACATCTTAATTTAAAGACTAAGGAACATTATTAATATTTTTTTAAAGATTCACTAGCCTCCATTTTCCCTTTCGCAAATTCCTTTAAGAACACTACAAATTCCAGATATATAAATTTCAGTAACTACACAAGAATGTACACGTCTAATAAGGCTAGGCTTTTGGATTTTTCTCTACACCACACTGTTGCAAATTTTGCACTGATCTCTACCGAACCATACGCTATGTAGTATCTCTGGTTTATCCAATCGTCTAACTCTTCCCCTCAACCAATTACCATGCCTCCATGTTGTGACCTGGTGCACGTACCTCTCCCTGGCCAAAAGAGTTGGGGCACTGATTGTGCATGACATTAACTTCTGCTATATACTTCATTAGACACATATGGATAAAATATATGACAAGCGCTTAAGAGCCCCATTCTTTTTGTCAATTTGATGTTACATGTTTTGACTGCAAGCTATAAACTCCTTGAAAAATTATTTATGGGTTTTTAGGGCATTAAAAACGTGTGTTTAAAATATTTTTTATATTTTTGTTAGGGGTGTTGTTGTATGATATCTGTGTTGTTGTTTATCCATCTATCTCTTCGCCTTTATCTTACATTGAAACCATATCTGCTGTTGTAGGCACATAGTGATAATTTATCGATCCACATTCCCATAAAAATTGCAAAAGCACTTTTTTTTCTGTCTCTCTATATCCAGGTAGTTCCTTATTAACACGATATACAGTACTTTGCAAAAAAAATGGCAGTCATATTTTCGCAACGCAGCACACTCATAGAAGCAAATAATAATAAAAACTGTATGTCCAGAGGAAGATTGGTATCTCCCCTATCTATTAACAGTGGTTTCAGTACAATATTAAGTTGCCTTCTCCAGCAAGGTAAGCCTGGATGCGGCGAGGCATACTTCCCACAATTGTTTGTAGGTAATTGTGAGTCAGACTGTCCCAGTATTTTTCAGTTTCCTTCTTCAATTGTTCAACGTCTCTGAGTCCACTCTTTTTTACATGATTCTTGAGTAGTGCCCAAACGTTTTCAATTGTGTTTAGGTCGGGACTGTTGCTGGGCCACTTCAGCACTATCACATTCTTCTCTTGCAGCCATGCTTTGGTGGTATGAGCTGTATGCTTTGGGTCATTGTCATGTTGAAATGTGCACCCACCGGGGTACATGACCTGCATAAATGGCAGAAGGTGTCCCTCTAGTATGTCGATGTACCTTTCTTTCGTGAGAATTCCTGTGAAAACACGCAGTGGTGTGGCACCTCTTGTTGACACCCCTCCCCAAAGATGGAATTTCTGGGTATGTTTCGGTCGCTGGTACACAGGCGTTACAGAGTCTTTCGTCCAAATATTTATTTGAGCAAGATAAGGCCAAACAGAACATTCATCTGAAAAAATCACATTGTCCCATGACAAATTTTGGTATTCGTGGCACCAGTTCAATCGCATCTGTTTGTGAGTCTCTGTGAGCAATGATGACGAAATTACCCGCTTTTTTGTGTAATTCATCCTGTGTAGCTCCCGGTTGACAGTAGCATTAGATACCTCTGGGCTTCCCAACTCGATCATGCGCTGCCGTATGTGTTCTACACTCTTCATTGGCCCAGCCCGAACGATTTGGGCGAGACGCCGATGGTCCATTGTGTCCAAAATTCTTGGCCTCCCACTACCTTCTTTTCGCTCGATTTCATTACCAGCTTTTAATTTACTGACAACTCTGTAGACAGTCCGCTCATGAATGTTCAAGGTTTTAGAAATGTTGGAACATGTTTGATTTCCTTCATTCCAAAGCTGTGAAATTAACATACACTTTGACTTTGTATCCATTTTCTGCAACTAGCATTAGAAATTGTCGTCTGCTCTATTATCAAGGGACGTTACTCTACGCTAATTTTTTTTTTTACTTTTGGTAGTGTTTGCTCACTTCAGTGGAGTGCAAATTTGGGGCAGAACATGCATATTTAATTAGATTTCAGCTTATTTAGCTGAGCAATATGACTGCCATTTTTTTTGCAAAGTACTGTATGCGTTCCTAAGACCCTCGTGTAAACAGAAATCGCGTAAGTGGAACATTATTTTCTAATTCAAATGTACGAACGAACGAACGAACGAACGAACGAACTTTATTTTCAAAGGGTTAAGAATTGGGCACGCAGGCCCGTCTGACATTCTGCCCTTCCTCTCTCTCTCATCATGTATACTAATATCCTTTCATCCTCACATTTACTTTAAGCATTATTAAGGCATTTATCATTATAAAAGTAATATTACATTTGCAATAATCATCATAATTAAAGTGTTTTTAAAACAAAATAAAATAATTTAAAAAAAAAAAAAAAATTAATAGCCTAGTAATAATGAATTTGAAAAATAAATAAATAAAAAATAAATAAATTTAAAAAAAAAAAAAAAAAAAAGAATCGAATTCTTCGTACTGTAAATTAGTGATTTGAGACATATTCAGAGGTATGTTATGAGAACTTGTAAAATGTTCATACGGTGTTCAACTGAATGACTCAGGGACTTTTTTTTTTTTTTTTTTAAGGTTCATCAAGATGAGGTGGGTAGACAGTTACTTTCCATTTTCCTTTCCATTTCCTTTGCGTCCCAAACTCAAGACCAGAATCAGACTAGGTAGATAGTTAGATAGACATATACGAAAGCAATTAATTTGCCAAGGGTTGAAAATCAGACACAGTCCCCTCTTGCATTCTTCCATCCTCTTGCTCATCTTTTATTACTGTTACTCAACATTCTCCAGGGTACTGAAAGTATTAATTTAAGGACAGTGCAACATTACAAGGAAGTATAACAGCATACATTAACAGTACCTGATCATAAAATTAAGAATATAGGTTATTAAGAATATAATATTAAGAATAAGTATATTGTAATAAAAACTAGATCATCGGAGCCTCCATACAGTATATTAGATAAAAGTACAACACAATCAGTTAGGGTGGCATATAATCAGCACTCATAAAGTATTTGAATAGTATACGATTGTATGAGTAAGGACTGTGCGTGTTTTTCAGGTCATTGGGAAGATTGTTCCAAAGATGAGCAGCTGAGTAAGCCAAACTAGTTTTAAATAGGTCAAGCCTGGGCTTGGGTACCTGTAATTTATTTAAGCGCTGACTACGTCTGTCATTGTATTTTAAAAGCGGCCAAAGATACTTTGGAGCATTCTGTGACAGGATTTTGTGAATAAATTTCCCTTTGTTAAAGAGGAAGCGCTTCCTGAGGGGTAATATTTGAAGATAATTATATAAATCTATACAATGTGATTGGTGTTTATCAGCAACAAGGCGCATTGCGCGTTTTTGAAGCGAGTGGAGCCTTCTTGTGTTGGAGACAGAACAACCATCCCAGATTGTGGAACAATAGTCTAGATGCGTTTGTATATGAGATATGTAGAACATTTTCCTTGCCTCTTCATCCAGGAAATGTTTAATTTTGGCTAATTGGTAAACTTTTTGTGCTGTTTGCTTTGTGAGTGCATGTACATGTGAGTTCCAACTTAGGTGTTGGTCAACAGTGATACCTAGAGTTCTGTGTTCATTTACGTTTTCAATTAGTGATGTTCCAATGAAGAGCTGAAATGTTGTTTTCTGCAAGTTTTGTAGTTTTTGTCTGGTTGATATTAACATACATTTTGTTTTACTAATATTTATTTGCATGCGATTCTCGTTGCTCCACGTAATAAGATTATGTGTATCGTTTTGTAAAGATTGTTCTAGTGTGGTGCAACATTTATCACTAGTATAGACAGTACAGTCATCGGCAAAAAGGTCACATGATGAGTGTTTGAAATATAGAGGAAGATCATTAATGTATACGGTAAATAGAAGAGGGCCGAGAATAGAGCCCTGAGGAACACCTGTATGTAAAGTAAGCCGGATGTGTTGCAACTATTCCGTACATAACAATAAAAATAAATACCTCTAACTATAATCAGTTTAAATTAATACTTAGCTTTCCTCGTAAGTACAGAAAACCACACTGACAGATTGTTTAACATCGTTATGGACAGGACCATCACTGTCTTTGTCTTCGTCAACTTCTAATTCAACGAGTGGTGCAGTGGTGAGTCATCTGAATAAGAACCAAGCGATACAGAAATGAATTGTTTCTGGAAGAAGGTACCCGGATTTGAGTTCGTTACTTTCCCTGCTCCAGGTAGGGAGCTGTAAATTTCATAATTGTCCACCTGACTATGTAGCTTTCTCGGTTTGTTGTAAGGTTAGTATTCCCTGCCCATTTCTGTGAGATAGGTATTTGTCACCATGTGACACTTGACTCGTGTTCAATAAGCCCCCAGCCGAGTGGACTTCAGCAAAATATTAATATACGAGTATTTAACTTGGCAAATAAGTAGTTAAAAGTAAATCATAGTGTGCAATCATTAAGCTTCAATCAAACGAGTTATCAACTCACAATCATCAACTTTCAATCAACCGAGCTATCAACTCACAATCATCAACTTTCAATCAACCGTGTTATTAATTCACAATCATCAACTTTCAATCAACCGAGTTATCAACTCACAATCGTCAACTTTCAATCAACCGAGTTATAAACTCACAATCGTCAACTTTCAATCAACCGAGTTATCAACTTCAACTAAGGATTTAGATTTACATATGGATATGTTGTATATATACTAAAGCTGCTGAGCATGTCTACTCTTGGCAGCCCAATGCCATTCTTAGAAAAGTGCAGGTTTTCTGCAGTTGTTTCAAGGTTCTATATAATGAGATGGTGATTGTCTGATGTATCTGTAATAGTTTTTACTTACTTACTTAGTCGTTCCCCTTCTACCGTGAAGTGTAGAGGTTTGGAAGAGAGAGCGCCAGACCATTCTATCAGCTGTCTTCTTCCTGGCCTGGTTCCATTCTAGTCCTCGGTCCTTCAAAGATTGTCTAATGTTGTCCTCCCAGCGAACTCTGGGTCGTCCTGGAGGTCTGGATCCCTGGCTCTTTGTTTCCCATGCTTGTCGTGGTAGCCGATCTTCTCCCATTCTGCAGACATGGCCAAACCATCTTAGTTGGGACTGTTCTATTTGGGTCTGCAGCGGATGGGATTTCAGGCCTTGACGTATCGTCTGGTTGCGGACCATGTCTCTTCTTGTTACTTCAACCACTTTCCTCAGATACCTCATTTCTGAGGTTTGGATCTGGCTTTTGCGGGTTGTAGTCATTGCCCACGACTCGCATCCATATGTCAAAACTGGGACATAGGTGGAGCGGTATACAGCCATCTTCGTTTTCTTACCAACCTCTTTCTTGCTGAGGAATCCACGATTTATGGCCTGAAAAAGTCTCCCAGCCGCTGCTTTTCGAGTGGCCAACTCTTCTTTGATGCCTCCCTTTCGGTCTATAATAGCTCCGAGATATTTAAAGTGGTCGAGCTGCTCCAGGACCTGTTCTCCCAACTTAATCTGATGTTTTCTTTCTTCTCGTGATATCACCATGGATTTTGTTTTAGAGCTGCTTATGACCATAGCTCTCTTCTCCAGCTCTTCCTTCCAGACTTGCAGGTTGGATTGGAGATGTGCCTCTGATTTAGCAATCAGGGCAACATCATCAGCAAATGCCAGCTCCGAAATATAGACCTGTCTCATCTTCCAGTACCCCACTGAATACTTTCTTGTTCTCTCCTTACATGCCTTGATGACATCGTCCATGAGGAGTATGAAAAGATAAGGTGACAGGATATCACCTTGTCTTACACCAGTGGTGGTCCTGAACTCTTCTGACTTATGGTTTGCTGTCCTCACATAATTTCTGCAAGACTTGTAGAAGCTCTGTATAGCATGAATCAGAGGTGCTGGAATATTCTTCCTTGCCAAACAGTCCCAAAGTTTGCTCCAGGGGACTCTGTCAAACGCCTTTTCCAGATCTATGAAACAAAGATGGATCTCACTCTTATACTCAAGGGCCTTTTCACTCAGCTGTCTGAGTGTGAAGATTAGGTCTTGAGTACTTCGGTTTGCTCGGAATCCGCACTGGACCTCATCCAATTGTGGCTCAGCTAGGCGTCGGAGTCTCTGCTCTAAGATTCTAGAGTAGATTTTACCAGGGACACTGAGAAGGGATATGCCTCTATGGTTTCCACATTGTCGATTGTCACCCTTTTTGAAAATTGGTGTTATGATGGCAATCTCCCAATCCTTTGGTATGGTCTTGTTGCACCATGCTGCCTGTAGGACCTTTAAGAGTAATAGGTCGCCTGATGCTCCCATGTACTTAACCATTTCTGGTGTTATACCATCATGCCCTGCTGCTTTGCCCATCTTGATTTTCTCTAGTGCTGCCCTCAGTTCTTCCATCTTTATGTCATCTTCACCATCATTGGTTTTCTCTTCTGTGCTAGTGGTTATCATTTCTGTTGCTTCACCATGCTCACCATCCAGGAGTTCTGAGAAATATTCTTTCCATCTTTCCATTACTTCCTTCGGGGCAGTAAGCAATTTGCCTTGCTTGTCCTTTATAAATTTGAGAGGGCATTGTTTTTCCTTCCTCATGTTCTTTAGGGTCTTATAGAACAATTTCTGGTTTTCTTGTGCATCTTTTTCTAGCTTTTCTCCAAATTCTTCCCAGGACTTCTGTTTTGCTGCTAGCACTTTGTTCTTTGCTTCTGTTCTGAGTATCACATATTCTCTATATTTTTCCATTTGTCCTGTTGTGTTTTTAGCTCCTAAGTATTGTTTCCATGCCATTTTCTTCTCTCTTATTTTCTCTTTGACTTCCTCTGTCCACCAAGGTGTCCTCTTTCTCTGGTTCCCAAGTCGGACTTCACCGCATGCTTCTGCAGCAGCTGTCTTTATGATATCCTTGAATTTATTCCAGAGGGTTTCCAAGTCATCAGGTCGTTCTTCTGTGTTGCTCACTGCTGTAGCAATAAGCCCCTGATATCTGGTCTTAATTTCTGGCTCTCTCAGCTTGTAGGTCCTAATGCTCATTTCTCCTGCTCGTTTACTTGGTTTCTTGCGTGATGTTGGGCAGTTCCTAGGCTGAGCAACTCTTTCAGTTGTTCGTTTGATTGTTAGCAGGTAGTGATCACTTCCAATCTCTGGCCCCCTCCAGACTCTTGCATCTCGGACATATCTGAATGAGCTTCTCCGAACAATGGCATAGTCGATCACTGACTTCTCATTCTTGGTTGGTTCACATCTAGTGTATGCATGTATGCGCTTATGGGGGAACTTTGTGTTTGTAATGATCAGATTCTGCTCACTGCAGAATCTAAGGAGTCGCTTTCCATTGTCATTGAGAGTATCTTCTCCATATCTTCCGATAACGCCACCCCATCTAGCATGGTCATTTCCAACTCTGGCATTAAAATCTCCGAGCATGATAACTTCATCTAGGCAGTCATCCACTGTCCTTTGAAGCAGCGCGAAGAATTCCTCCTTGACCTCTGCTCTCTCATCCTCATTTGGCCCATACACTATGACCAGGTTGACTATGGTTTCTCCTTCTTTTAGTTTTACAACCATAATGCGCTCCGAGACAAAGTTCCATCCCTTGATACTATCTTTTTGATTTTGGGCCACAATGCAACCCACGCCCCCTTTAGCTCTTTCAGATATGGGTACACCACTGTAGAGCAACGTGTTGCCATCGAGATCCATGACTCCTTGTCCTTTTTTCTTCGTTTCTGTTATAGCCAGGATTTCTAGTTTTGCTTTCCTCATCTCTTCCACCAGCTCCTCTTCCTTCCCATTTATACTTCTTGTGTTCCAAGTTCCATAAGTCGTAGTCCGTAGTCCGTTCCAGTTCGTCGCCTTTAGAATCAGTCCAGTTTTCTCTCTTGTATTTCTCGTAATCATAGTTTAAGACAAACAGGTGATTGGCCTGTTGTGCCTTTGCATGGTGGAGGGGCTGCCTCCTTACGGCCTCCATGCAGGCCGCCCTCCTCCTTTTTCATCCGGGCTTGGGACCGGCATGGGCGGAGTTTGTAATAGTTTTTTCCTAGCATTTATGAGTGATGGACACTCCATGAGGAGATGCTGGTTGTTTCATAAGGATTAGAGCATTGTCTATACAAGTGTAGGTGCTGAGAGTTGATTCGGTTTAAATGGTTATTGACTCTAGAATGTCCTGTTCGTAAATGAAAGATAAGCCTTTGATTTCTTCTGTTGAGTCTGTTGATGTTGTCGTTGTCTTTTGGGCAGGACATTTCATTAAAGACATTTCGAATTGCAACCCGTTTACTCATCTGTTCAGCCAGATTTCGATTGTGTTGTTTCTGAGAACCTGTATGACTGTTCAATGCTGCAGGGTCTGTCCTTTTGTTGTTAAGAGGTTCCTGTTATAGCACGTCCGTCTATCAGCCGTCTCATTTTCTGTTATATCACGCTATCCATTGATCCACTGTAGGGTTACACTGATGGAATAGGCTGTGATCAAGTTGTGAATCACTCTTCCTATAAGAAAGATGTCTTTGTTTTCATTTGGAGTCTGTTTAAGTGCCTCCAAATCAGACATGGAGTCACTGAAAATCACAATGTCAAGACTTTCGTTCCTTAAGGTCAAACTCTTGGTGTAGTAATTCAATGGTTGTCTTGAAGGTCTCAGCCTCCGCTTCGTAATTTGAACAAATTTCACCCCAGGAGTAGTAGAACTCATAAGAGGATCCATCCGGATACCATATGCAGACGCCATTTCCTGCAAAAGATGTGGTTTTGAAAGCCGTGCCATCTGTATAGTCCGGGATTGCTGATGTTGAGTAACTGTTTATGGTATACAAGGCACATGTCGACAAGACTGTTTTGGCCGTTTTATCTATCAGTTGTGTTTTGAGAGTTGGTTGACGGAAGTTCTCCCAAGGTGTGGTCCAAAGTATTTGTTTTTCATTTCTCTCTCTTGTGAGAGATGATGTTTATCGTTTAATCTTTGGCTATGTCCAGGAGAGACAGTTATTTCAGTCTTCGTGTTAGTTTCCAAGTGTCCATCAGTACTTTGTTTGGGTGGCCTGTCTCCTGTATCACTCTACAGCTTCAGTCAGTGCTATTTTACACCTGATATCCAGCGGCTCTATATTGGCATCTATCTCACATAGGGTTGTGGGTGTTGATCTCATCCCTCCATAAATTAACATGAGAGCTTGCTTCTGCACACAGTCCAGAGATGAGATGGTGTTAGTACTCACAACGACCTGGAGAGGGAGGTTAAAGTCTATCACTGATCTCACTTAGCCGAGGTATAGTTGGCGAAGAGTTTGTTTATCCGATCCCCAATTTGTACTAGATAGTCGTTTGATGAGGTTTAGGCGCTTACTTGCTTTTCTCTGAGGTTGTAGATGTGTCCATCTAGTTTCAATTGTCTGTCCAGTTTTAATCCAACATTGATTGGGGACTCCTCTTTAGTTAGTGTTTCCCCATTCAGTTTGATGTTGAAAGATCTTTTTGGCAATTTTATGGCTGCGGGAGAAAATGTTGTATACAGTTTTCTACGTATTGATTTTAAGTTTCCACTGTTCTCTTACTTACTTAGTCGTTCCTCTTCTACCGTGAGGTGTAGAGGTTTGGAAGAGAGACGCCAGACTATCCTATCGGCTGTCTTCCTCCTGGCCTGATTCCATTCTGGTCCTCGGTCCTTTAAAGATTGTCTAATGTTGTCCTCCCAGCGGACTCTGGGTCGTCCTGTGGGTCTTGATCCCTGGTTCTTTGTTTCCCATACTTGTCGTGGTAGCTGATCTTCTCCCATTCTGCAGACATGGCCAAACCATCTTAGTTGGGACTGTTCTACTTGGGTCTGCAGGGGGTGAGATTTTAGGCCTTGACCATGGTTACGTACCATGTCTCTTCTTCATACTTCAACCACCTTCCTCAGATACCCCATTTCTGAAGTTTGGATCTGGCTTTTGTGGGTTGTAGTCATTGCCCATGACTTGCATCCATATGTCAAGACTGGGACATAGCTGGATCGGTATACAGGCATCTTCGTATTTTTACCAACCTCTCTGTTGCTGAGGAATCCTCGATTTATGGCCTGAGAAAGTCTCACTGCTGCTGCTTTTCGAGTGGCCAACTCTTCTTTGATGCCTCCCTTTCGGTCTATAATAGCTCCGAGGTATTTAAAGTGGTCGACCTGCTCCAGGACCTGTTCTCCCAGCTTAAGCTGATGTCTTCTTACTTCTCCATGGATTTTGTTTTAGAGCTGCTTATGACCATCCTCTCTTCTCCAGCTCTTCTTTCCCGACTTGCAGGTTGGATTAGAGATGTGCCTCTGATTTAGCAATCAGGGCAACCTCATCAGCAAATGCCAGCTCTAAAATGCAGACCTGTCTCATCTTCCAGTACCCCACTGAATACTTTCTTGTTCTCTCCTTACATGCCTTGATGACATCATCCATGAGAAGTATGACAAGATAAGGTGACAGGATATCACCTTGTCTTACACCAGTTGTGGTCCTGAACTCTTCTGACTTATGGTTTGCTGTCCTCACAAAATTTCTGCAAGACTTGTAGAAGCTCTGTGTATCATGAATCAGAGGTGCTGGAATGTTCTTCCTTGCCAAACAGTCCCAAAGTTTGCTCCAGGGAACCCTGTCAAACGCCTTTTCCAGATCTATGAAACAAAGATGGATCTCACGCTTGTACCCAAGGGCCTTTTCACTCAGCTGTCTTCTTCTTCTTTGTTCGCCTTCAGACTTCCACATTTAAGACTCCAATAAAGGCAGTAGTCAACTCAAGGTTCCCGACATCTTCAAACAGTTTTTCGTTGACAGAAGTGTGTTGTTGCCATATGCCACTCCGTTCATTTATGTAGGTTGGGCAGTACTGCAGCAGGTGTTCGACTGTCATCGGGCTGGTACTGCAGGTGGAGAGATCTATTGCACCAATTTTGTATTTGTGGTAAAGATGGTATCTCAATCTTTTGTGTCCAGTGCGTAGCCGAAAAATGATGACCTGTTCTTTCCTGGATAGTTAATGACATGCATCATTTTTCAAATGGCCTGGGTGCTCTCTTTCCCATTTGGACTTGAATTTAGCCTTTATAGTAGTCTTTGCCATTGCGTAAGTTGTCTCTATATCATTTTGTTGCAAAGCACCTCCTTCCTTAGCAAGTTTGTCTGCCTCCTCATTTCCTGGTATGTTGCAATGGGCTGGTATCAACTGGATAGTGCACTCGTTGAAGCATATGGCCAGTCTTTCAAGGGAGATTATCAGATCTTTCAATCCTTTAGCTTGGTCGCTCTTCAGCGATGTTATTACTGAGAGGGCATCTGTAAAGATTACTATCTGATGCCTGTGCTTTGCATTCAATAAGAGTTTCCGCTGCCTGTTCAGGGTTTCTGCTTCAGCACTGAAGTTATTGCATTATTTGCTAGTGGCCATTGCCATAGAGTGGATTCTATTCTTTAATTTTATGAGGATGCCGTCACCCCCATTTTAAAATGCAATTTTTCTGAGCCATCAGTATATGCGTGTGTCAAAAGCTTTCTGCTGGGAATTTTTGGTCAATATACTTGGTTGCTATTCACTTTCTTTGCGTTTCTGTCTGTGTTCCCTTACTTTCAAAGCCTGGAATATCCGATTTTAATTCAGGAAAGCATCTTATTTTCCACAGTGGGATAGTTGTGCTTGTAGGTATTTTCTTTGCAACTGAGCTTGCTTGCATGGTATGTTTCCTAATTTTTCCTTTTGTTTGGGCCACAAAGTTAGTTCGATTGAGCCTGCCTCTTCCTAGCCTTTTCATTCTGTGGAACATGGGGTGTCCTTCGAGTCTCTTAAATTGTTGGCTTGTTGTATGACTCTGCTGTCACATCTATCCTCCATTGACTGTAGCCCTATTAATGTTTTCCATATGGTTGATTTTTGTGGACTTTAGTAGCCTCTGTTATAATACGTGCTGCTTGGTTTTGGAGTCTGTTTACTCTGTCAAAATTTGACTTTGCTGCCGTCGACCAAGCTGTGATGCCGTATTCCATAGCAGGTCTGACTCTGCCTGTGTACAGCTTTTTGAGGATATTCTCATCATCACCCCATGTGGTACCAGCTAACATTTTCATGATGGCCATGCGAAGTTTTCCCCTTAGCTGTATTTTGGTTATCTGTGATTTCCACGTCATTCGGCGGTCTAGTGTGATTCATAAGTATGTTGGTGTTTCATCTTCTCGTACTGCCTGCCTACTTAGTTGTAGCTTTGCTTGCTGTGGTTTATTTGACAAGGTAAAAATTGTGTGTGTTGTTTTTTGTTCATTGATTTTGAGCAACCACTTTCTGGACCAACTTTCAAGGGCTAGCAGTGAATCCTGCATGCGCACTCTTGCTGTGGTGATGTATTCTTCTGAAGTCCACATGGCCGGGTCATCAGCATAGAGGGAGTTTTGGACATTCTTGCGGATGTTTTCTGTTATATCATTTATATGTATATAAGGACAAGTGTTAGGGAAAGGACCCCCACCCTGTGGGACTCCATGTTCCATTGAAGTCTTTTTGCTTAACTGTTCGTGCACCTGCACTCTAGCTGTTCTGTTTGTTAAGTAGTGACTGATCCAGTTATTCATTCTTCCTCAGGCTCCATATTTAAGCATTTTAACTCTTAGCCCATCTTTCCAAACCTTATCAAATGATTTCTCCATGTCTACTTAGACTGCTAATGTGTGCTTTTCTTCTTGGAAAGCATCTTCGATTTCCTGTGCAATGTATATGACTTAGTCTGTAAACCTATGTTGCCTGAAGTCTGCCTGTTGGTGCAGAAGAATTTGCTTTTCTTCGAGGTGCCAACTTAATCTGGTATTGATCATTCTCTCCATAAGCTTTCCCGTGCAGCTTAGAAGGCTGATGGGTCTGTAGCTGTTGGGGTCCATTCGGTCGTTGCCTTGTGGAACTAGTACTGCTTCTTTCCAGCCTTGTGGTACAATTCCACGGACTCTCATGTGAGAACGTTTAGCAAAGACGGTTGCTGCTTCTTTCTTTGTGAGTATTTTCTCATTTTGTTGTAGGGCTATTTCCTTATGTTTGCATTCCTCATCATTTAAGGCTTTGGCGAGCCTCCATAATTTTCTTCCATCTTTGTCTAGGTTAAGACTTTCTGTTGTTTTGATCCAGCAATTTTTGGCTGAACAGTTTAACGTTTTCCTGTATTTTGCAGAGATAGCTTTGTAGGCGATGTTTGCCTCAACTGTTTTGTCCTTTTATGCTACATGTCTGGCCTCTGTTACCTGTTCTTACAGTTCTTTGAGTTCTTCTGTCCAGTACGGCTTATAATCTTTTCTTACTCCTCGTGGTATTGATTCTAGGGCAGCTTTCAGAACTGCTTTATTAAATCCGTCAGCTATCTCTCCAATTCTTTTGTTTTGGGTGTTTATCAAACCACAGTATTCATCTGTTAGTGCTGAGAACTTGTTCCAGTTGGCATTTTTGTAGTTCCAGCGGGGTAATGGTTTATGGAAGTGGAGTGTATGTTCCATATTAATCATTAGTTTGACCGGTTTGTGGTCACTGCCTGCCAATTGATTTAGCACAGTGCGTTCGATCTTATGGTTGATGTTTCCTGTTGAGAAGGCAAGGTCGGGTGTCTAGGTCGATTGCCAGCTGTCTGAGTGTAAAGATTAGGTCTTGAGTACTTCGGTTTGCTCGGAATCCGCACTGGACCTCATCCAATTGTGGCTCAGCTAGGCGTCGGAGTCTCTGCTCTAGGATTCTAGAGTAGATTTTACAAGGGACACTGAGAAAGCATATGCCTCTATGGTTTCCACATTGTCGATTGTCACCCTTTCTGAAAATTGGTGTTATGATGCCAATCCTTTGGTATGGTCTTGTTGCACAACGCTGCCTGTAGGACCCTTAAGAGTAATAGGTCGCCTGATGCTTCCATGTACTTAACCATTTCTGGTGTTATACTATCATGCCCTGCTACTTTGCCCATCTTGATTTTCTCCAGTGCTGCCTTCAGTTCTTCCATCTTTATGTCATCTTCACCATCATTGGTTTTCTCTTCTGTGCTAGTGGTTATCATTTCTGATGCTTCACCATGCTCACCATCCAGGAGTGCTGAGAAATATTCTTTCCATCTTTCCATTACTTCCTTCGGGGCAGTAAGCAATTTGCCTTGCTTGTCCTTTATAAATTTGAGAGGGCGTTGTTTTTCCTTCCTCGTGTTCTTTAGGATCTTATAGAACAATTTCTGGTTTTCTTGTGCATCTTTTTCTAGCTTTTCTCCAAATTCTTCCCAGGACTTCTGTTTTGCTGCTAGCATCCTGTTCTTTGCTTCTGTTCTGAGTGTCACATATTCTCTGTATTTCTGCATTTCTCCTGTTGTCTTTTTAGCTCCTAACTATTGTTTCCATGCCATTTTCTTCTCTCTTTTTTTCTCTTTGACTTCCTCTGTCCACCAAGGTGTCCTCTTTCTCTTGTTCCCAAGTCGGACTTCACTACATGCTTCTGCAGCAGCTGTCTTTATGATGTCCTTAATTTAACCCAGAGGGTTCCCAAGTCATCAGGCTGTTCTTCTGTGTTGCTCACCGCTGCAGCAATAAGCCCTTGATATCTGATCTTAATTTCTGGCTCTCTCAGCTTGTAGGTCTTAATGCTCATTTCTCCCGTTCGTTACTTAGTTTCTTGCGTGAAGTTGGGCAGTTCCTAGGCTGAACAACTCTTTAAGTTGTTCTTTTGATTGTAAGCAGGTATTGATCACTTCCACTCTCTGGCCCCCTCCAGACTCAAGCATCCCGGATATATTTGAATGAGCTCCTCTTAACTATGGCATAGTCGATCACTGACTTCTCATTCTTTGTTGGTTCACATCTGGTGTATTCATGTATGCGTTTATGGGGGAACTTTCTGTTTGTAATAATCAGATTCTACTCACTGTAGAATCTAAGGAGTCGCTTTCCATTGTCATTGAGAGTATCTTCTCCATATCTTCCGATAACTCCACCCCATCTAGCATGGTCATTTGCAACTCTGGCATTGAAATCTCCGAGCATGATAATTTCATCTAGGCAGTCAGCCACTGTCCTTTGAAGCAGCTCGAAGAATTCCTCATTGACCTCTGCTCTCTCATCCTCATTTGGCCCATACACTATGACCAGGTTGTCTATGGTTTCTCCTTCTTTTAGTTTTACAACCATAATGCGCTCCGAGATAAAGTTCCATCCCTTGATATAATTTTGGTTTTTGGCCACAATGCAACCCACGCCCCCTTTAGCTCTTTCAGATGTGGGTACACCACTGTAGAGCAGCGTGTTGCAATTGAGATCCATGACCCCTTGTCCTTTTTTCTTTGTTTCCGTTATAGCCAGGATTTCTAGTTTTGCTTTCTTCATCTCTTCCACCAACACCTCTTCTTTCCCATTTATACTTCTTGTGCTTCAAGTTCCATAAGTCGTAGTCCGTAGTCTGTTCCAGTTCGTCACCTTTAGAATTAGTCCGGATTTCTCTCTTGTAGTTCTCGTAATCAAAAGTTTAAAGCAAACAGGTAATTGGCCTGTTGTTCCTTTGCATGGTGGAGGGGCTGCCTCCTTACGGCCTCCATGCAGGCCGCCCTCCTCCTTTTTCAGCCGGGCTTGGGACCGGCCTACGCGGAGTTTCCACATTTTTCAATATACTTAAATTGTAAGAACAGCTCTGTTTATCGTGTCTTTTGTCAGAATGGGATATTTATACGTAACATATAGATATATACATGTATTTTATTTATGAAGTATTTGAGAAAACTAGGGTAAACTGTAAATGTATGATTTAACAAAACAGTTCCAGGAGTAATTTTTTTACGAATAGTGTTTCTTACTCGGAAGTTAATTTTTTGCAGTGGACGGGTGAGTGTCTATTTTCTGGTTCAAGTCTAACACTTATTGTGACCGCTTGGCATACACTACCATTTATACGAGTTATAACACTACATATAATAAGAATAAGAGACGTTAAGCAGATAAGGCATTTTTGCACAAAACGCAATATAGATTTTGGGTTCAGATGGCAGTCACGACGATGAGAGTCATGGTATAGCTGTCTCAGAAAATAGTAATGAATGCGTGTTTTTGAGTGGAACATTTTGTGAAGTGGGAGTTGCTATTTTGGGTTGTTTCCATTGTTGATGGAAAAAGGAGATGTCACAAAAGTCGAAACAACAGAAAGTCGTGTGCAAAATGTCGAAAACAGAGAGACATGTGTAGAAAATTGTAACGTGTGAAAAAAAAATGAGTCGTGGGAAAAATGGCGGGAAAAGGAAGGAGCTGCAGAAAAAAGGAAAGGAGAGATGTGGGCGATAGGATCATTTGAGATGAAATTAGAGATGGAATTAGATTAGCGATAGGTAGAGATTTTTGTTAGGCAGTTTTATAGTGTTAGGTGAAATTCGTCTTTGAGATTATCAAGACAAGTTTTTTTTTTAAGTAGACAAGTTTTTGAGTTGACAAGTTTCTAAGTTTACAAGTTGTTTTTTATTCTGTTGGATATATCTTCCTTGTGGATATATTTTTCCTTGTGGATATATATTTCCATTGTGGATATACTTAGTATTTTGTTGAGCGTAGTAAACGATCAAATCATTGTGAAAATTGCAGCGCTTGTCTAATGACATCAAATAAACTCTGATTGAATTTTCTACATTGCTGTGTTACAGCTGGATTATTTGAAAACCATTATACGATGTATTGCTTATCTCTAAACCTAAAAGGGTAAGAACGAACTTGGGAACCAAAATAAAGTTCAGTCAAGAATCTCCATCTCAGGCGGAAGGCTTGTAAACACTTGAACAGAAACGTATAAAGGATTAGCTCTAGTCAAAATATTTACCTGTGCACAACACAATTGACTGACCAACTGACCCGGTCTACACATTCTTACATTGACGTTGTAACCCTGATACCACCAAACCAATGATCCTATACACAGATGCTTCTGATAACGCTGTAGGAGCTTGCCTTGTCCCAAAAATGTTGAACTACAACGGAAAAGGAAGCATTTGCCATCCATTATGCTATGCAAAAACTAGAATTTTACATCCGCCAAACAAAGGTTATCATCATAACGGATCACCAACCCCTTGTTAGTTGGTTGACGAAGACATCCGAACAGACAAAGAAGCTTCAAACTTGGGCGATGAACTTACAGAACTATGACACTACCATATAATACATTGCCGGAACCCTCAATACATGTGCTGACCTGCTTTCTAGAATTCCATATCCTGACAACCCGAAACCGAGTAACGAAAATGAAGCAGCTGCAACAGACAGAAATGACAATGCTAGACAAATAAATGTCATAAATTCAAACCGAATTGCCGATCATTCGGACACTCACACAGACACTGATCGATTGTCAGAAGAAGATCAAACAGACAACTTTGACACCCTACAGGAACAAATGGAAGACCAGGAAGTCGTTAAACTAATGAAACAAATTACAGAAACACCAGCAAATGTCAAGGATAGCAACACATCTTTATATGCAGAAAAAGTACAGACGTACTGTACTTCAAATCAACCGAAACCCGGTACTAGTTGTCACCACTCAAATTCGCCTACAAGTAGCGAAGACAACATTCCCCTTAAAATACTACAGGAACGACTAGCCCAACCGCACCAGACTGTGCCCTCTACCAACATCCATCTAGGTACACCACAACCTTCTCATACAGACTTATCACCTGCCTCATTAACTAAGCGAAATGCTACCGTTCCTACGTCAATACAAAGAGATGAGTCAGAGTCAAAGTTTATATGCTTTTCATAGGATCATGTTCGTACAAAGCGGTACATGAAACGTTTAATCAAGCGACAAAACATCGCACAACACAGTGCATCAACATCGCAACACCCTACCCGTAACACTGCATCATCAATCACTGCTGTAGACACTGAGAAGAAATACGATAGCAGACTGTCCAGGAGATACATTGCTCTATTAGAGATAGTCAGGTTGCTCTAACTAGGCTACTCTAAATGGTTTTATTTTTTTGTCCCAGTACGATAGCAGACTGTCCAGGAGAGACATTGCTATTTTAGAGTCGGCCAAGTTGCTCTAGCTAGGCTACTCTAACTGGTTTCATTTTTTTGTCCGAGTGCGATAGCACATTGCCAGAAGAGGCACTGCTATGTTAGAGTGGGCCAGGTTGCTCTCGCTAGGCTGCTCTAAAAAAGATTTTTTCAGATTATGCCAGCCACCTTCTATGTCGTCCTGCTGGTGCTGTCAGCGGCAGTCATAACCGCCAGTGAAGAGAAACTAATCTGGAAAGGCGCAACTCTATTCAACACGCCCAGTTACTCTAGTTACAGCGTTCAAACCATTATATTCAGAATTTGAAGATTTAAATAACAATTTTTTGGACTTAGAAATATATGTATCAAACATTGTTGTACATTATAAGATAACCAAACACATGGGTCACAGTGATGGATTATTAGCCACTAAGGCGGAATCTCAAAGCTTAAGACGACAAGCACATCAACCAAAACGGGCGATTTTGCCGTTTGTAGACAATGCCATCAAGAGACTTTCGGTTTCCTCCACAAGTTTGCCACAGAACTGTTTGAACAGTCACGGTTGGGAACACTTAATATCAGGAAAGAAGATCTGGAAGAACATCTTAGAATGACCCATTCAGATGATTGCAAAGATGAGCCGCTCAGCAGCGTGTAAGGCCTTATATGGCCTAGTAAGCCAGGAGAAGAATTCAGTACCTATGTGTATAAAATTTATTTATTTACTGTTTACAGGTCTCGGGTTTCCCCTCTTTATTTTTTAAAAATGTTTATACAATACCAAACCCACCCTCTGTCACTGATATTCTTCTCAGTGATGGTGTGAAGATATCAGCCGTGCCATTTTATAACTGTCGTCTCCTCCGGCAGTTTTACTTCATTTTTTCATTTTTCTCACTCATCGTCCTCTTATTTGGCGTATTTATTGTCCTTACAATGTTTTTGCTGTGACTGTACCTAGACCTGTTTACGTTTCACCAGGTGAACTGTAACAAAACCAGGTTAATTGCAACTGTCAGCTGGTAATACATTATCAATTGGGTCGCATAGCCACCGTTGTTAGATTCACTCTCTATTGACACTATATGAACGCTCACGATCGATGAAAAGAAAACCTATATTTTCTGTCTGGGAAAGCCGTCTGAGGGATGGACAAAGACACAGGGGATAAGTAGATAACCGCTTGTACGGGACCATCCCTGTGTAGTTATTACGGATGACGTGGCAGAGGAGGCAATCTGGGCGGAAGTATTACAGCATTATAAGAAAGACGTCACGAGATGGAATTTTCACATTTTATATTTTAAAACACGCCGGGGAAAGTATGATTTAACACCCCTACCCACATAGTGCATTTATTGGTGTAAAGTGAGAGCCAGAATACACAATGGTTCTCATTGACAAATTTGTCGGAACTACAATCTGGGATTTCGAACTGACAATTGGAAATATAATCTAACGAAATCGGAGTCACAAATCAGACTGCATAGCAACATGAAATTAACAACTCCTAGGAGCCAGAGAAACCTAGGACTAAGAATTCCAAAATTATTAGTGACAGATCGAAGCATTTTGGGCAACTTTGAAACTTAAAATGTAAACCCACATTTTAAATACAAAGGCTGGAAACTCGGTAGTACTAAGACAGATCAAAGTATTCAGGAAACTTTAAAATTTAACAGTAAACCCGCATTTTTTAAACACAAATACTGGAGTCCAAAAGAATCAGATCACCCGTCATAAGAGGAATTCTAAAATTTTGAGACCAAGTGATTCGAAAGCATCCTAAGTGCAACGTCCATTCTGAACTGTGCCAAGGTGATTGTGTTCCCAAAAGTTACTTTTTTGTGAGTGTCAACATTTATTTTATAAATATGAATTTGACATGTTTGTCTTGGGAAGTGGTTATATATGAGGCTGGCAACCACAACATATGAAAATAGTATATTCATAAACCACTACAGCAAGCGCTGGGGATTTCTTCGTGCTAGGCGTACAATCAACTGACAGCAGAGGTGACCTCTGACTCCGACTGGAGAAGTGATGAGCGATGATTACATCTGATAACGAGTGGTATATATGCCACCACTGATAATGTCTGGATGCGGGTGTTATGTTTTAGAGTCGTGTACTGGTCATCGCTGAAGCAGGTCTTCTTTAGATTACTTCTGCACCATTAAATCAACCTGTCATGTTGACATTGAGTGGGAGTGTCAAGTAACGCGAATGGTGTGATAGTTCGGTGTAATAGACCACTTGATAATATTTCTCACACCCTCTCATGCAAGGCAATGACGACTTGAACTGCAGCGGGCATTTCACACCGTTTAATAGGGACGCACACATCAGGACAGCACGGAACATAGTCATGGGGACATGTTGACATATATATCATTAGGCATTTGAACAGTAGATCATATTTCATGCAGCATTCAAATATGATGGAAGATATAAGGAATCATTCAATGTTCTGGCAGATTATGGCCCCATCCCCTAACTGACTAAACGCATCAGTGGGTGTGGGTGTGTAAACATCTAAAGAGTTCACTGGCCGAACCTTTTTCCTTTGCTATGTTCTCCAGCGACATATAGCCAATATTTATGTAATAAAGTTAAACCACGATAGGGGTTTTCATATTAGTGAGATCTCCATATCACTGTCCGATAATAAGTTTGGTATACTGTTCTCAGGACAGCGATCCATAACGATGACAAGAAAACAAGATGGCTGCCTTCCTGAGTTTCGCTCACTCACCCAGCAGAAGGATAATGATAAGCCAAAGTTAATTCACAATTTGAATATCAATAATTTCCTAGAGTTTCCCTACAGTTCCACATTACTAAGGTTGTTACATGTAGACATCAGCTCTGTTGGAAAACCTGTCATCTTCAATGGTATATCAACGACCAACGATGTTCGAAAATACGACTCCATCTAGGCCTAACCACGTAGAGATCATCAAAAGAAAGGGTCTGGTATTACCTGGAGTCCGAATTAATAACAAAGTGCCTGAGGAGAATCTCTGACAAATAGACTCTTGCATAGACACAAACTTCTCCTGGAAAAACATGCACAAATCACTTTTCAACCCTGAAACGGGACCAGCCCAAAGAAACACACTCAGCCATGTTAGGCGGCATTATCGAGACTCCCTACGCATGCCTCGAAAAACGAATACCTGCCCCAGTGTTCGGCACAAAGAATATAGTCCGACCTAAACATACAAAGATATACAATATAAGACTGAATCTTCTTGTACTAGACAAGTAATACATATAAATTCAGGCCATAAACATATTGAACAAGATCAATCTATTTTCTGGCCCTAACAAATGAGAAATTACATAAATTCGGTATTCATCCGCGAAATCAATATTCAAGGGGAGATCATCCACATAATCAAAAGTATAAATCAAATCATGGGTGATATAACTTTGACTGTAACAAAAGTAATCTCTTTTTCATATCAATTAGTCATGTCGTAATCTGTGCGCCAAAAACATGTGCGCAACAGATTACCACACCCCCCCCCCCCCTGGGAAAAAAAATGGTAACTTTTTTTTTTGAAATACATCTAGGAGCAACATACAACAGGCTCACAACGCACGAATAACAATGCGCAGATGATAAGCATTCCAAACAAATGTAACGCCTAATGTGAGGCTATGTCGTCATATGACACGACAAGTGAGAATATATCTCAAGATCTTAGAGAAAGTATTTCTCTAAGTATAAATATTTCCAGAGAGGTGTCACCAACGCATACTACAATACTGGCAATGCCACACTTTCTACACTAGTTTATCCAAAAATTTCATCTTAGGTATCTTAACATTATGATTATCAAAGACGAAAAAACATCGAAAGATCAGCGGTGAATATACATCAATGAACCGCTAAGTAGTGATACAATCAATTTATATGATATATTACATATGTGTACATATTTTAGTATAGAAAAAGTGTAGTAGAGTTAGACCTGTAAAAATATCAGGATCTAACGGTTAGGTGGAATCATGTGGGCATCTAGATAAGATATCTGCCATCACATTTTCTGAACCACGGATAGCTCGCACCGAAAAATGAAAAGGCTGAAGAGCAATCGCGTATCGCGTTGATCTTGCGCTCTTCAGATTTTTACTCTGAATAGCCGTAAGAACTTTCTGGTCAGTTTCCACAATCAAATGCGCGCCAAGAAGAAATCTTTAAAGTTTCAGGATTGACCAAACCATAGCCAATAACGCCCGGTCTAAGACCGAGTAATTCTTCTCTGCGGCATTTAGTTTCCGAGAAATATACATCACAGGATGCAGAGTTCCGGAGTACTCTTGCATTAGTGCTGCTCCAATCCCTGTGGATGAAGCGTCACTACGAAGAATAAATGTCTTATCTTTAGTAGGTAACACTAAAATAGGTGAAGTAGAAAACATAGTTTTAACCTTATCCAAAGAGGATTGACATTCTTGAGTCCAGTGGACTATATTAGGAGACCCTTTCTTTAGCAGGGAAGAAAGAGGTGACATGACTGAGGAAAGATTCGGGATGAATCGTACATAAAATTGTATGAGACCTAAGAGACTTCGCACTTGCTTTTTAGTCTTAGGAATAGAAATGTTAAGTATTTTACTTGTATTATGGTCCTCTGTTTTTAAGAAACCATGACCAACACGGTGACCTAAGAAAGATATTTCGCTAAAACCAATACAAGCTTTAGATGGTTTTGCTGTCAGGTTATGCTCGCGTAAGATAGACAATAGTTCATTTAACCCGTTATAGTGATCTTCCCAAGTATCACTGAAAAGACAGATGTCATCAAGATATGCAATGACATCTGAGCGATGAGATAGGATTCGACGCATCATACGTACGAATGTTGCAGGGGCGTTCATAAGGCCGAAAGGCATGAAATTCCATTGGAACAGACCCCTTGGTGTCGAAAAAGCAGTAAATGGTTTGGCGTGTTCGGATAGAGGAACTTGCCAATATCCCTTAGACAAATCAAGTTTAGTGAAGAAATGAGAATTCGATAGTCTAGTAAGTAGCTCTTCTAGTAAAGGCATAGGTTCAGCATCAAATTTCGTCACTTGGTTCAATTTGCGATAATCAACGCACAGACGTATGTTATTGTCTTTTTTCCGTACAATAACCATCGGCGAAGAAAATGCTGATGTGGATGGTTCAATTATTTTCAGATCTATCATCTCATCCAACTCTTTCTCAACCTGTGCTTGAAAATGTATCGGGATAGGATACGGTTTGACTCTTATAGGATTATGGTCAGTAAATATAATGTCATGTTCAATGACATCAGTTTGACCAGGAATGTCAGTAAGGACATCCTGAAATTGTCGTAACATATTAGAAACTTGTCTCTGTTCTCCTAGAGATAACTCGGGAGAAACCGTAACATCTTTCCATGATTCATTAGAATGAAGTGGAATCATCGGAAAAGGGAGATTCACATCCGAGAAACTCGTTTCCTCATCCTGTATCACTGACAGTGATGAGTAATGTCCATGTGGGACTGGAGAATCGTCCGTTGTCTGGAAAACAGGTTGTAAAAAATCCGGACGTTCATGGAATTCCGTAAGCATGTTGATGTGGAAGGTTTTATGCTTCCCGTCAATATCGACGATATAGTCAACATCGGAAACTTTTGATATTACATCGTACGGACCTTTCCAAGAAATAAGAAGTCTGTTTTCCCTACAAGGTAGCAAGACAAATGCTTTGTCACCCGGACAAAGTTGTCGCAAGCATCTCTTCTTATTGGCAAATTGCCTTGCCTTCTGTTTCGCAAATTCAGAAGAAGCAGTTGCCAATTTGCATGCTTCAGTAATCTTGTGTCTAAGTGCAATGACATCTTCGTAAGAGGATTTTGTGTCATCGACAATATTATCAGCAGTTATAAGGTCATGAAGTAATGACATAGGACCTCGCGGTTTCGCACCAAAAACAGGTTCAAAGGGAGAAAATCTTGTATGTTCGTTGGCGACCTCTCTGTATGCAAAGAGAGCCGCGGGTAAAACCCTGTCCGAATCCTGAGGATTATCTTCAGTTATCTTACCTAACAAGTTTTTAAGCGTTCTATTCAGACGTTCTACCATCCCATTAGACATAGGATGATAAATACTACTCAGAGATCTCTCTATCTTAAGAGTCGACATCACTTGAGACATGGTATCCGATATGAGTTGGGTACCATGGTCTGATAATATTTCTCCTGGGAATCCCAGACGAGAAAATATGAGCCAAAGAGCATCTGCAATATCGGCAGTAGTTATGCTCTTCAGAGGAATAGCCTCTGGCCAACGTGTGCACATATCCACACACGTCAAGATAAATTGGTGTCCTCTAGCAGACTTTGTCTTAAATGGACCGATGATGTCTATCGCCATTTTTTGAAATGGTCGAATTGGAATATCTGCAGCCTGAATAGGTGCAGCATGGCGTGGACCTTTGGATTTAACTTCTTGACATACCTTACAAGATCGACAATAGATTCGTATGTCCTTGTTCACAAAAGGATAAAAGAAAGATTCAAGAACTCTAGATTTAGTACGGGAAAAACCCATATGCCCAGCACACTGTGAATCATGAGCGTGCTGTAAGATTTTAACTCTCATATTTTTGGGCACAAGAATTTGAGAATGACTGGACTTAGCGGAGTCTTGTACCATACGTACACGTACGCCATTCTTCATCGTAATCCAAGATTTACGATTTGTATCTTTATTTGGATCACCTTTTGTTGCTAGCGTGAAGAATTTTTTAAAAGTAGGATCATCTTTCTGTTTCTTTATGAAGGAGTCACGAGAAATTTCCAAGCGATCACCTTGGTTCTGTGTATCGGTATCTTCAGAAGGTGAAGATTGAGGCACGTTAAGAGCTTGAGCCCTAGTGACTACAGCATTAGCAGTTTGCATATTCCTATTTTCCCAATCAACAATTTGTTGCGGAGTGCATTCTTTCACTCCATGAATGCGACCGATTATAAGATCAGCGATCAGATTCGGGAGAAGACATGCGTGCACATCTCCTGTAAAGAATGGAGTAGCAATGTTGACAAAGGCAGTAGAGTACTTCTCCAATGTGCCACCAAATGTTAAGCATTTGATTACTTTGCCAGTGGCTCGAGAAGGATCTATGAGTGACTGCCTCACTCCAATGGTGGTGCACCCGGAATCGAAAAGAATTGAGACCGGAGTACCATCTACTAGACCTCTTTTTAAGACAAGAGCACCTCTTCCATCATGCGCGACTGACGCAGGGAGAGCGGGAAGAGGATGACCACAGCTTAAAGTAGAAACCGTGGTTGGATCGAATAATGTTTTGCATTGGGAACATTGAGATGCACTACCAAAATCGAAAGCAGAACATCCCACATTATTAGAGTATTTCTTATCATTAGCTTGATTACCGGCTTCATGGAACTCTTGCTGTGCAGAGTTAGCCTGGAACTGTGATTTACGTCTTTTATATTGTGATCTACCTCGATTATCATAACCTCTATAGTTATTATTGCCTCCTCTGTTATAACCCCTACTTGGGTTTGAATCATAATATTCATGATCATAATCATCATGCTCATTATAATGAGTGTCTCTGTATTGTTGGTTTTGTTGTTTCCATGAAGGAAAACTTGGGTAGTTCCTATAGTGACTTCCTTTGCGGAAATGTCTATAATTATGGCCACCCCTCGCGTATCGAGGACTGTCAGCCCGATACCAGTTCTTCGGAGAAGAACCCTGATTTGAGTGGTTACCTTGGTTTTGATACTTATTCCAGCTAACCTTTTTATCAAATTTATTTTGAGCTCCTTGGAATTTGTGTGAGTAATTATTATTGTATTGTGTTGCTGACGCAACTGGCATACCCTCGTTAATCTTAGTGTTGCTAAGAGTTACGTCAGGGTGTGCCGTGACGTATTGGTCACAAAATTATTGCATTTGTTTTAATGTTTGAGGTTTACGCTCGTGTAAAAATTCAAGGAATTGTTTGTTCACAGAGGACATGATCTTGTCTCTGAGCAACAAATCCATAAGAGCTTCATATGTTTTCTCTATTTTGGATAATTCAATCTATCGTTAAAATGAAAGACGTGCTTTTGCAATGAATTCTGAGAATTCTACCCCTGTCTCAGGTACCATTGTCTTAAACAAAATACGATAACTTTCCTCTGACAGTTGGTACTTCTTTATCAAGGCTGCCCTGATAACTTCATAATTATCCTTGTCAGTTTCTTCAACCAAACATAGTCTTGTCGGAGAATCACCTTTTAGATTCTCAGACAACTGATTAGCATATTGTGATTTATCCACATTATGAGCTCGACAAGCGCGTTCAAATCTATCAAGCCAGAATGTTATGTCATCACTGGCAGAGTTGAACGCTGGTACCTTGACCTTGTAAGTAAAGGGTTTACCATTACCACCAGATGATTGATTACCAATACTCATATTTGTCAATTTCATTTTTTCTAACTCAAATGCTAAAAGTTCTTTCTGATGTTCATGTTCTCTTATTTCTTTTCTCTCCTCAGCTTCTAATCTTTTTTGCTCAGTAGCAGCTTCTCTGTCTAATCTCTTTTGTTCAGCCTCAGCTTCTAATCTTTTTTGCTCAGTAGCAGCTTCTAATTTTGTTTCTTCTATTAGAAGTTTTCTCTCCTCAGCAGCAGCTTTTTTCTCCTCAGCAGCAGCTTTTTTCTCCTCAGCAGCAGCCTTTTTCTCCTCAGCTTGCATCTGCAATCTGAAATTCTCAGCATCTATCTTCTTTTGCTCAATTTCTGCTTTCCATTTATTCTCATCTTTTTGTTTTTTCTCTTCTGATTTTAATGCAATAGCAAATTGAGCAGATGAATATTCTTCCAATTCTTTACCAGACTTACCAAGGGTTAACCCTTGCTGGATAAAGTAATCTAAATTAGCCATCCTGTCTTATGAAATCAGCAACCTGAAAAAGTAAATAAATTACCTTATCCCACTTTAATGGGAGACAAGTCTGTACTATAGACTTGTATACTCACTTAATTTTATTTCACTCTCTTAGTCTTAGTCAAAGACCTTATATGATTATCTTGTTTATAATGAAACAAATGATCACTTGAGTACCTGTGGAAAATAATATCTTTCTATCCCAATCAATGTGGGAGACAAGCCTTAAGCAGGTCTTGTATACTTCCTTGATCAGTAATAATAATAATAAAGTACTGACCTGTACTATCATATAAGTGTATTCAAATATACCTCCTATTATCTGTCAACCAGAGACATTAACAAAGGACAAGCATAAAAGACAATATGAAAACAATTGCAGAAATCAAATTAAATTAAATTAAATATAAGGAACTGAAGTAAGTAAGTAATCACAGAATCTGTGATGACAACTGCAATGAATTAAACCAACCAAATGACGTCACAGAGTATAAACATAAGGGTGTAACGAACTGAATAAAAGGAAAGGTGAGACCAACAAATTCAAACAAATCAAAACAAAACTAAGGAACACAAAATTATTAACAAAAACAACGAAGAAAAACGCGTCTTAACAACTAACAGAAATAGCAACAGGTTGTCGCTAGCAAATTTTCAATGAAGAAAATTGCTGCCTATGGAACACTAGTACAAGACCAATATTACTCGGTATTTCTTGTGCTAGTCACCTCACCAACCGCCCACGGACATATAAACAACTATACATATAAACAAATAACATGTAAACATCAATAGCATAAATGCATACATTAATCAATTAGATGTGTTGTGGTTGGAATGTGTTGTAATAACTGCCACTTTTAATAAGTTCTTAATTCTTGAACTAATTTATTACAAAGTTCAACAATGAGTATATAGAAGATCCACCGATGAAATATATTAACTTCTCAATATTACTGCATCAACAGCACAGTTTATGGCCTTCCTGTTAATATGGTGAACTTTTCACTTGTGTAGCAATGTCTACTTGACATAAATAAAGTCTGTACCACAACATGTCACAAAGCGCTGATCTGTGAAAGAATGACTACACAACGCTGGCCTAATTACTGCCTGTACTGCAAAATGTCATCAAGCGCCGACCTAGATTCTGTATTCACTTGATAAGACAGGTCATGCTGACTTCGACTGTGTAGTTGTACTGTCAACCTGTAAATCCGTGTTTGCGTGTCGTATCTGGCGTCAGGAATGGTCTGGTACAATAAACCCAGGGATCTGGCCTACCACTGATAACGAGTGGTATATATGCCACCACTGATAATGTCTGGATGCGGGTGTTATGTTTTAGAGTCGTGTACTGGTCATAGCTGAAGCAGGTCTTCTTTAGATTACTTCTGCACCATTAAATCAACTTGTCATGTTGACATTGAATGGGAGTGTCAAGTAACGCGAATGGTGTGATAGTTCGGTGTAATAGACCACTTGATAATATTTCTCACACCCTCTCATGCAAGGCAATGACGACTTGAACTGCAGCGGGCATTTCACACCGTTTAATAGGGACGCACACATCAGGACAGCACGGAACATAGTCATGGGGACATGTTGACATATATATCATTAGGCATTGGAACAGGAGATCATATTTCATGCAGCATTCAAATATGATGGAAGATATAAGGAATCATTCAATGTTCTGGCAGATTATGGCCCCATCACCTAACTGACTGAGCGCATCAGTGGGTGTGGGTGAGTAAACATCTAAAGAGTTCACTGGCCGAACCTTTTTCCTTGGCTAAGTTCTCCAGCGACATATAGCCAATATTTATGTAATGAAGTTAAACCACGATAGGGGTTTTCATATTAGTGAGATCCCCATATCACTGTCCGATAATAAGTTTGGTATACTGTTCTCAGGACAGCGATCCATAACGATGACAAGAAAACAAGATGGCTGCCTTCCTGAGTTTCGCTCACTCACCCAGCAGAAGGATAATGATAAGCCAAAGTTAATTCACAATTTGAATATCAATAATTTCCTAGAGTTTCCCTACAGTTCCACATTACTAAGGTTGTTACATGTAGACATCAGCTCTGTTGGGAAACCTGTCATCTTCAATGGTATATCAACGACCAACGATGTTCGAAAATACGACTCCATCTAGGCCTAACCACGTAGAGATCATCAAAAGAAAGGGTCTAGTATTACCTGGAGTCCGAATTAATAACAAAGTGCCTGAGGAGAATCTCTGACAAATAGACTCTTGCAGAGACACAAACTTCTCCTGGAAAAACATGCACAAATCACTTTCAACCCTGAAAAGGGACTAGCCCAAAGAAACACACTCAGCCAGGTTAGGCGGCATTATCGAGACTCCCTACGCATGCCTCGAAAAACGAATACCTGCCCCAGTGTTCGGCACAAAGAATATAGTCCGACCTAAACATACAAAGATATACAATATCAGACTGACTCTTCTTGTACTAGACAAGTAATACATATAAATTCAGGCCATAAACATATTGAACAAGATCAATCTATTTTCTGGCCCTAACAAATGAGAAATTACATAAATTCGGTATTCATCCGCGAAATCAATATTCAAGGGGAGATCATCCACATAATCAAAAGTATAAATCAAATCATGGATGATATAACTTTGACTGTAACAAAAGTAATCTCTTTTTCATATCAATTAGTCATGTCGTAATCTGTGCGTCAAAAATATGTGCGCAACAACATCCCAGGTGCCTAAAGTATCATATCATTTTGTGAGATATATGTACTGTGCTAATTGTAATTCAGGCAAATCATTGCTCGCGCTGTCTAAGCTTATATTTTCTCAGTTTAATAGCCAGAAGAATACTGGTGATTTCTAAGATTTCTAATCATCTTCCCTGAGCTAGGCTGCATATACTGAAGAAGTTAATTATTCAGAGAGGCTAAAATTGGTCGGTAGACAGCGAGACAATGCGCCTGTTAATTTGCAGCCCACAAATGTACTTAGCGGAGGCATTTGTTTTTTTTTTTATATTTTGTCTAAAGTTCGTGGAACGAATCTATCAGACGGTTCGTGTAACGAAGCACCAGACTGTTCGTAGAACAAAGCTATCAGACTGTGAAGTGTCATCATCACAGAAGAACTGACAAAACAACGGCTGCAGGACTCAGCTAGATCAGTTACGTTCTGATTACCAGGAAACAGCAAAAGGACATAATATTTTTCTTTTAAATCTTCACCTGTCTAAATGAAGAGAAAAATTGATTTACATCTAAAATTCCTCATCATGTCATCTCTATTTTATCCTGCTAAAACTAATTGACTATTAAATGTGTTACATGTTATTTTAAAACATAACAATCATAATTGATTCAGTTATTAAAAGTGTTAAAGCATACGCATGAGCAAGACTTATATATATATATATATATATATATATATATATATATATATATATATATATATATATATATATATATATATATATATATATATATATATATATATATATATATATATATATATATATATATATATATATATATATATATATATATATATATACACACATCTAGACATCTTTTACATATATAAAGATAATTTTCAGAAAAGAATTTCGCTGGATTTAAACCAGCTTTGACTTGAACGAGCTAAAACCATTGCTTGATTCTTCACATAAGCCGATGAAACAGATATAAGTTAACAATTGCTCAGCCCTAGGCAGCATTGTTCTTGACTTCTGAATTATCGCGTAAATATTCACTTGAGACAGAAGCATCATTACCCTTCTATCTATAACTTTGCCAAGAGTAATTTTGTGTAAAGGTAGACACCTTTGACGACCCATTTTAGATACTCTTGCGCTTTTGCATCTTATGTACCACTACTGTAAATCAGGGGAAATATTCCGTGACAGATGGCTAAAACGCTCACCACCTGGAGAATGGATACATTGACGCTACCATCCATAAAGGAGGTATCTCAGGTACAGTAGGGTGTCTAGAGCATGCCACTACGGTCTGGGAAGCAATTCACAAGGCAAAGTCTGACCGAACAAATCCACATGTAATATTTTTGGATCTAACTAATGCGTATGGGTCCGTTCCACACGAGATGTTAAGGCAGATCCTGGAAGTGTACTATATTCCACAAGAAATTGCAGCAATGCTCCAGCTGTATTTCTAACGCTTCTCTGAGTACATAGCAAAGTGGATTGACCTACAAGTTGGAATTGTAATGAGATGTACCATTTCTACGATACTATCTGTGTTGGCTATGCAGGTAATCCTCTAGGCGGGTGAAGGATTTGCAGTAAGTTCGAAGCTCAACGGTAGGTGTCCCGCGCTACCGTGTAAAGCATTAATGGATGACACAACAATTCTGACATCAGATAAACACCAGGCCCAGAGAATGTTAGCACGCCTGGGTGAACTAGTCAGATGGTGCAGAATGTCTCGGGTTCAATCCCCTTGGTTATGAAGTAGTGGTCCCACAGTGGCCAAAACCTAGAATATCAAATGTCGGTCTTCAAAGGCGTCTACATTCTCTCAAGATTACTCTTGACAGAGTTGTAGATAGAAGGATAATGATGTTTCTACCTCGAGTGAGTCTACACAAGATATTCAGAAAGCACGAACAATGCATTGTTAACTTTATTATCTGCCGTCAACGTTTATGAAGGATTAACATATAAAACGTTCGTTTAACTGAATTACTTAGTGAAATTCTTATGATTATTTTATAGCTCTGTTTAAGTATATTTAACACGTTGACTGAGACATACTGGTGCAGTACATTCAAAATTTTTAAATCAACGTTAAATTTAAATATACACAGATAACAAATTTAATAATCAATTATGGTTAACAATTTAAAAATGAATAATTCTTTTAAAAAAATTAATCATCACTGGGTGATGCTATGGTTTTCGAAACATGGACAGTTCGCTTGGCAGCTTTTAAGTTTGTACTTAGTTGCCCCAAAGTTTGATTGATTCTGCTCCAGGTGATGTTTGGTTCTTTGCAGATAGATGACTAATATCAATCGTCTCTGGTCAAGTCTGAAAGTTGTGACACGTTCCAAGAAGTATCAGGGAGTAATTCCAAAGCTGGTTCAGCGTCTCTAAGACCCGTCGGATGATGGCGTCTAGCGTCTACTTCAGGCCAGTTATACCCTCACTTGCTCCAGCGATAGTATCCTCGATTGATACCACCGACTATGTCGCACAAAAAAGAGAACAAATATTATTCTGTATGCTGCGGTTGCCAGCCTCGTATGTCTTGGACATCCGCTAGCAATTTTCACATAGTATTCGCATGTCAATAAATACATATTATTTCACGTGTTAATAATGCAAAATATAGAATTATAAAAGTACAACTTACCCCAAAGTCTGTTTTCGTAATACAGACTGGCTTCTGGCTCAGAGAAATAGTTAAGGCAATTTGTCTAAGATGCCTCTTCCACGTGTTCAGGGGTGTTATTTTACGATAAGTTCCCACTGTGACCTCGTGTTCAGATTCCTAGGATTCTGGTTTTCCGTGTTAATAAAAGTAGAGTTTTCCTGGAATATAAGTTCTCAAGATGTTCAAAAAAGGTCCGGTTCGATAAATGGAATTCTGATCCTATTCTTTACTCTGGCTGCCAGGCTGGTCTCTTGACGAGTTGAATTCTCCAGTGCTTTCAACCGACTAAAGTGTCAGGTCATGTTACAACTTTCGTCCCACGCACGTTATTGTTTACTATTAAACCACGCTGCAATCAGAAATGGTGTTATGTTTACATCTCGAATGTCGACCTGTACTTTTAATCTTGCGTGGTTTGATGGGATCTATTAAAAAAATGTCCACATAGGAAAATTCTGCGTGTAATTTTAAAGGTTACTTTCCAAATATGGAATTATTATATACGTGGATTGGCACTACAGTTCTGTACATTATCACAAATAATGTCTTCGTAACATATCTGTCCGGAAGCTTTTACAAAATTCCGTCTTTCAGGTTTATGTCTGTTATATGTCCACAGACGGATAATTTATCTCCCTGTACTTGTGCAAACACCGAATCTCGTTTCACCATCTGGGATGTGTCTCTTCACGACAGTAATTAGAAGGTCACACTAGCCATATCAGCAATAAGTGAGCTTGCTTGGCCATTTCCGTGTGAATCCGGCGCCCAATGTCTGGTACACGAGAATTTTAACAACATGACTGTCGATCAAGATTGCATCATCCGTCTACTCTTTCAGCAGAGAAGAACAGGTAAACAGACAAGACGACTTATTACAGGAAGACATGTTAAACAATGAAAATACCAATTACCTGTCGGAAGATAGAGGAAGAAAATGTGCCGACCACTATATAATGCACGTAATTCAATACCCACAACGAAGATAGCTAAATATTGCCGGAGCGGACAAGAGATCGACCCAAATTACGTGACTCAGAATGAGCTTCAAACCTAGGAAGCCTAGACGCCAATTATTGAGGAAAGGGAAGATATACGAGGTCACATTCATGGTTTCAAACCAAAGAATCCATACTGTCCGTGAGGAACCTTTTAAAAAACTTGGCAGCGTGTATTATGCCTCATAAGACTGAAGGGCAGTTCAACAGATTATAGAAATGGCAGACAAATGACTACAGATCATAGACAAAAGTAGACTCCAAGGAAAATTCAAACGGGGATGCTTTCAGTTCATTTTGATACCTAAAATACTAAAGCCACTGCTTGTATATGAAATAAACACCAGTCCAGTGGAAGCTATAGAGCAAAAGGTCAGCAAGTTCATGAGAAAAAGGCTAGGAGTATCATCAGGTCTGTCAGACGTAGCACTGTACTGCAAGAAGCCAAAGCGTATGCTTACCTTCAAGTCAGTTGTTGAAGAGTACAAAGCAGGAAATGCGAGGCTCACAATTATGGAACTCGGAACAGTTGTGTGGTATAGGGGTTGCTTTCACGATTGCCTCCAAGTGGCTGAAAACTGGAGTGAATTTGAAAGCTGCAATAAAGGTGGAGTGGGTTCAATTCTCTGCACTAGACAACAGGAGTCTGACACTTGGGAGTAATTACACAAGTGGGCCCGCCCCCTTTCGAGTGTCAAGATGATGAAGGGACCGAAATACTTGATCGACGGGGATGGCACTTCTAATTGATCAGAGTGCCTCCTGCTGTATCGCACTGTATAGAGTTTGCGATCATAAATGTAGTATGTGCTAGCAGTTCTTTTCAGAGATTCACCATGCTAGCATCATCCTAGCTGATGCCGAATTTAGGTGTTCTAAAAACGGGATAAACGTGTCCCGTTGACTAGACTATAATAGTGGAATATTTCTAGTATACCCTGATCTTTTCAGACCCTGAATATATCCTTTCTTCTGAACAAACAAATTAGGCGCTGATGTGTAAAGTCAATAGAAAAATGTCTTTCTAAACGTTTTAAGCATTTTGGAAAAGGTTTTTTTAAATTTGTTTTTTCAAGTTTTAATTAAAATATCTGTCTCACTCCATTTTCCCCTTAATTTGTAGAACATTTCCGTTGTGTTATAATGTTCCTCTAATTCGTAGACCCTAGACAGTCATGGCAACCCTGCCTATGAGGAAATCCGGCGCTGCGCTATATGAGAGATACTAGCAGACATTTTCTTCTTAGTCGTTATCAATGTTACACTTGAGTTACCAAAGTTCATTTACATTAGAACGACGATTGCATTCTCGTATAGCAGACGGACTTTAGGTTGAAAGGGTCATGCGTCGCCACAAGAAGGTAAACACCTCAACTAAATGTAAAAAAAAACACACACATACTCAAGCGCATGAAACATACATTTGAATGTGCTTATTTTCAGTATGGTAGAAGTACCACAGAAATACGAAATGTTTTTTTTCTCTAAGAATCATAACTTATTCGCTATACCAGTTATTTCCTTCGCTCGGCTTTGCGGCCTGAGCCCTCAAAACACACAAGATTACACAAGACAAATCTGACTTACACTGGGGAATGAGAGAAGTGATTGTTATGACTAAATTCATAACAGGTTTTCGGTCGCTCTCAAACTTGGTTTGTGGGCTGACTTTCTTGTTTACAAAGCGTTACCACGACTACTCGGAAGTACGTCACATAGTCTGCTGATTTTTGAGCAGACGTCGTTTGCCGGGGTTAGATCGAAGTTTTGGACTGGTAATCGTCCTCTTTGGCTTTGTGTCTCCAAGTGAGACTGACGTGTTCTAACGTGCTCCAGAATGTGTACCTTTGTTTCATATCAGCTAGGTCGCCCGACAGTGGAGCCTAAGCCTCATTATATATTGTACGGACTTTGTCAGCGCTGAATGGAGTGGAATGTGTAAGTAAAAAAGGAACCCGTTACACGCCCATTGAGGCATATTGGGAATATGGTGTTAGGCCCATATTATCTTGACCGTCGGCACACGAGGGGTGATGTGGTCGGCATCACGCCAGCCGCCTTAACCTTCCCAGAGTAGCTCTGGTACCCATTTGAGGCTGGGTCGACCCAGGAGCCGTTTGTGGCCTAAAAATTTTCCGCCTCATCTGGGGATCGAACCATAGACCACTGCGCTAGAAAGCCAGTGCACTAACCACTATGCTACCGCGGCTCCTTAGTGAGTACTACGATATTAAATATTTCAGCAAGATGACTCTGACATTGTTCCTGTAGTCTTCATGACGTTAGACTTACCTTATGGACTGGCTAGAGATTGCCATTGTCAATTTTATAAATGCTTTAAAGAAGGAGCTACGTTTCGTTTACTAAAGTACTTGTCAGTAAACATCAATCAGGCCTTATCCAGTTTACTACTGCTGATAACTAGCCTTACGTTTTGTAAGAACTTTTCAAGTCGGACTGCATGTAAAATCAAACCTAGACCATCTGAACACCAGGGTCCAGCATCTAACATACTCTACGAAAGAACCCGTTACAGTGATTACGTTATTAATTACGAAAGAACGCTCCTAGGGACACATCCTGGGTCACTTGATGAAAATCGCACTAATGACCACTGACCAAAAAGTACTATTTTATGGTGCTTAGTCGGCACGAAAAAGGGGGGGGGGGGATGAATTATGCGATTTGCGTTGGTAGGTAGGCGGTGTTGGTGTTGGCACAGTGCTGGGTTCGATTCTCCGGTAAGCCGATCACTTCTGTTATGTTTCTGTTTTCTAGTTTTCTACATCTTTATTTCTCACGAGTGCCTGCAATATACCTTTATGTGTGTATAATTTATTTACTGTTTACAGGCCTTGGGTTTCCCTCTTTATTTACTTTCAAGTTACCATTTGTTATTGCCATGTAAACATTGATGGACGGCTTTTGGAACATTTAAACTGTTTCTCGTGTGCAGTTAGCGTATTAGAATACGATCGTTGTTTTCAATTTGATATGTTCATCAAAAACCATGTATTTTTATTATTGCTCACTTTCCCTGAAAACAAATGAAAATTTTGAACAAGAACCTAAATGCTTCAGTAGCTTAAGAATAAACTTTCTCTGGCCTTTTAGATAAAGAAACCAGTATTTTCTATGGTACTTACTAATGAACATTCTCAAGCGTAATGAAAACGACATGAGAATCGAACGCCGGAGGAAAAGAACTTTCTCGATTTACTAACATACAGTAAATGGGTAAGTAAGCTGTTATAGTTATCAGCATAACATTCCAATCAGTTGTTTTCACAAATAAATTCGCTTGCTCTGGACTACTTAAGTAGCATAAACATTTTAAAATTTGTTTTCTTTTAGATACAACTGGACCTGTCATTGGAGAGAATATATGACGGGAAATAATTCCAATCCATGGCATCGATGCTACCCATCTGGTAATTTCCATGAACTAATATATTTTATTTCCTGTTCTGCTGTTTTTGATTCAGTCTTTAATATTCTTTCGGTGTCTCACTCACTGGCAAATCTTACATCGCTGAATAATTTTCACATTTTCAAGATTACTAATGAAATGTTACTAAACCTAGGTCCAGCTGCAAAGTCCCAAACTCTGAAAGTCCATTAACAGAAAACGGAACCCGGGAACTACAGACCCATCACCTTGACCTCAGCAATAGGAAAACATGCTGAGAAAATGGTGAGTTAGAGACTCTACCGGTGGCCGGAAAGCAACACAGTTATCGATAATAGTCAGGTAGGCTTCAGGAAAAGTTGCAGAACAGACGACCGACTCTTTCATTTTGTAAAAAAAAAAAAAAAAAAAAAAACTTACATGCATTGTAAGAGGGTAAGCACTCACAGCTGTATTCAACGATCATACAACACAGAATGGAGACAGGGTCTGTTCGCCAGAATGACAAAAATGGACGTACGGTACTCGAGTAAATCTACCTCTGGATAATAGCTTTCCCAAGCAACAGAACAATACAAGCTATTGTACAAACATGAAATCATCCACACAAAAAAAAAATAAATAAATAAAACGCTAGAGGATAGCTTGCCACAAAGGTCAGCATTAAGTACCACCCTCATCTTTGTATCCATAAATGACCTACCCTTCTCTTCTTGAAGGTATCAAAAACACTATATGCAAATGCCCTGCTCATTAGTACAGCAGAGAAATACAAACGAACCTGGCGCAAGTGATAAGGGTGGATTTAAGGCTGTCTTCTGGATGATGATAAGGCCACACTGTCTGATTACTATGGACGTTGCAAGTGTAAGTCCTAGTACGTGGTAACTCTTCAGCTCTGTCAAAATACCACCCCTATCGACACCAGGTATATTATAGTTGAAGATGTAGGGTGTCTTATCTGGTTTTGTTGTTGTTGTTGCTGTGTATATTGTAATGAGGCAGTTCATAGGTACAGCATATGAAGTATGACATGTGAAGTCATAAAAAAGGGTGAACTGCTTTGACGTTTCATCATTTATTTGGACGCCACAAATGAGACGTACGTTACATGAGTCATGGACATCAACAGTTCAATATATAATTCAGCATACTAAAGTTTTGCATGGATCTGCATACATTCTCCAAGTTGATACAGATAATCCTAGCTGACGATAACCTCAGCTTCATCTCATAATTATTCATAATTCTCAATACTCCTCTCTGATACTGGAAGATCAGATGTACAATATAAATCCATTACTGTTCGCACGAGAATGGCATACATGGAGTACAGGTCAAACGGACCTTTATAACATTCCTAAGTCTAACCCTCGACAAAAGGTACAATCGCTGACCTGGCGATGTTCATATGACGTAGAACAGTTCCTCGGGCTTAGTATATCCCGTGTACATATAACTCGCAGGTATGAAGATACCTGGGGTGTGACTTCTAGTAGAAGAACCTCTATCACTGTAATACGTGAGCGAGCAGAGATCGACCATTGTCACCATAATGTTAAATTATAGATTTGAAACTTAAATGAAGTATTACCTTGTTTCGAAATCAACACCACAAAAAAAAAAAAAAAAACACACGCCTCCAGGCGTTTTGAATAATCAAGGGAAGGACCTTGTTAGCTACACTAACTCACAAAAGGATTCCTAATTCCCTATTAACAAATCACAGAGACGCGCATAGCGTTCTGCTCGGCTCAAACACATCTCATCGAATCCCTGGGCGGAAAACGATTCTAACTTTCTTAAAGTTCGCGCATGCGCAGAACGCATACACTTGAGTAATCATCAACGAGACGATAGTTGAAGACCTTCTAGAAAGATTTTGTAAGAAATCGTGCCTTATATGGACAGCAAAGAATCCTCAACACTGGTTTCAATCATTCTAAGAAACAGTTGACCGATACTACCATATAAGGAGAGTGACCAACACATCGTTGAAAAAAAACTGACCGATGAGTCCCGTCACAAGCGAAGGTAACCATCCTTGAAAAATTTAATCACAGTTAAACAAGAGTTATCTAGCTTAGACTGTGCGAAAAATCAAAGTGTACATTTCAGACAAGTTAATTACACAATGTCTTTAGAAAAAATTATACAATGTCTTTAGACAAAATTATACAATGTCTGTTGAAAAATTATACAATGTCTTTAGACAAAATTCTGTGCATAACAGATTACCGCACCCCCGGGGAAAAAAAATGAAACATTTTTTTTTTGAATCCTAGAGCCAGAAACAACAGGCTCTAAACGCACGTATGATGCGCGGATATAATGCCTAATATGCGGCTAGCTCTACGCATGGAGCGAAAGCTGAGATTATATCTCAGAACCTTAGAGAAAATATTTCCCTAAGTGTACGCGTATATTCCAGGGAGGTGCCACCAACATACGCCACAGTGATGGCAACATCACAATGCAAGCCAAATCATACTCATACAAATCTATGAAATTACATATATTATCATAGTATTAAACAATGAAGTGTTGTGCAAACAGCGGTGTCATATACTACTATACCGCACTATAGAATTACACAAAATACATGATACAAGCATATAATATAATGATACATTGTATTGCTCTAATTAAATAGATGTTCCTAGAAGATGTGGACATAATCCGCTCCCAAATAGCTTAGAACTTGATATACTTGAAAGTTCCACAATGTACATAATCTCGCAGACGTCAATGATGTGCTGCGAAAATATCAATAACAAAAAATCTTTATGGTATATGCTAAATTTCTTAATACATCAATCAAAATACAATATATAAATGTGGCCATGTAAACTTTTGGCCCATATATTGCTAACTAAGCCTTCTTCTGTTATGATCAAATTGGTAACAGAAAAGGACATTATATGGTACAATGTTATAAATTCACAAAAAGTGATAACATATGTGCTGATATGTCATTATAGTAGTGGACTGTATATCAGGAAATATATATGACAGAAGAATTATGTGGAATCGTGTGGGCATCTGGACAGAATGTCTGCCATCACATTATCCGAACCACGGATAGCTCGCACCGTAAAATGAAATGGTTGAAGAGCTATGGCATATCGAGTGGACCTCGAGCTCTTCAAGTTTTTGCTCTGAATAGCAGTAAGAGCTTTCTGGTCGGTTTCCACAATCAAATGTGCGCCTAGAAGGAATCTTTGCAACTTGAGAATTGACCATACCATAGCCAATAATTCACGGTCTAAAACCGAGTAATTCCTTTCTGCAGCATTTAATTTCCTAGAGATATACATCACCGAATGCAGAGTATCAGAATACTCCTGCATAAGTGCTGCCCCAATCCCAGTTGACGAGGCGTCACTTCGAAGAACAAAAGTCTTCTCAATAGTAGGTAACCTAAGAATAGGTGGGGATGAGAATAGAGTTTTAATCTGGTCCAACGAGAATTGACATTCTTGAGACCAGCGGATCAGATTAGGCGATCCTTTCTTCAGTAAAGTAGACAGCGGTGCCATAATGGAGAACAGATTCGGAATGAATCGTCCGTAAAATTGTATCAAACCTAAGAGACTCCGTACTTGTTTCTTCGTCTTAAGGACAGAAATGTTTAGTATTTTCGAAACATTGTGGTCCTCTGTCTTTAAAAGACCATGACCAACACGATGACCCAGGAAAGAAATCTCGCTAAATCCTATAAAGGCTTTAGAGGGTTTTGCAGTCAAGTTATACTCACGAAGAGTAGACAGCAATTTGTATAAACCCAAATAGTGATCTTCCCAGGAATCACTGAATAGACAGATATCGTCTAAGTATGCTATGACATCAGTACGATATGAAAGAACTCGACGCATCATGCGTACGAATGTAGCAGGGGCGTTCATAAGACCGAAGGGCATGAAATTCCATTGAAATAAACCCCTAGGTGTAGAAAAAGCGATAAGAGGTTTGGCACGTTCAGTTAAAGGAACTTGCCAATAACCTTTAGACAAGTCTAGTTTGGTAAAGAATCTAGAATTAGAAAGTTTGTTTAGTAGCTCTTCTAGTGAAGGCATAGGTTCAGCATCAAACTTCGTAACTTGGTTCAATTTGCGATAATCAACGCAAATGCGGATATTATTGTCTTTTTTCCGGACAATAACCATAGACGAAGAGTATGGTGAAGTAGATGGTTCGATTATTTCCAATCGTATCATCTCATCCAATTCTTTCTCGACTTGTGACTGAAAATGGATAGGTATTGGACAGGGTCTGACTCTGATAGGATTATGGTCAGTAAGCACTATGTCATGTTCGATGACATGTGTGTGTCCCGGGATGTCTGTAAGGACATCCTGAAATGTCTGCAACATCGAAGAAACTTGTCGATGTTCTTCAGCGAAAAGGTTAAGAGAAACGGTAACGTTTTTCCAAGATTCCGTAGAATGAAGTGGGACCATAGGAAGTGGAAGATTGACATCAGAAAAAGTAGTTTCCTCATCCTGTACGACTGACAGGGATGAGTAATGACCATGAGGTACTGGAGAGTCGTCCGTTGCCTGAAAAATAGGCTGCAAATAGTCTGGTCGTTCATGAAATTCCGACAACATATTTATGTGGAAAGTTTTATGTTTCCCATCAATATCGACAACATAGTCGACGTCGGAAATCTTGGAGACTATTGCATATGGACCTTTCCATGCAATAAGAAGTCTGTTCTCCCTTGAAGGAAGTAGAACGAGTGCTTTGTCACCTGGACAAAGTTGTCGTAGACATCTATTTTTATTAGCAAATTGTCAAGACTTTTCTTTGGCAAACTCGGATGACGAAGTTGCTAATTTGCATGCCTCGATGATCTTTTGCCTTAGAGCAATGACATACTCATAAGAAGATTGAGTGTCATCGGTAATATTATCGGCAGTGATGAGATCGTGAAGTAAAGACATAGGGCCGCGTGGTCGCGCGCCAAAGACAAGTTCAAAAGGAGAAAACCCTGTGTGTTCATTGGGGACCTCTCTGTAAGCAAAGAGAGCCGCGGGTAAAACCCTGTCCCAATCCTGATGATGATCCTCAGTTATCTTCCCAAGTAAAGTCTTTAGTGTCCTATTCAAACGCTCAACTAACCCATTCGACATTGGGTGATATATACTGCTGAGAGACCTTTTAATATGTAAAATAGACATTACCTGTGACATAGTGTCGGATATAAGTTTTGTGCCATGGTCTGACAATATTTCTCTGGGGAAACCCAAGCGAGAAAATATCAGCCACAGAGCGTCTACGATATCAGCAGTTGAGATGCTCTTAAGAGGGATAGCCTCTGGCCAACGTGTGCACATATCGACACATGTGAGGATAAATTGATATCCTCTAGCCGACTTAATCCTAAAAGGACCGATAATATCTATCGCCATCTTCTGAAAAGGACAAATAGGGATGTCAGCAGCCTGGATAAGCGCAGCATGTCGTGGTCCTCTAGATTTGACCTCCTGACATACTTTGCAAGATCGACAGTAAATGCATATGTCCTTGCTTACAAATGGCCAAAAGAAAGCCGCAAGAACTCTCGACTTTGTACGGGAAAACCCCATATGTCCAGCACATTGTGAGTCATGAGCATGTTGCAATATTTGCAACCTCATACTCTTAGGCACAAGAATTTAAGAGTGTGCAGACATAGTCGAGTCTTGTACCATACGTACAAGTACGCCGTTCTTCATAGAAATCCAAGACTTTCTATTTGTATTTTGATTTGGATCATCTTTTTTTGCTAGTATGAAGAATTTTTGCAAAGAAGGATCTTCTTATTGCAACTTTATGAATGAGTCACGCGAAATAACGCAGTGACTACCTTGGCTATTTACTTCATCATCACTAGTCAATGAAGTTTGTGGTGTTTCAAGAGCTTGTGCTCTTGTGACCACTGCATTGGTAGCATGCATATTTTGATCTTCCCAAGCAGCTATCTGCTGTGGGGTACATTCACTAACTCCGTGAGTACGACCGATAATAAGGTCCGCAATAGGGTTAGGAAGAAGACACGCGTGGACATCTCCCGTAAAGAAGGGAGTAGCAATATGTATTATGGCAGTAGGATACTTTTCCAAAGTGCCATCAAATGTGACACATTTGATGACCTTTCCTGTAGCACAGAATGGATTTACAAGAGATTGTCTAACACCAATAGTAGTACATCCAGAATCAAACAGAAGTGAGACTGGATTACTATTTACAAGACCCTTATGTAGTATAAGAGAACCTCTCCCGTCATGCGCAACTGCAGCAGGGAGAGCGGGAAGAGGGTGACCACAGCTTAAAGTAGATACGGTAGTTGGTTCGAACAAAGTACTACATTGGGGACATTTATTTGCTCTACCAAATCAAAGCAGAACATCCGATAGCATTAGGGTTTTTATCATCATTAACCTGTTTATCTGCTCCCTGAGATTCTTGTTGTGCAGAGTTTGTCTGTTGATATCTCTTTCTCTTATGTAGAGATCTACCGCGACCATTATTGCCTCTGAAATTATCATTATTTTCTCTCCTGTAATTGTTATCCTGGTTTGTGTTCCAGTTTCCATAATTGTCATTATCATCTCTGTATTGATTTGAAAATCTAGTAGTTTGATTTTGAGGTTTACGCGAAAAGTAGTTACCTCTATACTGACTACCTCTGCGGAAATGTCTAAAATTATTAGATGCATAATAACGAGGAGTATCAGCTTGTCTCCAGTTATTCGAAGAAGAATCACCATGTGATTGATTGCTATGATTTTGATCATAATTACGTAATTTCTATTAATATTATGTTGAGTACCCTGAAATTAACTTTAAAATTTTTGCCATATGGTGCTGCCGAAGCAACTGGCATACCTTCTTTTACTCTAGAGTTGCTAATGGTTACGTGAGGGTGCGCAGTCACATACTGGCAACAGTATTCTTCCATTTCTTTTATGTTTTTAGGCTTACGCTCATGAAGAAAAGAAAGAAAAGATTCATTGACAGAAGACATAACCTTGTCTCTAAGTAGTAAGTCCATAAGTGCTTCATATGTATGTTCTGTCTTAGACAGCTCAACCCAACGTGAAAAAGTAAGACGTAACTTTGCAATGAATTCAGAGAATTCAACTCCAGTATTTGGCAACATATTTTTAAATTGAAGACGATAACCGTCTTCGTTAAGTTGGTACTTCTTTAACAAGACTGCCCTGATAACCTCATAATTGTTCTTGTCAGGCTCATCTATCATACTTAACATACTCAAAGTATCACCTCTAAGTAAGTTGGACAATTGATAAACATACATTGATTTATCTATGTTATGTGTTGTACATGCACGTTCGAATCTATCCAGATAAAACGTTATATCGTCACTGGAAGCATTGAATGCAGGTAGCTTTATCTTAAAAGTACTTGCATTGAACTTATCTGACCCCTTATTTGCATCATTAGCATTACCAGACAACTTCAACTTTTCTAACTCCAAAGGTAAAAGTTTTTCTTCATGCTCCATTTTTGCTTTTCTCTCATCAGCCTCTCTTATTAACCTTCTTTCCTCAGCTTCAGCCTCTCTTTGTAACTTTTTCTCTTCAGCCTCAGCCTGTAGTTTCTTATTTTCAGCCTCTATCTCGAGTCTTTTATTTTCAGCCTCTTTTTCAAGTCTTTTATTTCAGCCTCTTTTTCAAGTCTTTTATTTTCAGCCTCTTTTTCAAGTCTTTTATTTTCAGCCTCTTTTTCAAGTCTGTTATTTTCAGCCTCTTTTTCAAGTCTTTTTTCCAGCCTCTTTTTCAAGTCTTCTCTCCTCAGCTTCTCTTTTCTGTTTTTCCATTTCCATTTGGAATCTCCTATCCTCCACCTGCATCTGCAATTTCTTTTGTTCAGCTTCCATTTCCATTTCTTTTCTTCCATCTTTAATGCTTTATCATATTGAGTAGTCGCATATTCTTCCAATTTATCACCTGTCTTGCCAAGGGATTTCCCTTGCTCAATAAAGTAATCAAGTGTAGACATGATGTCTAATATTATGAGTCACCAAATCTGAAATAATTAATTAACTTATTTCAATCTTAATAGTGACAAGACTTAAATAAGTACTTGTTTAATCACAATGTTTACCCCAATCTCTGTGGGAAACAAGTCTTTGCCAAAGAACTTGTATTACTCAATGTATAATAATACCACAAGTCACTTCTTAATCACAAGGGCACTACACATCCAATAGTGCATAATCACATAATCATCAGTTATTTATCATAAATGCACTACACATCCAATAGTGCATGAAGCAATCCACCAGTTAGTTATGATAAAAGCACTATACAGCTAATAGTGCATAAGCAAATATGTAACAATAGTGAAAGCTAACTATGCAAGAACTATGTAAACAATAACAATAATCGAAGACAATGTAAATAATAACAAAGATCCAAGACAATGTAAACAATAACAAAGATCAAACACAATACGAAAACATTCGCAAAAGTCAAAGAAATAAACAGCGAAAACTAAAAGTAAATATCACAAAGAATGTGTTGACAAATGCGAAGAATGTAAACAAACAAATGACGTCACAGTGTATAAACAAAAATGGTGTATAGAACTGAATAATAGAAAAGAGGAGACCTACAAATACAAACAAATCAAAACAAAACTAAAGAATGCGAAAAAATATCGAAAACAAAAATGCACATGTCATCACAACTAACAAAAATAGCAACAGATGTTGCATGCAAATTTTCAATTAAGAAAATTGCTCCTACAGAACGCTATCACAAGACCTCTATGACGTGGTATCTCTTATGATAGTCACCTACCCAACCAAACCCGCTGAAATATAAACATATAAATATACAAATAACATATAACATGTAAACATATAACATGTAAACATATAACATGTAGCAAATTGACAATAAGGATGTGAAAGTATAGAAGGCTCAGTTAGAGTATAAGGGCACAGTTCACAAACAAAACAGGCCAGTTAACTTCTATAAATCCAAACGTCAGCACGGTGCAGAACAGGATGTGATCAGCATTCTGAGGATAAATGATCCAACGTTGATCAACATCTGCTCCCATTAACAGCCATGACGTAGGAAACGAGCTTCTGATATTGAATGTTGTTACGGCACTTGTCCTTCTTCCTTATAATGCTCTGCACTTGACCTTCTAACTGCTATAAATCGATTCGATCGGCACTTGACCTTCTGAATCAGCAACAGTAAATCGATTTGATCAGCACTTGTCCTTCTCAATCAGGAACAGTAAATCGACTTGATCGGCACTTGTCCTTCTCAATCAGGAACAGTAAATCGACTTGATCGGCACTTGTCCTTCTCAATCAGGAAACTTTGACAAACTGACGAGCAGCGCCGGGTACTTTCAAAATATTTCCCAACTTCAGCAACGCCGGGTAGTTTCAAAATACTTCATTGAAGGAAGTGAGTTCAAAATGCTGAACTGCAATGTTGTGTGTAGTATGCTGCATGGGTTTGTTGACCCCCTTGAGTTCTGGTACCAGATTAAACCAACTGCTGGCTACCAAAAATGATAGGACCAGAACTGGCCACCAAAAATGATAAGGGTGGATTTAAGGCTGTCTTCTGGATGATGATAAGGCCACACTGTCTGATTACTATGGACGTTGCAAGTGTAAGTCCTAGTACGTGGTAACTCTTCAGCTCTGTCAAAATACCACCCCTATCGACGCCAGGTATATTATAGTTGAAGATGTAGGGTGTCTTATCTGGTTTTGTTGTTGTTGTTGCTGTGTATATTGTAATGAGGTAGTTCAGAGGTACAGCATATGAAGTATGACATGTGAAGTCATAAAAAAGGGTGAACTGCTTTGACGTTTCATCATTTATTTGGACGCCACAAATGACAGGTACGTTACATGAGTCATGGACATCAACAGTTCAATATATAATTCAGCATACTAAAGTTTTTGCATTGGGTCTTCATACATTCTCCAAGTTGATACAGATAAACCTAGCTGACGATAACCTCAGCTTCATCTCATAATTATTCATAATTATCAATACTCCTCTCTGATACTGGAAGATCAGATGTACAATATAAATCCATTACTGTTCGCACAACACTGGTTTCAATCATTCTAAGAAACAGTTGACCGATACTACCATATAAGGAGAGTGACCAACACATCGTTCAAAAAAAAAAAAGGACCGATGAGTCCCGTCACAAGCGAAGGTAACCATCCTTGAAAAATTTAATCACAGTTAAACAAGAGTTATCTAGCTTAGAATGTGCGAAAAATCAAAGTGCACAATTCAGACAAGTTAATTACACAATGTCTTTAGAAAAAATTATACAATGTCTTTAGACAAAATTGAACAATGTCTTTTGAAAAATTATACAATGTCTTTAGACAAAATTCTGTGCGTAACAGCAAGCTAATCAAGTAGAGCCCTAGTGTGACAGCACTGGTGGTGCTGTGAACTCTTTACTAGGTGGCAGATGGCAGGCCTAGTTATATAAATCAAGTTACAAATCTCTTTTATTTATCTTCCAAGTTATTTATGGGGGAACTGGTGTACTGGCCATCACCGCCAGAGATGATGATTCCTGGATGAGATATGGTCCTTCTCTACAACCCACGACCCGTTCTATTCCTTCTTTGTTGTTAATAGTGACTAATCTCGTATAGTGGATTTTGTTTTTAACCAAGACATAGCTTACATACAACAACTCACAGATTGAGCCAAACTTGTGTGGTATCCAACAAAACTGTTTATTTACATATGTTTAATTCCTTCAACAAGGCAATGTATTTACAAGGGGCTTGACATAAGTCTTGGGCCTGACCATGGAGGACGAAGAAGGATTCACAGGAGGAAGATGAAACTCGGCACATTTAAAGACCATCATATTTGCATTAAATGTGTGAAGTACGCGTTTGTTTCTTCAATGGGTTTTCCCGCTACGGTGCACGGCGCAATGTACCCTATTGACCGGATCTGCTGCTCCAAAGTTTTGATAAAACAATGGAAAAGAAGGAGGCCAGAGCTGTGATAAAATTTCTGATGTTTCAGGGAAAAACTCCTACAGAAATACACAGGGAGATGGAACCAGTGTTTCGCGATTCTTGTCCTTCATATACTTCGGTAAAAAACACTGGTGTCAACAGTTTAAGTGTGGCCGCTCAAATGTTGCTGATCTGCCAAGATTTGGTAGACCAGCCTCAGAGTGCAACGATGAAAATGCAACAAGAGTGAAGAAAATCATTGACCAGGATCGAAATATGACAACTGTGCAGATAGCTAGTAGAGTAAAATTGAATGAAAGAACAGTTTATAGAATTTTACACAAAAGACTGAACATGAGAAAGATGTGTGCACGCTGGGTTCCGCGACTATTGACACGTGAACAGTGTCGTGTGAAATTCTAATCCACATATATAAATTAAAAAGTAAAGGTAAAGCCTAACACATAAATTCAATAAAAGGAAAGAAGAATGGTAAAGAACAGTGTCGTCACAATGACGGTACTCGAGATCCCCTTTTTATGCTTCATCTGCATATTCTCACGCTTTCACGTTGATAGTAAAGCCTGCTACATCAATACACGCTTTCTACAATAACACGTGTACTGCATTTCTAAGAAAAACCTTGAGCTAGGCACCCTGCGTAATGACCTAAATTAATACTTCCATTAATTTCATTTTATACACGGCGTGATGAAAAGACAGATGAACTTAGGATAGAGAGAAGGGAGGGCTGAAAGCAGGAACGTATGCAACACTAAACTCGCGTCTCGCGATATACAATTAATGCCACCCACCCCAAGCGAAAGGCCAGAAGCAATACTTTTTTTTTCAGAGAGACAGTGATAAAAAACACTACCCATACGAGAGTTAGGTTTAAAAACTAAAAAAAACCAGCCACACCATCTGAATTAACGGGAAAATCAGACAACACCAAAAATCAGAATCCCAGTGTTAAATCCCCCTATTTGATTGGAGCGCAGTAAATGTAAGGCGAAACACGATTAGTCGGACTATAAATACTGTTTTTTGTTGTTAGGGGAGACGGAAGGAAGGGTACTTTTTTTGAAAAGCTGTGTAAACATGGCACGATTGGTTAGACCCGCCAATATAGTCAATTAGAAGCGTCAGTTCAGCACCACATTTTCAAATAAACTTTCTAAAGCAACAGTGCGTTGAGATTCAGCTTATATTTTTCTAAATAAAAGGCTGAGACAGCGGCAGGTCGGATTTTGTGCCATATTCATTGCCAGTCAACGTAATTGTGTATTATTTCCATGAATTGTGGTAAGCTTGAACTATTTGATATCTTTTTAATGAAAATTGAATGTAAATTGATAATTTATGTCTGTATATGTGTGTAGTTCAGTAGCAAACATGAGGCAAAGCCTAGATATTGCTCCAACCTGAACAGAACGTGTCTGAGAAAAGTAAAATTGCATGGAATTGCCAAACAGTACACTGACACCTATCTTATTGACTAGAAGGAACTAATGCTGGAATTGCAGAGGCGTGGTAACCATTAGGGAGGAGTATACTGGTGAAAATTGTTTCAGATGAAGCTGACAGTTGGCCTACCGCTCTGAACTCAGTGTTTGTATTGTGTTCAGTCTGGAAATAGATTATAGATTAGTTCTGAAATAGGAGGTACAACCTTCTTGTTTCAGGGACCGTGGTCCTAAAGTTATTGAGCAGCACCTGGTCTGAGCTTTGCTGAACCTAGAGGCTGACAGCATACTCCTGGGTCAAGATAGTGACCAGTGAGGTGTCTTCAGAACACAGGAAGCTATCGAGCAGAGGAGTCTTTTCCTGCCGCCATCACGAAAGATAAGCTTCTGTGGCCAGAGGAGCTCAACATTATGTGTCCCCTCTAAAATTGACAGTATAGTAAAACAGAGGGACAATACCTTGTTTAAATTGATAGGAACTGGGAACTTTTCCCCATACTATTTCCAAGATAAACAAACACTTGAAGTCATGATGACAAATAACAACATAGCTTGAAAAACAAAACCAGTATTACCTCATAGTACTACTACACAACTGACACACATAGGATAATACTAATAAAATATGTCACTACAAGGTTCATATTTATAAATTATGTACATATAAATTGTGATTACATTTGATTGTGATTCCTGGTTCACTGTGTAGTTGAATCAGGATATATATATATTAGTGAAAGTAATTAATACATATATATTTGAAACTTTATCAGTGACTCATTTAAGATAGTCTTATAGAGTGTTAAATGTGTGTGAGTGTCACAGTGTTGTCAAGTGTGGTGGAATAAAGTAAATTGTTTATCTGCCTGTTGTTGTTGTGACTTACACTTCATCACTTACATAACCCTAGACATTCAACATAGTCATCACAATATTCCAGAATAATTCTGACTGAGGTATAAATGTGGTAGCAAGTAAGGTTATCTGTGAAACACTACACCTATTAGATACAGATACCTTCACAGCTGATCTCAGTCAATACACTAAGTCCCCTATAAGTATTTATATCATCCGACTTTACCACATATATTGGGGTCTCGCTCCCGGGATATTGAACTTTCTCCTGTTATATATATTGGGAATAATAAGAATTAAAAGGTATCCTTGGGTGGAAATAAATAACGTTGAGCTCTCAGTGCCTGTGGTGTCCTTGGATAAGTAATTACAGATTGTATTGTTTAGTTAGACATTTTATACATTTACCTGTTAGAAAATGGCGGACCTGGCCAAATTTCGATCTGCGGCTGTGCAGACTGCAAAAGAGTTAGGAATGGACGGGCAAATTATGATTGCTTATGTCACTGCTGAATGTGACAAATATATTGAACGGGAAGAAAGAAGATTAAAAAAAGAGGCCGAAAGAAAGTTAGAGGCTGAAAAGGAAATTAAGAAGTTACAATTTGAGGCTGAGGCTGAGACTAAGAGGTTGCAGATTGAGGCTGAGGCTAAGAAATTGGAGGCAGAAAGAGAAGACAAAAGATTGGCTGCAGAAAGGGAAGCCGAGGAAAAAAGATTAGCTGCAGAAAGGGAAGACAAGCGATTAGCTGCAGAAAGGGAAGCAGAAGATAAAAGATTACAAAGGGAACATGAGTTACGACTACGGGAGTTTGAGTTTCAAGGCCATGCTCCTGAAAATGGTGCCAGTCCCTTTACCTCCGATGCTACTGCTAGTCAGGGAGCCTCAACCTCAGCTATGAACTTTCATTTAGATCATTTTGTTGAGAAGGACGATGATATTGAGAGTTATCTAAATAGATATGAACTATTAGCTACCACATATGGGTTAGAGAGAGAAAGGTGGAGCTTAAAGTTATCTCAAGGCCTTCGTGGGGCAGCTTATGAAGTTTTTGCCAAAATGAGCAGAGGTGATCAAGAAAATTATGACATGCTAAAGCAGGCTCTTTTGTTAAGATATGAAAAGAACGCAGAATTTTATAGGAAAAAATTTAGGAATGCTAAACTACTGTCAGGTGAAACCTATCACCAGTTCTCTGCACGGTTAGAGACATACTTGGAGAAATGGACTTCTCTGGGGAAAATCCAAGATCTTAAGGAAATGGTCCTTATAGAACAACTAAGAGAGTCCATGGCTCCAGACCTGAGAAAGTTTCTCATGGAACAAGGTGCAGAGAGACTGGGTGAGTTACTAAATGTTGCAGAAAGGTATCAAGCAGCTCAGGCAGAGGTAGCAGGTAATAAAAAGAAACAGGTGGAAAATTTTAGGGCACCACAGAACTTTAATAAATTTGATCCTAGAGATCAAAACAAAGGTAAGCACCAGTTTGATAGGCCACGGTATGACAATAAAAATAAAACCCCACAATTCGATGAAAGGAAATATGATGAAAGAAAATCTTTCAACCAAGGAAAGAGATGGTGTAAAAATTGTAAGATGAACAATCATGACACTGACCATTGTAGAAGGAAACCTCCTCATTGTGCTGCTATGACATCTGGGAAAAAGGAAAAAAAGGTCAAACCTGCAGAACTACAGGAACCATACCACCCCCCAGTGTGTGAAGATGTCATCTGTAATGGTGTCACTATAAGGTGTTTATATAAAACCGGTTTAGATTACGATTCCTTTGTGAGTTCTCACCTGGTGCAGGCAGATCAATACACCACAGAAACAGTGGAGATTCAAACTGCAACCAAGGATGTAGCTACCATGACACTTCCCGTCGCCCGGATAAAGGTTAAAACTCGATATGTGGAAGGAATCATAAAAGCAGCAGTGATAAATGAGCCAATCTACCCTCTGATATTGGGGTGTAGATATGTCTTCTTGGGGAACCCCAAGAGACCTGTGATATTGGCAAAAGTGCAGACCAGATCACAGTCTAAAAAGGAGGAGGATAATCCAATAAATACTCATCCAGATGAGATGAGGAAGGCACAGGCGGAGGACAAAACACTCAAGCCGTGTTTCAAGAAGTTGCCCAAATCTCATACACCTCCAGGCAAGGGAGAATTTTATATGAAGAACAATCTGATTTATAGGAAGGCTGGATCTGAATCCAATGGTCACGGATAGCTGGTCCTTCCCACTTCATATAGGACTAAAGTGTTGGAACTAGGGCATGCGATTCCCTTCACTGGTCATATGGGGATCAGCGCAACAGGACAGCGTATAGCTTGTCACTATTTCTGGCCAGGGATAACTGAAGATATCAAACGATATGTAAAATCTTGTCCAGAGTGCCAACGAGTAGCACCTAAGCATTGGACTGCACCAGCAACTCTGGGAGAAATGCCCATAGTGGGAACACCCTTTGAGAGAGTTGCCGTGGATCTTGTGGGACCTCTCACTCGAACTAAGAGAAGGAACAGCTACATTCTGACTCTGGTGGACACTTGTTCTATGTGGGGAGAGGCGGTAGCCCTGTCATCGATTGATTCTAAACATGTGGCAGAGGCATTACTCACAATTTTCACAAGGTTAGGCTTTCCCAATCAAATCTTGACTGATAATGGCTCTCAGTTCAAGGGGAAACTAACAGAAGAAGTTTTCAGGATCTTCCAGGCCAAACACTTCCATTGTAGTGTGTACCACCCCCAAGGGAACGGCCAAGTGGAAAGATTTAATGGCACGTTGATGTCAATCCTGAGAAAGTTGGCACACGAAAAACCAGATACATGGGACCAGTACCTTCACGCCGACCTCTTTGCTTATCGGGAGGTACCCCATAGTTCAACCGGTATGGCCCCGGCAACATCATTATTTGGAAGGCCAATAAAAGGTCCACTGGAAGCGCTGTTAAGAACGTGGACTGATGAAAAAGCAGAGGAAAATATTACATCCTCATACCAATATGTGAATGAGCTGACCACTCGTTTAAAAACTGGCTGGAAACTTGCCAATGAAAATTTGAGACAAGCCAGGAAGAAACATGCTGCCTATTATAACAGGAAAGTTAAAGACAGAGATTTGGCTGTGGGAGAGAAGGTACTGCTTCTTCTCCCCGGTAGTCAGAATAAGTTACAAATTGGATGGCAAGGTCCATATACAGTTCTAGAGAAGGTGTCTAGAACCAATTATAAGATAGATAAGAAGGGGAAAGAAAAAATCTATCATGTGAATCTCCTGAAGAAATACTTGGAAAGAGAAAATCAGGAAGAGACACACTTGTTGACCTTGTCCATTGCCATGGAGATGAAAAAGGAACCACTTTCATCATTTGAATATCCATTACATCCCTGTGAGACAGCGGCACAGGTGAAAATCAGTACACATTTAACGAAAAATCAGAAAGAGAGAGTGCAAAAGGTTCTAGATAATCATACAGAGGTGCTCACAGACCGACCGGGGCATACAAACTTATTGGAATATGATATGAAACTGATAGACCCCACACCTGTCTGTATGAAACCATATTCGATTCCTTTTGCTAAGGAGAAAGCTTTGAAGGAAGAGATAGACTATTTGTTGAAGGAAGGAATTATTTCACACAGTGAATCCTCGTATAGTTCCAGTGTTGTACTCTTAAGGAAACCCTCTGGAGAACATAGACTCTGTATAGATTACAGGAGACTGAATGCTATCACAGAAGGACAGGTGGATCCATTGCCGGATACAAATCAGTTGTTTGCCAGACTAAATAAAGCTAAATATTTCTCAAAAGTGGATCTGAGTAAAGGATACTATCAGATTCCAGTAAAGCCTGAGGTTAGACCATATCTAGCTTTTAGTACCTCAGAGGGACACTATGAGTTTAACAGATTGCCATTTGGATTGAAGAATGCGCCTAGTGTCTTCTCTAGAATGATGAGAAAATTATTGGACCCTCTGAATAATCCATGCATCACAAATTTCATGGATGATATCCTTATAGCAACAGAAACATTTGAGGAACGCATTGACTCTCTGAACATGCTGTTTAATCGACTTAGGGAAGCGAATTTAACAGCCCGACCAACCAAATGTTGCGTTGGATGTAAAGAATTAGAATTCTTGGGACACACAGTTTATCAGGTAAACATGACCCCTGACCCAAAGAATTTAGAGAAACTAAAGAAAGCCCCGAGACCACAAACCAAGAAAGACGTGAGATCCTTTGTCTCATTATGTGGTTTCTACCAAAAGTATATCAAAAACTTTAATTCCAAATGTGCACCGTTAAACTGATTTGACACGTAAAGGCAATCCAGATCGAATTACATGGACTCCACAATGCGAATTCGCTTACCAGGAATTGAAGGAAAAGCTCACAAGTAAACCTATTTTGAAATTACCTGACTTAAGTCAAGAATTCATTGTAAGGACGGATGCCAGTAATATTGGGTTAGGTGCGACTCTGCTGCAGAAATCAGATGCATTGGATGGGGAATTAAGCCCAGTGGCATATGCTAGCAGAAAATTGAATAAAGCTGAAACCAATTACTCAACTAGCGAAAAAGAATGTCTTGCAGTAATATGGGCGATAAAGCAATTCAATATTTATCTGTATGGGAAGGCATTTAAGTTGCAAACGGATCACAAACCCTTGTCGTTTCTAGCGCAGGCTAGACATGAAAATTCTAGATTACTCCGTTGGTCATTACTGATGCAGCCATATGAGTTTAGCATAGAGTATATAAGTGGAAAAACAAATCTGGGAGCGGATTTTTTAAGCCGCCATCCGTGTGATGAGAATCACCCTAAGCCCCAGGAAGGATATTAAATTTCTCTATGTGTATATAGAATTATAGACTGACATATAACGTCTGTTTCAAGTGGGGAGAATTTGTCGTGTGAAATTCTAATCCACATATATAAATTAAAAAGTAAAGGTAAAGCCTAACACATAAATTCAATAAAAGTGTGGTGAAGTGGGATGTTATAAATACTTATAGGGAACTTAGTGTACTGACTGAGATCAGCTATGAAGGTATCTATATCTATTAAGAGTAGTGTATTATAGATAACCTTACTTGCTACCACATATCTATATATCTCAGTCAGAATTATTCTGGAATAGTGTGATGCTACGTTATGTGTCTAGGGTATGAGTATGGTGAAGTGTAAGTCACAACAACAGACAGATAAACAATTTAATTTAATCCACTACTCTTGACAACACTGTGACACTCACATACATATAACACTCTACAAAGATATCTTAAAAAATCACTGATAAACTTTCAAATAACAATATGTATTCATTACTGGCATGAATGAATATGTGTCCTGATTCAACTACAAGGGAACCAGGAAACACAATCAATTTAAATTACAAGTTATGTACAGAATGTATTTAATATGAATATTGTAGTGACATATATTATTACAAATGTTCTATGTGTGTCAGTTGTGTAGTAGTAAAATGAGGTAATACTGGTTTTGTTTTGTTGAAGCTCTGTTGGTATTTGTCATCATGACTTCAATAGTTTGTCTTTAGGGACTAGTATTGGAGATGTTCACAGTTCCTGATTTTAAGACAAGTAAATTCCCCTCTTAATGTTAATTTTAAAAAGTCAGTTCAAGATGAGGGGACATAATGTTGAGCTCAGCTGGCCAATTCGCTTATCTGGCGTGATGGCGGCAGGAAAGGACTCCTCTGCTCGAATTCTCCTCTGGGCTCAGGAGACACCTCACTGATAGCTAAAAAGACCAAGGAGTATGCTGTCCGACTCTGGATTCAGCAAAGCTCTGACCAGGTGCTGCTCAGTACCATCAAGACCACTGTCCCACAATTCATACGAATAACACAGATACGTTGATTAGCAATGAATTCTGGCACAAACTGGCACAAATTTCCATCTGCCTATGTTCCAGGCTTTTATTGAGCAAAATATATGCTGGCTTCAACGCACTGATGCTTTATCAAGCTATTTTAAACAAGTGGTCTCGAACTAACGCTCCCAAGTGTGTATATCAGCGAGACTGGCCAATGAGCCACGTTTCGACAAGTGTTTGAAAAAATGTTATCTTTCCCGTCTCCCCTAACAACCAAGATAGTATTTATAGCCCGACCAATCGTGGTTAGGCTTTCATTTGTTGCGCTCCAATCAATTTGGAGTTTACATGGTAGGCTATTTCTGTAACGTAAATTTTTTTTCAAACACGTTAAAAAAAAATCTTATGAGCAGAAATGATTTTATGCTGTCAGGCACCCCCAATATTTTATTTTGGGTATAATTTATTAATTCCTGGACTATTTGCGTAACGTTTTACATATTATTTGTCAGCAAGCCCTAAGGAACCCAAAAATACAAATTTAAAGGAGCTACGTGGCTGCGTTCAAAATATGCAATTTCTTTTACCTCCTGTTTCGAAGATGTTCTGTCTGGGTACTGTTATGTTCTCAACCGTAAACCCATCTAATGTTATCTTTTCTAATAAGAGTCTGTTATGATTTATAAACCTAACTCTGGGAAAGGGTAGTGTATTTTATCACTGTCCGTCTGAAAAAAAATTAGTGCATGTAGACTTACACGCGTGATGGCAGCATTTGCGTATCGCGCGAAGCGTGTTTAGTGTTCGGCTTTCTGCCTCTCCCTTCTCGCTATCCTTTTGTCCATCTGTTCGTTCGTTTTGGTAACGTAATATAATTAATGTTAGGATTAATTTAGGTCATTACGCAGGGCCTCTCAATGCTTTTCCAAGAAATACAGCACACGTTTCATTGAAGAAAGCGGGTAATAATACAGTAAGCTTTTATATCAACGTGAAAGCGTTACAATTTGCAGACGAAGCAGAAAACAAGGGGGATTTCGAGTACATTCCTTGTGACAGCACTGTCATTTTACCATTGCTCTTCTCTTTATTAATTTTATTTGTTAGGCTTCATATTTACCTAATAATTTATATATGTGGATTAGAATATTTCATGACACCTCCCCTCTTAAAACAGACATTATATGTCAGTCCTTTATTCTATATACACATAGAGAAATTTATTATTATTTCTGGGGTTTACGGTGATTCTCATCACACGGATGGCGGCTTAAAAAATCCGCTCCCAGATTGGTTTTTCCAGATATATATTCAATGCTAAAATTATATGGAGCCAGAAGCAAAGACCATCGGAGTAACCTAGAGTTCTCATGCTTAGCCTGTGCTAAAAACGATAAAGGTTTGTGTCAGTTTGCAACTTAAATGCCTTCCCATATAGATAAATATTGAATTTCTTTATTGCCCATATTACTGCAAGACATTCTTTTTTTCGCTAGTTGAGTAGTTGATTTCAGCTTTATTCAACTTTCTGCTAGCATATGCCACTGGGCTTAATTCCCCATCCAATGCATCTGATTTCTGTAGTAGAGTTGCACCTAACCCAATATTACTTGCATCCGTCCTTACTATGAATTCTTGACTTAAGTCAGGTAATTTCAAAATGGGTTTACTTGTGAGCTTTTCCTTCAATTCTTGGTAAGTCATTTCACATTGTGGTGTCCATGTAATGCGATCTGGAAGTCCTTTACGTGTCAATTCCGTTAAAGGTGCACATATGGAATTAAAGTTTTTGATATACTTCTGGTAGAAACCACATAATGAGACAAAGGATCTCACGTCCTTCTTGGTTTGTGGTCTCGGGGCTTTCTGTAGTTTCTCTAAGTTCTTTGGGTCAGGGGTCCTGTTTCCCTGATAAACTGTGTGTCCCAAAAATTCCAATTCTTTACATCCAACGCAACATTTGGTTGGTCGGGCTGTTAAATTTGCTTCCCTAAGTCGATCAAACAGCATGTTCAGAGAGTCAATGTGTTCCTCAAATGTTTCTGTTGCTATAAGGATATCATCCATAAAATTTGTTATACAGGGATTATTCAGAGGATCCAATAATTTTCTCATCATTCTAGAGCAGACACTAGGCGCATTCTTCAATCCAAATGGCAATCTATTAAACTCATAGTGTCCTTCTGAGGTACTAAAAGCTAGGTATGGTCTAACCTCAGGCTTTACTGGAATCTGATAGTATCCTTTACTCAGATCCACTTTTGAGAAATATTTAGCTTTATTTAGCCTGGCAAACAGCTGATTTGTATCCGGCAATGGATCCACCTGTCCTTCTGTAATAGCATTCAGTCTCCTGTAATCTATACAGAGTCTATGTTCTCCAGAGGGCTTCCTTAAGAGTACCACCCCGGAACTATACGAAGACTCACTGTGCGAAATAATTCCTTCCTTCAATAGATAGTCTATCTCTTCCTTCAAAGCTTTTCCTTAGCAAACGGAATCGAATATGGTTTCATACAGACAGGTGTGGAGTCTATGAGTTTCATATCATATTCCAATAGGGTTGTATGCCCTGGTCGGTCTGTTAACACCTCTGCATGATTATTTAGAACCTGTTGCACTCTCTCTTTCTGAGTTTTCGTTAAATGTGTACTGATTTTCACCTGTGCTGCTGTCTCACAGGGGTGTAATGGATATTCAAATGATGAAAGTGGTTCCTTTTTCATCTCCATGGCGATGGACAAGGTCAACAAGTGTGTCTCTTCCTGATGTTCTCTTTCCAAATATTTCTTCAGGAGATTCACATGATAGATTTTTTCTTTCCCCTCTTATCTATCTTATAATTTGTTCTAGACACCTTCTCTAGAACTGTATATGGACCCTGCCATCCAATTTGTAACTTATTCTGACTCCCAGGCAAAAGAAGCAGTACCTTCTCTCCCACAGCCAAATTTCTGTCTTTCGCCTTCCTGTTATAATAGGCAGCATGTTTCTTCCTGGCTTGTTTCAAATTTTCATTGGCAAGTTTCCAGCCAGTTTTCAACCGAGTGGTCAGCTCATTCACATATTGGTATGAAGATGTAATGTTTTCCTCTGCCTTTTCATCAGTCCACGTTCTTAACAAAGCTACATATGGACCTTTAATTGTGTGGACCTATTTGTCCATGCACCGGTATGGTCTCTTCCACTTGAAGCTTTATAGTGATGATTTTTCCTCCCAGAATTATCATTCACAAAACGACCGCTACCAATTTTTCTTTTGGGGCTTTCTCCCCTCTTAAATTTCTTGATGAGAGATTTCCTCTCTACATCTTCTTCCTCCAGTTTGTTTAAGTCCGATTGAGGGATTGTCGGCTTATCCTGGGGTAAGACATCTTTTTGCACTCTCCGCATAGTGGCCATAGTAAAACAGTTAAGTGAAGCTTGTCCGTGAAAAGGGGCTTCCCATTCCATTTGGTCCACTTTATCAAATCTATATTTCTTTTTATTATCAGGCCTAATTTTGCCCCGTGGCGTGTCCAGGTCCTGATCCCTGTTCCCACTTGTGGGTGTTCCCTCATGTGCTATGCTACACCTTTCTACAAAATTCTCAATGTCCCATCTTGCTTTGGGCCAATAATAATTGTGAGCCACCTTTTGAATGAGGGTACCTATTTCTCATGGTCCCCATCTGGTTTCACATGTAGGCTCCTTATTAATTCTGTCCTGTATCTTTTTGGAAGAACCAGCTGTCCGTGACCATGGGATCTAGTTCCGGCCTTCCTATACATCAACTTGTTTTTCATGTAAAAATCTCCCTTGCCTGGAGTTGTATGACAAGTTGACAATTTTCTGAAACAAGGCTTGAGTGTTTTATCCCCAGCCTGTGCCTTCCTCATCTCTTCTGGAGTGGTATCTAACATAATATCCTCCTCCTGTCTTGAGGTCGACCTGACCTGAAGGGTTGCCATATACACAGGTTTCCTTCTGCAACGGTCAGTGTCATGATTGTCCATCTGACAATTCTTACACCACCTTTTTCCTTGGTTGAAAGATTTTCTTTCATCATATTTCCTTTCATCGAATTGTGGGAATTTATTTTTATTGTCATACCGTGGCCTATCAAATTGGTGCTTACCTTTATTTTGATCCCTAGGATCAAATTTATTAAAGTTCTGTGGTGCCCTAAAGTTGTCCACCTGTTTCTTTTTATTACCTGTTACCTCTGCTTGAGCTGCTTGATACCTTTCAGCAACATTTAGCAACTCACCCAGCCTCTCTGCACCTTGTTCCATGAGAAACTTTCTCAGGTCTGGAGCCATGGACTCTCTTAGTTGCTCTATAAGGACCATTTCCTTAAGATCTTGGGTTTTCCCCAGAGAAGTCCATTTCTCCAAGTATGTCTCTATGCGTGCAGAGAACTGGTGATAGGTTTCACCTGACAGTAGTTTAGCATTCCTAAATTTTTTCCTGTAAAACTCTGCATTCTTTTCATACCTTAACAAAAGAGCCTGCTTTAGCATGTCATAATTTTCCTGATCACCTCTGCTCATTTTTGCAAAAACTTCATAAGCTGCCCCACGAAGTCCCTGAGATAACTTTAAGCTCCACCTTTCTCTCTCTAACCCATACGTGGTAGCTAATAGTTCATACCTATTTAGGTAGCTCTCAATATCATCGTCTTTCTCAACAAAATGATCTAAATGAAAATTCATAGCTGAGGTTGAGGCTCCTTGAGTAACCGTAGCATCAGAGGCAAAGGGACTGGCACCATTTTCAGGAGCATGGCCTTGAAACTCAAACTCCCTTAGTCGTAATTCATGTTCCCTTTGTAATCTTTTCTCCTCCTTTTCTGCTTCCCTCTCTGCAGCTAATCTCCTCTCTTCCCTTTCTGCAGCTAATTTCTTCTCTTCTGCAGCTAATCTCCTCTCTTCCCTTTCTGCCTCCAATTTCTTAGCCTCAGCCTCAATCTGCAACCTCTTAATTTCCTTGTCAGCCTCTAACTTTCTTTCGGCTTCAAACCTTCTTTCTTCACGTTCAATAAATTTGTCACATTCCGTCGTGACATAGGCAACCATAACTTGCCCATCTAATCCTAACTCTTTTGCAGTCTGAACCGCAGCAGATCGAAATTTGGCCAGGTCCGCCATTGTCTATTATGTAAATTTATACAATGTCTAACCAACAATTCAATTTCTAACTATATATCTAATGGACAACACAGGCACCGTGAGCTCAACCTTATTTAATTCCACCCAAGGATACCTTTTAATTCTTATATTCCCTGAAGTGAATTACCCCCAATATTTTTAATAGTTAAAGATTCAAAATCCCAAGAGCGAGACCCCAATATATGTGGTGAAGTGGGATGTATAAATACTTATAGGGAACTTAGTGTACTGACTGAGATCAGCTGTGAAGGTATCTATATCTATTAAGAGTAGTGTATTATAGATAACCTTACTTGCTACCACATATCTATATATCTCAGTCAGAATAATTCTGGAATAGTGTGATGCTACGTTATGTGTCTAGGGTATGAGTATGGTGAAGTGTAAGTCACAACAACAGACAGATAAACAATTTAATTTAATCCACTACTCTTGACAACACTGTGACACTCACATACATATAACACTCTACAAAGATATCTTAAAAGAGTCACTGATAAACTTTCAAATAACAATATGTATTCATTACTGGCATGAATGAATATGTGTCCTGATTCAACTACAAGGGAACCAGGAAGCACAATCAATTTAAATTACAAGTTATGTACAGAATGTATTTAATATGAATATTGTAGTGACATATATTATTACAAATGTTCTATGTGTGTCAGTTGTGTAGTAGTAAAATGAGGTAATACTGGTTTTGTTTTGTTCAAGCTCTGTTGGTATTTGTCATCATGACTTCAATAGTTTGTCTTTAGGGACTAGTATTGGAGATGTTCACAGTTCCTGATTTTAAGACAAGTAAATTCCCCTCTTAATGTTAATTTTAAAAAGTCAGTTCAAGATGAGGGGACATAATGTTGAGCTCAGCTGGCCAATTCGCTTATCTGGCGTGATGGCGGCAGGAAAGGACTCCTCTGCTCGAATTCTCCTCTGGGCTCAGGAGACACCTCACTGATAGCTAAAAAGACCAAGGAGTATGCTGTCCGACTCTGGATTCAGCAAAGCTCTGACCAGGTGCTGCTCAGTACCATCAAGACCACTGTCCCACAATTCATACGAATAACACAGATACGTTGATTAGCAATGAATTCTGGCACAAACTGGCACAAATTTCCATCTGCCTATGTTCCAGGCTTTTATTGAGCAAAATATATGCTGGCTTCAACGCACTGATGCTTTATCAAGCTATTTTAAACAAGTGGTTTCGAACTAACGCTCCCAAGTGTGTATATCAGCGAGACTGGCCAATGAGCCACGTTTCGACAAGTGTTTGAAAAAATGTTATCTTTTCCCGTCTCCCCCAACAACCAAGATAGTATTTATAGCCCGACCAATCGTGGTTAGGCTTTCATTTGTTGCGCTCCAATCAATTTGGAGTTTACATGGTAGGCTATTTCTGTAACGTAAATTTTTTTCAAACACGTTTAAAAAAAAATCTTATGAGCAGAAATGATTTTATGCTGTCAGGCACCCCCAATATTTTATTTTGGGTATAATTTATTAATTCCTGGACTATTTGCGTAACGTTTTACATATTATTTGTCAGCAAGCCCTAAGGAACCCAAAAATACAAATTTAAAGGAGCTACGTGGCTGCGTTCAAAATATGCAATTTCTTTTACCTCCTGTTTCGAAGATGTTCTGTCTGGGTACTGTTATGTTCTCAACCGTAAACCCATCTAATGTTATCTTTTCTAATAAGAGTCTGTTATGATTTATAAACCTAACTCTGGGAAAGGGTAGTGTATTTTATCACTGTCCGTCTGAAAAAAAATTAGTGCATGTAGACTTACACGCGTGATGGCAGCATTTGCGTATCGCGCGAAGCGTGTTTAGTGTTCGGCTTTCTGCCTCTCCCTTCTCGCTATCCTTTTGTCCATCTGTTCGTTCGTTTTGGTAACGTAATATAATTAATGTTAGGATTAATTTAGGTCATTACGCAGGGCCTCTCAATGCTTTTCCAAGAAATACAGCACACGTTTCATTGAAGAAAGCGGGTAATAATACAGTAAGCTTTTATATCAACGTGAAAGCGTTACAATTTGCAGACGAAGCAGAAAACAAGGGGGATTTCGAGTACATTCCTTGTGACAGCACTGTCATTTTACCATTGCTCTTCTCTTTATTAATTTTATTTGTTAGGCTTCATATTTACCTAATAATTTATATATGTGGATTAGAATATTTCATGACAAAAAGGAAAGAAGAATGGTAAAGAACAGTGCTGTCACAATGACGGCACTCGAGATCCCCTTTTTATGCTTCATCTGCATATTCTCACGCTTTCACGTTGATAGTAAAGCCTACTACATCAATACACGCTTTCTACAATAACACGTGTACTGCATTTCTAAGAAAAACCTTGAGCTAGGCACCCTGCGTAATGACCTAAATTAATACTTCCATTAATTTCATTTTATACACGGCGTGATGAAAAGACAGATGAACTTAAGATAGAGAGAAGGGAGGGCTGAAAGCAGGAACGTATGCAACACTAAACACGCGTCTCGCGATATACAATTAATGCCACCCACCCCAAGCGAAAGGCCAGAAGCAATACTTTTTTTTCCAGATAGACAGTGATAAAAAACACTACCCATACGAGAGTTAGGTTTAAAAACTAAAAAAAACGCTTATTAGGAAACATGACATTCTACTGTTTTATGTCTAAAATCCTGACATTAGTCTGACAGTACAGCAGGACAGGTGGCGGTTCTAAACATAAAAAATAAAAAAACAAATACACGACTATCCTACAAAATACATATTTTGAACGCAGCCACTTAGCTCCCTTAAATTTGTATATTTGGGTTCCTTAGGACTTGCTGACAAATAATATGTTAAGTGTTACGCAAATAGTCTAGGAATTAACAAATTATAGCCAAAAGAAATAGTGAGGGTGTCAGACAACACCAAAATCAGAATCACTCAGTGGCAGATTTTAAAACCACCATTGTACGGGAAATAGGTCCCCATGTTAAATCCTATTTGATTGGAGCGCAGTAAATGTAAGGCGAAACACGATTAGTCGGACTATAAATACTATTTTTTGTTGTTAGGGGAGACGGAAGGAAGGGTACTTTTTTTGAAAAGCTGTGTAAACATGGCACGATTGGTTAGACCCGCCAATATAGTCAATTAAAAGCGTCAGTTCAGCACCACATTTTCAAATAAACTTTCTAAAGCAACAGTGCGTTGAGATTCAGCTTATATGTTTCTAAATTAAAGGCTGAGACAGCGGCAGGTCGGATTTTGTGCCATATTCATTGCCAGTCAACGTAATTGTGTATTATTTCCATGAATTGTGGTAAGCTTGAACTATTTGATATCTTTTTAATAAAAATTGAATGTAAATTGATAATTTATGTCTGTATATGTGTGTAGTTCAGTAGCAAACATGAGGCAAAGCCTAGATATTGCTCCAACCTGAACAGAACGTGTCTGAGAAAAGTAAAATTGCATGGAATTGCCAAACAGTACACTGACACCTATCTTACTGACTAGAAGGAACTAATGCTAGAATTGCAGAGGCGTGGTAACCATTAGGGAGGAGTATACTGGTGAAAATTGTTTCAGATGAAGCTGACAGTTGGCCTACCGCTCTGAACTCAGTGTTTGTTATGTATTGTGTTCAGTCTGGAAATAGATTATAGATTAGTTCTGAAATAGGAGGTACAACCTTCTTGTTTCAGGGACCGTGGTCCTAAAGTTATTGAGCAGCACCTGGTCTGAGCTTTGCTGAATCTAGAGGCTGACAGCATACTCCTGGGTCCAGATAGTGACCAGTGAGGTGTCTCCAGAACACAGGAAGCTATCGAGCAGAGGAGTCTTTTCCTGCCGCCATCACGAAAGATAAGCTTCTGTGGGCAGAGGAGCTCAACATTATGTGTCCCCTCTAAAATTGACAGTATAGTAAAACAGAGGGACAATACCTTGTTTAAATTGATAGGAACTGGGAACTTTTCCCCATACTATTTCCAAGATAAACAAACACTTGAAGTCATGATGACAAATAACAACATAGCTTGAAAAACAAAACCAGTATTACCTCATAGTACTACTACACAACTGACACACATAGGATAATACTAATAAAATATGTCACTACAAGGTTCATATTTATAAATTATGTACATATAAATTGTGATTACATTTGATTGTGATTCCTGGTTCACTGTGTAGTTGAATCAGGATATATATATATTAGTGAAAGTAATTAATACATATATATTTGAAACTTTACCAGTGACTCATTTAAGATAGTCTTATAGAGTGTTAAATGTGTGTGAGTGTCACAGTGTTGTCAAGTGTGGTGGAATAAAGTAAATTGTTTATCTGTCTGTTGTTGTTGTGACTTACACTTCATCACTTACATAACCCTAGACATTCAACGTAGTCATCACAATATTCCAGAATAATTCTGACTGAGGTATAAATGTGGTAGCAAGTACGGTTATCTGTAAAACACTACACCTATTAGATACAGATACCTTCACAGCTGATCTCAGTCAATACACTAAGTCCCCTATAAGTATTTATATCATCCCACTTTACCACAAACAGAAGCAAACGAGGGTAAATTGCTGTCAACAGTTGCTCAAAAAGTGTCAGTCAAAAAATGTTTTGGAGACCATGGTGACAGTAGATGAAACTTGGGTACACCATTATGACCCCGAATCCAAAATTGTCAGCATGCAATGGAAAACCCCGGATTCCCCAACACCTGTCAAGCCGAGAGCGCAGAAATCTGAAGGAAAAGTGATGGTGACTGTTTTTTTTTGGGACGCCAAAGGTGTCCTGTTGAAAGATTATCTGCCTCGTGGGAACACAGTTAATGGACAGTACTATGCAGATCTTTTCACCAAACTAAGAAAGGTTGTGACCAGGAAACGAGGGATAACGCGCACTCAGAATCTTCCTTTGCTTCAAGACAACGCGCCCTCTCACAAAGCACGGCTTGTGCAGCTAGCAGCCAACGATTTGAATATTAAAATTCTTCCACACCCACCACATTCTCTAGATTTGGCTCCATCAGACTTTTTTTCTGTTCCCAAATCTTAAAAAAAACAGCACAAAGGAAATCATTTTTACAGCGATGAAGAGGTTATTCTGGCATGTGATGACTGGTTTAGTTTGAAAAATAGGGTGTTTTACTCCCAAGGTCTTTTCAAGGTCAAGCAGAGATTGCAGAAATGTGTCAATTCAGACGGTGGCTATATTAAAAAGGAATAAACACTATACAAAATTTCAGCTCTCTGTGACATGTCTTTAATGGTCAGGCCCAAGACTTATGTCAAGCCCCTTGTAGCATAGAACTCCCTTACAGTTATATCATAATTGCCTTATGCGCAACCTTTTGACTCATGTATATACATATTCTCCTTTTTCACCAATTCAAATCAGATCAAACTGGCCTATTTCTCCCGTGCTTCAAACCTTCCCCAGATTTGTCTAAGCACCTCAATAACTCATATCAACACTTCCAATTTAAGGTGTTGGTGCTTTCATTCTTTATTATCAATTTCGACGTATCTTCCTCTGATACTGATAGGGTGAGCATAACTTAATTCCTTCTATTTTTCCTTGTTTTTTTTTCTCAGTGTCTCTTCAACTCAACATATTTATGACTTTATTCCCTCTGACTAATCTTGTCAGGTCTATCTCCATTACTGTTCCTGTAACCTTAACATAATTCATATACAGGTGCCAAACCTTAGATATATATGCAGAGGTGTAAATATATACTTACATTTGAAAGCACATGAGCAATTTTATAGTCGTAATGTTTACAAGTCCCTTACTTGTCGTAATTGTTGCTAACGACAAGTAATAGTTCATTTGTCATGAGCCCACCATGAAAAAATATGACTCTCCTCGTTGAAATAAGTCTTTATTCCTTTATACATCTATAGTCGTAGCAAGCTTGACCCACAGCTTATTTACTTAGTCAACCAAGTTATCCACCTTTATAGTTTCTCATCTTGTGAATTCTGCAATATCTTCAATAAGTACCTGTTGTTCATGTTCATAATAGCAAGCTTGACCATCAGCTTATTTACTTAGTCAACCAAGTTATCCACCTTTATAGCTTCTCATCTTGTGACTTCTGCAACATCTTCAATAAATACCTGTGGTTCATGTTCATAATAAACGTAAAATATACTTACTGTCAATACACATAATTTCTCACGAAATACACTATCTATTCACACTGTTTATGCTAAACTTCTTATTCATCTTCTCTTGTTACTGTCTAGAACTAGCACGTCCTCTGAGTATCTCTAGTCTTATGCTAATTCTTAACCACAGCATCATTTAATCTTCTGAATATTACTACAACCTATGCTATTTCTATATTACTTCATAAAACTTCTGTATACCCACAGAATCAAAACTTGAGAGCACGGCAATACACAACTTGCCTCTTCAGTTTCTCAAACCGGACTGCCCTAATGACCTGTGCTCACTGTTCTTTCGTACGATTCAACCCGTACCTCTGATTCGCTGTCCTAACTTGTTTTTCCCTAAATTCATTTGTTCCGCCTTTGACTTACAACTCACTAGAAAAAATACTCACGCTTTATTAACGCGAACCGAGTTACTGAACACTCGTCTTATTTTTTTAATCCTCACTCTATTTTCTTCCTCGTGAACTGTCTTTAACGTTCACCTAACCTTGGCAATGTATTTACAATGCCTGGGTAAACCCTACGGTGACATACTTTAAGCGTTCATATAACCTTGCCAGAAGCATAAACAATGCTTGGGCAAACCCCACGGTGACACTAGCAACATTAGTTGTTGTGACTAGTAACATTTTCCTGTGCCATTCTTAATCGCTTTTTCTGTGCCTTTCCTTTTTCTCACCTGCTTCTTATCGTTGTTTTCGCTTTCATAGTTCTAGGCATTCTTATAATATTATGTCCAATTTGACACTCCCTTAATTTTACCATGATCACATGACCTGTTTTGAATAATATTTACTTATATTTTTAACTTTTCGCTTATAGTCAGCTCCAAATGGAGTATGTTTCTACACTGAGCAACCTTGTTATTGTTAACCCATAATTGTTGTCATCTTCTTTCTTCTTCTTCTTTGATCCATAACCGCCAACCGTCAAAGCAGTCAGCGGCCATCACGCCTGGTGGCGTCTTGTAGGGCAGCAACAAATTGATTCCACTTTGCTCGGTCGGCGGCCATCCTTCGTACAGTGCCACAACTGTGGTTCATTCTTTGCATCTCAGCTTCCACAATTCTCCGCCAAGTTGTTTTCGGTCGGCCTCTCTTTCGCTTTCCCTCGGGGGTCCATAGCATAGCTGTTCTTGTGATGGTATCTGGGTCCTTTCTGAGGACGTGGCCAACCCAACTCCAGCGTCTGCCAGCTATGATGGTGTGCATGTCCTCCTGGTTACTCCGAATAAGTAGTTCTTGGTTGCTGATGGTGTTTCGCCAAAAGATTCGGAGAATTTTCCTTAGGCAGGTTATGTGGAAGGAGGACAGTTTCGACATTTCCTTCTCTGTTACTCTCCAACATTCCGCACCATAGAGAAGCACAGCAAGTACAAAGCTCTCATACAGTCTTAATTTGGTGTTAGTGCTGTGCTGGGAAGACTTCCAAATGTTGTTGAGAACAGCAAAGGCTGTTCTCGCTTTATTCATTCTGTTGTTAATGTCCTTGCTTGTTCCGCCGTCAAATGTTACTATGCTTTCTAGGTAAGTAAATGTGTCTGTCAGTTCTAACTTCTGCTTCCTTACTGTTATTGGCTCAGGATTGCCCACATTTAGTGTCATGACCTCTGTTTTCTTCAGATTGATGTTCAGGCCAACCTGCTGGCCATACTTATTCAGTCTATCGGTTTTGTCTTGAATGTGTTGATGTGAATGCGCGAGTAGTGCAATGTCATCTGCATATTCCAGGTCTTCCAGTGTAGAAAACGTTGTCCATCTGATTCCTCTTGGACTGCCCTCTGTTGTCTTGCACATCACCCAATCTATGACTGTCAAAAATAATGTTGTTGATAAGGGGCATCCCTGTCGTACTCCCGTTTTCACTTCGAAAGTTACATTACTCAATCCAACACTGCACGTAAAGTTAGAATAGAGGCTTTTTATGATGGAAACAATGCGGCTGGGGATTCCATAAGCCCTCAGAATTTTCCATAGGCTGTCCCTGTGTATGCTGTCGAAAGCCTTTTCAAAATCAACAAAGTTAATGTACAGCTATCTCTGCCATTCCGAGCACTGCTCTATAATGTTCCTGAGGGTAAATATATGATCTGCACATCTTCTGTTCTTTCTGAAGCCCGCTTGTTCTTTCCTCAGTTTATAGTCAACTGCTTTTGAAATTCTCTGGATGATTATCCTGCCTAGTATTTTGCTGGAAACTGAGAGGAGGGTAATTCCTCTCCAGTTGTTGCAGTCTGCAAGGTCGCCCTTCTTGGGCAATTTGACAACACTGACAAATATTATTTCTTTACTCCACATTGTTGGTGTTGTCTCAGTGATAAGTGCAGATGTGATGAAAGGGAAATGATCTTGGGAAATACGTGTTGAGTAGAGTTAATTTTGGGTTAGAGTACTTGCTTACAGATTGGTATGGATTTGTTTAAAGATATCTCCTCTTAGTTTCGTGGAAGACAGTATGTCAGATAGCAGGTGAACTCTGGTCATAATGTACTGTTTCTGAACTGTTTTTGAGTGATGTGTGAATAGCTCTCGCGGCTAGTGTCCGCAGGGATTTTTGAGAGCAGTGTTAAGAGAACAGTAGATTCTCGTGACTGTGTGAACGGGGTGTGTTCACGTGGGTGCAGTGTGTGCAGGGTTTTTGACTGAGGTGGTCAGCCCTAAGGGGGTTTTTGGATAATGTATGCCTGCGCAGGGCTATAGAGATTTTGTAGGCCTTGATTATTATATATCTGCCGTAGATGCAGTATTTGTGCACTGATGTGAACTATAGAGATTTTGTAGGCCTTGATTATTATATATCTGCCGTAGATGCAGTATTTGTGCACTGATGTGAAGTATAGAGATTTTGTAGGCCTTGATTATTATATATCTGCCGTAGATGCAGTATTTGTGCACTGATGTGAAGTATAGAGATTTTGTAGGCCTTGATTATTATATATCTGCCGTAGATGCAGTATTTGTGCACTGATGTGAAGTATAGAGATTTTGTAGGCCTTGATTATTATTATATATCTGCCGTAGATGCAGTATTTGTGCACTGATGTGAAGTATAGAGATTTTGTAGGCCTTGATTATTATATATCTGCCGTAGATGCAGTATTTGTGCACTGATGTGAAGTATAGAGATTTTGTAGGCCGTGATTATTATATATCTGCCGTAGATGCAGTATTTGTGCACTGATGTGAAGTATAGAGATTTTGTAGGCCTTGATTATTATATATCTGCCGTAGATGCAGTATTTGTGCACTGATGTGAAGTATAGAGATTTTGTAGGCCTTGATTATTATATAACTGCCGTAGATGCAGTATTTGTGCACTGATGTGGAGTAGAGATTTTGTAGGCCATGATTATTATATAACTGCCGTAGATGCAGTCTTTGTGCACTGATGTGGAGTAGAGATTTTGTAGGCCATGATTATTATATAACTGCCGTAGACGCAGTCTTTGTGCACTGATGTGAAGTAGAGATTTTGTAGGCCTTGATTATTATATATCTGCCGTAGATGCAGTCTTTGTGCACTGATGTGGAGTAGAGATTTTGTAGGCCATGATTATTATATAACTGCCGTAGACGCAGTCTTTGTGCACTGATGTGAGGAGTAGAGATTTTGTAGGCCAGGATGTGTAAGGGCCGTATGGTGTGTTAACTACATTATGAAGATTCATGTTTCGATGTAACTGTATTCGTCTAGATCTACGTGATGTTATAATTGTAATAAACCATGGTTAAAATATCATCAGACGTTACACCATTCCATGACTTGGTGTGTGCGCTACTGTGAGTGACTGTCGCAAACCACACTCACCTTCTTCACCATAATTAATTACATATAACATTTGGATTCTCCTTCACTAAAAAAGTTCTTTAATTATCAGTGGTGGACCAAACCAACGGGTCGTAACACCCACATTACATTCGCGTAACAAGAGGGTAAATTAGGTCAGATTCTGGACCAGTCATTACAAGTGGGAACACTGAACTGTGTTATGTTTGGCTCTGTGTGGGCGTGGCTTAATTCAACTGTACACAGGTATCAGCTGACTGCGCATATCCATCCTCATATCTTGGCGTGTTGTAGCAACTAAACTGACTTTATCAGTTGGTTTCCATATCAAACAGCTGTTATCTGATAGCGACATTGATGCCATAATTGTTACAGTGCTTGTTCCAGTCTTTCCATATGCAGATTCAACTATAGGTGCAGTATTTTGGAGAGTTCGTCTGCACGTATACCTCAAGTGATTGCGGGGTTGCTGTGATCGGTTCCTGTCGTCTGATGCATTGTTGAGGACATACTGTACAGTGGCAGGGATTTGAAGACAAGAGTGCCTAGTCCTTGTACCTTTTCTGCAGTGGAGTGTTTTAACGTCAGAACTTTGTGATATCCAGTGTGTTAGCGAAAGGGTCAGGATTACCTTCAGTTAAGTGCTTTTGTTGTGTGTAAATGTTGCCACTTCTGTCCATGTTAACGAGCCTCAATCTGCACTATCCTATTCTATTGATAACTATTGTTGTTGTTGTCGATAATTATATCGATTAATTATAGAATATGATGATGTACAGGGATTGATGATACAATATTTGAGATCTAAACTTGATTTAGTATAATGAAAGTTTAATTAAGACATATATGGTTGACTAAGTAAACAAGTCACAATGGATTCTGATACAGATCCGGAGGATATGAGACCTGTATTAGAGTATCTGTTTCAGGAAGGGACAGATTATCAGGGATTAAAAGGCCCAGAGCTTGAGTCACATGTTATGGACAAGTTTTTGGTCTCTGCATCGAGATCTCTAAGAGAGTTTGCTAATGAGAGATTTCAGTCAATTCCTCATGTGAGTATGGCTGAGGATCTGGCAAGGTTATTGGTTTTGGACCTTCGTCTGTTCTTGGACAATTATATTAGTATTAAACGTGATAGCATATTGAAGAGTATTCGTACGTTATTGCTCGACGGCATATATAGTGACCAGGAAGAAGAGTTAAAAGAGAAGAAGCAAATAGGAGACATAAAACAGAGTACCCTAGAGCAAAGGGAAAGTTTTATAGAATGTACTGCTGAAGTAAGTGAGTTACATGAAAAAGTCTCTAAACTTACAGATGATTTAGGCAAATCAAACTCAGAACTTGCTAGTGTTCAAGCAAGTTTGGATTCAGCATTGTTGAACATAGAGCAATTGGAAGTTCAGATGAAAGAGAAGCAAATTGAGGTTGAAAAACTTACACAGGAGACTCAACAAAAGAAAGAGACATTAGTAGAGTTGATGGTTGAGAAAGAGAAGGTTGATAGGCTTACGAATAGTCATGATATTGAGATTGAGAGGGTTGATAAAGAGAGAGTGAAAGAATTAATGGTGGAGAAAGACAAATTGATTACGATTGAAAATTTGCTAGCAGAGGAAAGCTGCAAGGTCTTAAAAGCGGAGAGTTTAAACAAGAAATTAAGTGAACAGATTGCACTTAAGGACTTTGAGATTGTAGAAGCAAGAAGAAGAATAAATGGTCTGCTTGACGTAGTATTGAATAGCAATATGTGGTCTTCTGTCAATGGTGACAGGGATAGACAGAAAGTTGCTTATCATCAGAACACTAAAGCAAAAAGCCAGCCTTATACACTTTTTGCGGATTCTACGGTCAAGAATGGTGGACATAGATCTTTCCGTGGGAGATATAACTTCTCACGCAATACAGATGATTCCAATAATATTGTTTCTTGGCGACAGTCCAACAAAGAGAATTCTACAGTAATATCCAGTCCTGTAGATAAGGAAGGAAACAGTGCTAAATCTCAAGTCAGTGTGTTAAAAACCAACAGCGTATTTATTGACAGATCTGATAAGTTGGTTACAAGTAACAAACATACTACTGCTTGTTCCATGAAGGAAACAAATGTTGTGAAAAAAAATAAAGAGATTGTCAAACCTTCTAGTCATACCCAGTCAAGGCAGTGTGACTCATTTTTTAAACACATTGCCACAAGCAAAGAAAAAAATAATTTTGATAGGAGACATAACCCTAAGGTTATAAAGTACCAAGGGAGTTCATCCTACGGTAACGTTTCTTCTCCCAAAAACAAGAAAAAAATGTGACAGATCTCAACATTGTGATTCTAAAAGTTTAGAAAACTATAGCAGAAGTAATTATATGAAAGTTCATCAGTCTAGTAATAATTTTTCTGCTAAAAAGTCAGTTCTATCTGATGGACATTGTTATCTGGGAAGAAGTATTAAGAATAACTATTGTAACTGGGATTTAAATCAGTACAACGGTGTTAATAGAGCAAATAACAATGCTCTCAAAAGAAATTATACAGATCGCAACCAGGTTAGCTGTGCTCCACATAAGAGCAAGATTATTATTAATCAGAGTAATAGGAACGGTAATAGGTTCTTAAATGCTTTTGCTTGTCATGCTGATAGGTTTGAGAGATCATCTCGGTTTTGTGAAGGTAGTAAATTTTTTTCAGCCTACCGCACTGACAACTGTGAATTATAGGTCAGGTTGTCCCTGGGACGTCTATGTTGTCTGCTATGTGACGAGAGTTGTTGACATCGCAGGAGGGCCACAACCTTACACCACGGAGTTCGGGTAATTGTGTAGTGAACTTTTCGGTGTTTCCTCATAATCTTACCATGGATTAAAATAGATATTTTCATTTGTATTGTCTCACAGCGAGCGACTTTGCGAGGGGAATCACCATTCTAATTTTACATTACCTGGGAGAGATGTAGATCACTGTGTACCATTTATCCATTCAAGCGAGCCTAGACAGTACGTTAACCCACCGTGTCATGATGTCACCTTGCGTGTTGATGAGATGTTCGCAAGACCTCGAAGGAATTTTTGTTTTTTTGTTTTTCAAAGGTCCTGTTTATTTTTTGTTCTGTTTACAAACACTGAATGTTATTGTATTCTTTAGTATAGAACTTTATATGTTGTTAATGAAATATTATGTAATCTTTGTAACATTTGATTGCCATAATTATTTGTTGGTTGTTACTTATATGACTGTATTTTAATTATGCATTAAATAATTTCTATGCACAAACTTATTTACTGAGACAATGTAATAGTCATTTTCATAGATAGTCCTGAGTGTTTATTCACTACTTAAAATTTTGTTTTGTTTTTTCATCATGGATTTGATACCATGTTTAATTAACATATTTATATACAGATTATTTGAATTAATTGTTTAGTGAAAGGTAATTTTAAACATAACTTGTATGTATTATTAATGATTTTTCGTTGAAGTTAAGGACGTATTCTGAAACTTGGTTTTCATTTTTTCTAAATTATGACATTTGATAATTTAAACGATTCGATTTTTTTGTCAGCTAGAATTAACTTAAATTTCCTATTAAATTAAGTGGGTAGAATTAACAGCGACGGCTGATACTCGTGATCATTTACAGAATTTAAATATCTGATTATAATACATAGTTAAGATAAATAATATTACACTTATATATATTTATAACTTCGTTTGTAGTTAACATTTTATTACCCAATGTGACGTTTCTTTGATGTATTTTTTTTTTTTAAAAAGAAGAGAAAAAAAAACTTACACGTTTTGATGTGTGTCTATTTAAAGATAAGATTATTTTTATGTTACTCAGCTAATTTAATTGTTAGTTATTAATTATAGCTACATATTACTTAGAAATAAAAATACTATTTTTATTTAACCTAAAGAGAAGAAACATTTTTTGTATTGTAAATTTTTGGAAAATGTGTTTTGAACATTGTGATATTTATTTTTTTTTCTGCGCCAGCGCTAGATTGTATGTTAAGCTTACTATTATGTAGTGACATTAATTCTTTGAAAATGTTGTGATGTTTGGATGTATTTTTTGGTTGTTAGCGCTTGACTATGCGTCAATGCGGAACTTGTGTTATCGTTAATAATTTTTTGTTTGGGTGATATTTGATGTAATTTATTTTTAGTTATGTATAAGTTTATAATTTAGTTAAATTACTTATTATGCTGTGCTTGTCATAAGCTTTCTTTTTTGTGTTAGTATATAAATATACTTTAGCATTTTTGTATTTTACAATACGTTGTTATATTTGGATAGTTATTGTTAGGTGTTGTTACCAACTTTCTTTACATTTGCATCTTTACTGTCATCTCTCTTTGTTGACTATTCGTCATTTCTTTACATCTTTTCTGTTGTCTTTTCAGTATTGTCTGATATTTTGTTTATGCTTCCGTGTTTCATCTTTGATGTCATTCATACTTCTAGTATACTTTTTTTCGTGTTACGCTATTTATACTTTCATTCTTTGTAGTGTTAAGTTAATTATATGACTTTAGATAATGTAATTGGTTCTTATAGTTCTATTTGTTTTACATGTATGGAATTGTTGTCTTCATTGTCATCTTATGATTCTATTTGATTCTTATCATATTCCCATTTCATATTTTGTCTTTTCTCGTATGATAATTTATTTTCTGTTTAGTTTGTACTATGTATACTTAATTTGGGTTTTGTATTAGATTAATTTTTATTTTGGTATGCTTGAATGATTATGTTGGATGATTTAGTCGTTATCTTACATTTATTGATGATATTTTTGTAGATGTGCTATGTTCTCTTGTCATAGGTATATTTTTGTAGGTAATTGATAGAACTTCATTAATTTTTTAAAAAAAATTTTTGGGAATTAATTTAAGAGGTATCTGATATAACTTCATTGACCGTTAAATTTTTGGGAGTTAATTTTCAACAAAAAAAAAAAAAATGATATAATCATTTTTTTTTCCCTGGGAGTGTGGCAAACTGATAAGTGCAGATGTGATGAAAGGGAAATGATCTTGGGAAATACGTGTTGAGTAGAGTTAATTTTGGGTTAGAGTACTTGCTTACAGATTGGTATGGATTTGTTTAAAGATATCTCCTCTTAGTTTCGTGGAAGACAGTATGTCAGATAGCAGGTGAACTCTGGTCATAATGTACTGTTTCTGAACTGTTTTTGAGTGATGTGTGAATAGCTCTCGCGGCTAGTGTCCGCAGGGATTTTTGAGAGCAGTGTTAAGAGAACAGTAGATTCTCGTGACTGTGTGAACGGGGTGTGTTCCCGTGGGTGCAGTGTGTGCAGGGTTTTTGACTGAGGTGGTCAGCCCTAAAAGGGTTTTTGGATAATGTATGCCTGCGCAGGGCTATAGAGATTTTGTAGGCCTTGATTATTATATATCTGCCGTAGATGCAGTATTTGTGCACTGATGTGAACTATAGAGATTTTGTAGGCCTTGATTATTATATATCTGCCGTAGATGCAGTATTTGTGCACTGATGTGAAGTATAGAGATTTTGTAGGCCTTGATTATTATATATCTGCCGTAGATGCAGTATTTGTGCACTGATGTGAAGTATAGAGATTTTGTAGGCCTTGATTATTATATATCTGCCGTAGATGCAGTATTTGTGCACTGATGTGAAGTATAGAGATTTTGTAGGCCTTGATTATTATATATCTGCCGTAGATGCAGTATTTGTGCACTGATGTGAAGTATAGAGATTTTGTAGGCCTTGATTATTATATATCTGCCGTAGATGCAGTATTTGTGCACTGATGTGAAGTATAGAGATTTTGTAGGCCTTGATTATTATATATCTGCCGTAGATGCAGTATTTGTGCACTGATGTGAAGTATAGAGATTTTGTAGGCCTTGATTATTATATAACTGCCGTAGATGCAGTATTTGTGCACTGATGTGGAGTAGAGATTTTGTAGGCCATGATTATTATATAACTGCCGTAGATGCAGTCTTTGTGCACTGATGTGGAGTAGAGATTTTGTAGGCCATGATTATTATATAACTGCCGTAGATGCAGTCTTTGTGCACTGATGTGAAGTAGAGATTTTGTAGGCCTTGATTATTATATATCTGCCGTAGATGCAGTCTTTGTGCACTGATGTGGAGTAGAGATTTTGTAGGCCATGATTATTATATAACTGCCGTAGACGCAGTCTTTGTGCACTGATGTGAGGAGTAGAGATTTTGTAGGCCAGGATGTGTAAGGGCCGTATGGTGTGTTAACTACATTATGAAGATTCATGTTTCGATGTAACTGTATTCGTCTAGATCTACGTGATGTTATAATTGTAATAAACCATGGTTAAAATATCATCAGACGTTACACCATTCCATGACTTGGTGTGTGCGCTACTGTGAGTGACTGTCGCAAACCACACTCACCTTCTTCACCATAATTAATTACATATAACATTTGGATTCTCCTTCACTAAAAAACCCTTTAATTATCACTCAGTTTCCCAGACTTGTGCAAATAGTGGTTCTAATAGTTCTGCTGCTAGTTCAGGGTCCGTCTTGAATAGCTTAGCATTTAGATTGTCGTGACCAGGCGCTTTTCCAGTTTTTTAGCCCTTTGATAGCTGTGATGATTTCTTCTTTCCGTGGAATGTCTGTATTTACGTCTAAGTCACTTTCAGCCTCAGGAACATTCAGCTGAGTCTCTGGTGGTTCCTTATTCAGTGTTTCTCTGAAGTGCTCTGCCCATCTTGTTTCCTGCCCCTGTGCTGTGGTGATGTGATTTCCTTGCTTGTCTTTTACTAGCGTTATGTTGTTTGCACCTCGTTTTCCACTGATATCTTCAGTTATTTTTGTCATGGTGATGCACAAACCATGTTGTTGACAGGCTCGAACATGAATGGACAGGCGATGTTGGGAGATAAATTGTCAGTTCTCCCATTACGTCTTGAATGATGAATCTGGTTAAAGATTAAGACACGGATAGTAAGATAACAAATGCGATTTTGAAGCACGGACAGCTATGTAATTGCTTCCGCCCAGGCCTTTTGGAGATAAATAATAACAAGAAAGTAACATCTTGAAAAATGTTATAAGTGATATATCTATGAAGAAGTGAGTTGTGAACATGATGAATACCCACGGCAGCAGCAAAACATTTTACAGCACTTGAGTTTGAAAACAATATCTTATGGTGTCATGTATAGTGATTTACATGGGAGGAACGAGAGATTAACTCCTACCAATGTCAGACGCCTTGATGATCATTAGTTGGGCATGTAAAGGCTAAGATAGACTGCTCCAGCATACTAGGTCCAGCATGGAGAGGTGAGGTGACCCGTTCCCTTCCCTAACTTACGAGAAAAGTCCGGTAACCCAATACTTTTGGGTAGACTGGAGCGTATCGATACCGTGAATTGAACAGGGCACATTTGCAGCGAGAGACCAGCGCTCTAACCAGCTTTTCAATCGGGCGCTCAGCAAATATATAAATATAAATATATAAATAAATAAATATTGCATGTAATTGTACCTCTGATTTGTTATGAATTATAATTGTTAAATTAAAAAAAAATGTGTACGACACTTCTTCGTTGTTATATCACAATGTGTATACAAACTGACTGTCTCCGTTAATGAAAAGAGATGAAAAAGCTTCGTTTAATTAATTAATAGGCATCATACTGAGACGAAATGTTATGAGTGGCTGAAGTTACATCTTTGTGTTCGTGTTCAAAAACCACATTGTTACGAGCTAATTTGAGACATGAGTACTGTTACTGGGTTTACAATAAATAATTTATTTATAATGATAACATAGTGTTATGAATGAAAATCTGAAGACATGAACACGCTACGACATGCACTTAAGTGAATGGGTCTGTGATTGTTAATCATACATGCAATTTATACAGTACTAAGTGCAGAAAAGTTTAAAAATAAAAACCTCGTTGTACTTATCATGATGTATAATTCATTACGAAAACTGTTTTAGGAGTTAACCACTTTCATTTTAAAGTAAGTTTATTTTTACAATATGTACGACAGTTTTAGTTGCTTCTGGTCACGAATAGAGTACTTCTCACAATTTGAAATGTGTTGGCTATCACTTTGAATTTTACATTCAACATTCTTTAAGATTTCAATTGTTCTCATTTATTTCAATACTAGTTCTTTCTTTGAACTTCCCTTCAAAGCCGCGGTTAAACGTACCAGTTCTCTGTGGGATTTAGCCATACTCTTCATGTTAATTAGGTTATTCGTAATAATATAAAGGATTGCAGAATTCTTCGCTAGGAGTTGTTGCATCATAACATTCCATTACCGCGAATGCTTCACGTTAACACTCATAAATGACTCACACCAGCATGTAAGTTGAGATAATATTCGCAATAAAACATTATCAATACTCTTTATTTATACACAACAGATGCCATAACAAGTAGAAAAGCAAATATCACGTATTATTGCCCTGGTTTTACTGGCAAATGTAACCGTCATTGACGTCTAATAAAGTGGAAATATATCTTCGTAGCAGACAGTATTTTCTAGTGTCCTTGAAAAACTATTTATAACATTGTGACCCGAAAAGCCTATTCGTTCCGAAAAAGTGAGAGGGGAGAGACAGAAAAATGATACCGTTTGAACGCGTGGTTTGAATAAAAAAAACCTAGCGAAGCGCGATATTGTATTTAGTCGTTTGAAAATACGACGCAGAATTCAAAATATGTTCGGTACTTGGGTCACGCAAACAACCTTAGCTCTTATAAAAAGGACGTATTTCTGACGTAATACGGGAGACTGTCGTCTTTAGTTTGAAAATAGCGGTAGAAAGAAGTGAACAGGTGGTAGTTTATAGATTTCAATATTATTGAAGACTAACATTGAAAAAAATAAAAAAATATGAGATTTGTTATTAATAGGAATTTGAACACAACACTTAGGTAGTCAGATGGCTTATCGTCTCCTGATAAATAATATGTTGAAAATTACAAAAAAAAAGCCCCAGTAGATAAGAAAGTTATTGACAAAAGACTGTTTTGGTTTTGACAGACATACACACACATGCTCGTTTGGACTTGCACTAAACCTAACATTTTTGACGAGTCCTTGAAAAAGGCAGGAAAAGTTTACAAATATTCTATTGGAGGAGGGGTAGACAAGGGGGAGAGAAATTATGGGATGGCTTAGCACAAAATATATTTTAGCAGTAGAAATCTAAGAATGAGAGAGGAAAAAACTTGTTAGTGTCCAAAAATCAAGTCTGTTTTTGCTTTTAATTTCAAAATTGTCGTTCGTTCATTGGCCAAAGCCTTTCATATTATTGAGAAAATTCAAGGGCTCGACGCCATTTGAATATTATTGTCCCCTGAATCAGGACGTGTGAATTACTGTGAGATGTGTGTTGCCTAAATACTAAATATATATATATATAAATAAATAACTATAGTTAGGCATCACAGTCCATCCAGCAGTACATCTGGAGTCTGCTATTCAACGTACTTGTGTTTTTCATTGAATTTCTGGTAAGACCGACATTATTCATATATATATATATATATATATTTTGTTTAAAAAAGTGAGTGAGAGATGCTGCCATCACGACTGTAAGTAATCAGATCCCAAGCTGATTTATGCAGGGTCTGAAGGTAGAATTAGGCCAGTTTTGTAAAATGCACATGTTCTGTGAATTAAAAATGTTTTCTTAGGTGGCAGAGGAACACAGCTCCCCTATCCTATTGTATGGAAGAAAAGAAAGATTAATAATATTATTGCAGATGCAGGGCCTCCTTTGTAGGAGAGACATGTGAACAACACTGGTACACTTGGTAATGGATGTGCATGGATTGGTCCAGTAGATATGACCCAGCTCTTTATTTCTTATGTATGCTCATTTGTAGAAATAATAGTTTAAGTAAGATATCAACAAGGAGACATTATTTCATTGTTACAGGGTTTTTATCTGGCACTAGTACGGTGCCAGATGTCTATGAGAAGCAGTGAGAAGTCGTTTCATGCACAGTAGTGACAGGAACCTACAGATTCTACCCTGTTACTTTTGGCCATTATCATAGTGAAATCGTGTGACACCAAGATTACAGACTGCTCAAGTGTGTCCAGATAAGTAAAATATCTGGCACCCTAACTCTTCATCAGCTTTAAGACCAGCGCACCCCTGTATAACAGAAATAAACTATTTCCTCAAAGAATTTAACATTGACAGTGTATATTAAAGAGACTGGGGAGGATTATAGATTCCCAAACAGCCATCCAGTGTAGAATACAGTGATATAAAAATTTAATAACACTATTATTGTATTTAACATTGTATGTTTGGACAAATGGTCCCTTTGGGTTAAAAAGGTGTTTATGTAAATACCTTCAATTCTTTTTCATTTTTTGAAAGTCCTGACCAGAAGAATACCAGGTTCAGGACCAATAAATCATACACAAAATTATTAATTGTAAAAAGTTACCCCAGGTGTTATTTCCTTTAATCATAGTCTTAATACTTGTTTGTATGGGTGTGTATTATTGTTAAAGTACCATCACACCACACCTGCATATCCCTAGACATTAGACGTAGCTATCATTCATACTAATCAAGAATAAGTCTGCTTGAGGCCATAAGGTGGTAGCAGAAAGGCACCCTGATAACTCAACCCTAAATTTGTTAGAATCAGGGACCTTCACAGCTGGCCTCATTCAGTACAATAAGGAAACATATCAACAACATTTCATAACATCAAAAACCACCACATAAATTGGGGTCTCTTGTTCCGGGATTTGAACTTGTTTGTTGTTTAGAAATTTAAATATTGTAGCACAAGTGTCCCCTAGAGTTATAAAAATATTTAAAAGGGAAAATAAAAGCTAATGAACTGTCAAGAGCCAGTAGTTAGTTAATTAATTGGTTAAATTAATTGGTTAGTGTTAGTACCCTGTTAATTAGAGTTTTGAAAATTGTATTAGAACATTTTAAAGATTGATATTATGGCAGACCTAGCAAAGTTCAGCTGTGCTGGCTGCAAGAGAGATGAATATGGATGGACCAGAGTTGGTCCAGTATGTAACCTCAGAGGTTGATAAATTTATTGAACGTGATAGAGAGGATAGGAAGCTAGAAGAAGAAAGAAAATTAAAAGTACAGAAAGAAATTAAAAGGTTGCAGATTGAGGCTGACAAAGAGGCTAGGGCATTGGAGGCGGATAGGGAGGCTGAAATTAAGCGGCTCCAATTTGAAGAGAAGAAATTTAAGGCTCAGGAAAGAAGACTGGCTGCTGAAAAGGAGAAGAAGAGATTGGAAGCTGAAAGGTAAGACAAGCAATTGGCTGCAGAAAGGGAAGCAGAGGAAACAAGATTAGAAAGGGAAGCAGAAGATAGGAGATTACAGAGGGAGCACGAGTTACGACTAAGGGAGTTGGAATTACATGGCCATGCTCCTGAAGGTGGTAACAGCCCTTCTACCTCCGATGCCACTGCTAGTCAGGGAGCCTCAACCTCAGCTATGGGGTTCCATTTAGACCATTTTGTTGAGAGGGACGATGACATTGAATCATTTCTATCCAGATTTGAGGTTTTAGCCACCACCTATGGGTTAGAGAAAGAAAGGTGGAGTTTAAAGTTATCTCAGGGTCTTAGGAGAAAATCTTATGAAATTTTGCAAAAATGAGCAAAGATGACCAAGACAATTATGACATGTTAAAGCAGGCTCTTTTGCTAAGGTATGAAAAGAATGGAGAATTTTACAGGAAAAAGTTTAGAAATGCCAAGCTACTGTCGGGTGAGACCTATCACCAGTTCTCTGCCCGTTTAGAGACGTACTTGGAGAAATGGACTGCTCTGGGGAAAACCCAAGATCTTAAAGAGATGATCCTTATTGAGCAATTGAGAGAGTCCATGGCTCCAGACTTGAGAAAGTTTCTCATGGAACAGGGTGCAGAGAGGCTGGGTGAGTTACTTAATGTCGCTGAGAGGTATCAGGCAGCCCGGGCAGAGGTAGCTGGCGCCAAAAAGAAACATGTAGACAATTATAAGGCTCCACAAAACTCTAATAGATTTGACAACAAAGATCAGGAGAACAAAGGTAAGCAAAATTTTGATAGGCCACGCAATGATTTTAGAAATAAAAACCCACAATTCAATGATAGGAAATATGATGAAAGAAAACCTTTTCATCAAGGTAGATTATATTGTAGATGGTGTAAGAGGGAAGGACATGACATCAAAGTTTGTACTAGGAAACCTGCTGGATTTGCTGCTATGAAATTGGGGAAAAAGGAAGTAAAGGTAAAACCTACTGGACAGCAGAAACCTTATCACCCACCAGTGTGTGAGGATGTTGTATGTAATGGGGTCACCCGGGGCAAATTTGGCCTGGAAATAAAAAAAAAATATAATAATGTAGACAACGTGGAATAGGAGCCCCCTTTTCACATACAGTCTTCACTTGAATGTATTAAAATGGCAACTTTGTGTCGAGTACAAAAAGTGGTTTTACCCGAGAATAAGCCGACAATCCCTTGGTCGGAATTATGTGAACTGGGGGAATATAAAAGAGAGAGAAGATCTCTCACAATGAACTTAAAGTGGGGAGAAAACCCCAGGAAGAAAAGAATTGGTAGTGGTAGATTCTTATGTGATGATAAAAGGGAAAAACGTCCTCACTATAAGGCTTCCAATGTTATGAAAAATATGTCGGAAAAATGTAAGGTCCATTGAAACCTCAACCGGAATTGCACCGGTAACCCTATTTGGGAGGCTAATAAAAAGTCCATTTAAACTTCGACCGGAATGGCACCGGTAACCCTGTTTGGGAGGCAAATAAAAGGTCCATTAGTACCTTGTTGAGGACATGAACAGATGAGAAGGCAGAAGAGACTGTTACCTCATCCTATCAATATGTGAACGAGCTGACAACTCGTCTTAAAACTGGCTGGAAACTTGCAAATGATAATCGCAGACTAGCCAGGAAAAAACATGCTGCCTATTTTAATAAGAAAGCTAAGGATAGAGAATTATTTGTGGGCGAGTAGGTGCTTCTTCTACTGCCCGGCAGCCATAATAAATTACAAATTGAATGGCAAGGTCCATATACTGTTCTAGAGAAGGTGTCTAGAACAAATTATAAAATCGACAAGAAGGGGAAAGAAAAAATATATCATGTGAACCTCCTAAAGAAGTATCTGGACAGGGAAATCCAGGAAGGAACACACTTAATGTCCTTGTCGATAGCAACGGGGATGAAAAATGAACCACTCACCTCTCATAAGTACCCCCTGAAAACATGTGAGACCCCTGCACATGTAAAAGTCAGTAACCACTTGACGAAAAAACAGAGGGAACAGGTTCAAAAGGTTCTGATTGATCATACGGACGTGTTAACGGACAAGCCGGGGCACACGAATTTGTTGGAATATGATATGAAACTAGTAGACCCAACACCGATCTGTATGAGAGCCTACACTATCCCGTTTGCCAAGGAGAAATCTTTGAAAGAGGAGATTGAGTACCTATTGAAAGAAGGAATTATTTCTCATATCGAATCTCCATATAGTTCCAATGTGGTTTTGCTGAGGAAACCCTCTGGGGAACATCGTCTGTGTATAGATTACAGGAAACTGAATGCTGTCATAGAAAATCAGGTGGATCCATTACCGGACACAAATCAGCTATTTGCCAGACTAAACAAGGCAAAATATTTTTCTAAGGTGGATCTTAGCAAAGGCTATTATCAGATTCCAGTAAAGCTTGAGGTCCGACCGTATTTAGCGTTTAGCACTTCGGAAGGACATTATGAATTCAACATGTCGCCATTTGGGTTGAAAAATGCTCCGAATGTGTTTTCTACGATGATGCGAAAATTGTTGGATACCCTGAATAACCCATGCATCACAAATTTTATGGATGATATCCTTATTGCTACGGAAACATTTGAGGAACACATTAACTCTTTGACTATGCTGTTTGACAGACTGAGATAGTGTTGGAGTCGTGTTTTCTTATGTTGTTACGTTTGAAGGTATTGACGATGATGGGTGAAATTGCCAGTTCATGCTAACAACGCGAATTCTAATTCAAACTTCAAGTATGTCAATTCCGAACTTTGCAAACTGAAGTATACTGCCAAGGCGGGTCATAAAGTTCAACGAATTTATTCACATACACGATACTCACAGTTACGAACATGGTATTTAATAGCAGACAAGACGTTTGATACAGGGACGATCAATAATAAAATAGGATGATGTAAATCTGGCATAATGTTCCTAATGGCAATATACGTCTTTCCAGTCAGTTCCATTATCAATATTCTTCCTTGCTAAACTAGAGTTCATACAATTAATCTGTCTTTATGGTAGTTTCAAAGGCATCGGCCGGTGACCTTCTCCAAGGACATCGGTCATCATATACATCTTTAATAATACTCGAACATGCATCCATAAATACTGTCCTACTCAATTGACTCTTTCAATAAAATGCTCAGACAGTTGATTAATCATCAGATTCAAACATTTCTTCATCAAGATAAATACAGGTTAGATACTATCCTTGGCTAACCTCTCCATACGTGCCAAGACCAAGATGTCGGCACTTCATAATACATTTTTTTAAGATCCATCTTTATCATACTTTCGCTCGTAGAATTACTACTACGTTTCATAAGTGAAGCTAACAGCTCAGCTGATCCATTCATGAAATCCAGACGTGTGGATTCCAGCTTGATGCCAGCAAGATTGGAGACATCACTAAAATTCATGTATAATATATCTTATTAATCTCTGGGTGCGAGACTTACGTATACCACATTGACATGGGCTTCTGATAAGAAGGCCTGTCCTCCATTATCGAAATAATTCCCACTGATAAGGGACAAAATATAATAAATACGGACCATCAGTCCGGCTTGACCCTTCAACATCACTCTCTGACGTCATCCCCTGATCTTAGAAACCCGTGCGCTATGAGTCTCTCATACACTACATAGTGCACACACGTGCGTGATAAATCATACGCACAAATAATATTCCTATCATAAGAATGGTGCGTAATCTTTTAACACAGGCAGGACTTAAAACTGCCATCTATGTAAAAGTACGCAACAGTATCCTTATCACTCCCCCTTAAAAAAAAGTTAATTATATTAATCTTTTTTTTCTTTTCTAAGTAATTCGGAGAGGTGAGTCAAACTACATCGATATCTAGAAAAATAATTCATAGTTAAAATATTATACCATAAAAAGAAAATGAATATTAAATAGAAATCAAGACAACTAAACCATAGCATGCATTAAAGCATACATCCACAATCGACCTACTTTGGTACGATGTGGTGAAATTCAATGAAAAAAAATTCAAAGAAAGTTGGAAATGAGAACCAAAAGAGTGGTGAAACATCCAACTAAGTTTCCAAAAGAAAACAAAACAAACTAAGACATGATTTCAAATGAAAAAAAGAAAAGCAATGATGATGTGTAACAAATAACAAGTGAATTATAAACCGAAAAAATGAAATTAAAACACGCAAAGTGAATAAACAATGCATAATTCAACACGCTAAGAGAACAACACACTTAATGTTTCTAAAATTACTAAGGTGAACTAATCATCTATAAATATTAAGATCATGTACCATGAGTGGTAGATATAAGTATGAGGAGACACATATAAACTATTAGTGAATGTGAACTATACCACTACTTGAGAACTTAAATTGATTCTAACTAATCAATAAATTTCTTAATTAAAAACAATCACTAATTACTCATTCATTTAATTGCTAACAGTCTTACTAAGTGTTCCTGTTATATTAAAAATCGTTAATAAAATATGAGAATCTGTTCATATATTTTCCATGCACGATGAAAAAATATTTATTTAACACATTACGTAGTCCAGTATGTTCATTATGAATATTGACTATATCTGTATACAACAGACAACAGTGTTCCCGTACCAAGAAAATTGCAAGATCTAAAAAGTCATGTTTCAATGCAAACAATTAGTCTATCTTGATAGTAATGTCGGTACCAATGATCTTGATCCATACGAAGTCTGTATAGAGTTTAGGTAAAGAACATAGTTCCATGATCATCATATTCCAATTGAACGATTCTCTGTAGAGACGTTTACATTTCTGGAAGTTGTTCTGGTTCGACAGGTTCGCTCGGACAGCGTGACAAACAGTCCGCAAACACGTTTTTAACTCCAGGTATTGAACGAATTTCGAAGCTGTAAGGTTGTAAGGCTATAGCGTACCTTGTTGACTTTGAAGATTTAACGTCTTTCGTATTCAGAGCTGTGAGAGCCTTTTGGTCGCTTTCAACAATGAAATGAGAGCCTAATAGGTAACGTTCTAGTTTTGTAATAGACCAGACTAATGCAAGGAGCTCCCTGTCCAGAACTAAATATTTCTGTTCGGTGGTCGTCAATTTTCTCGAAACGTACATCACGGGGTGCAAGGTGCCAGAATATTCTTGCATCAAAACACCGGCGATCCCGTATGATGATGCGTCACAATGAAGAATAAAAATAAGGTTTTTGTTAGGCAACCTTAAAACTGGAGCTTGTGAAAAAAATCTTTTAATTTCATCTATCGCGATTTGATGATCGTTAGACCACTTAATTACGTTAGCTGTCCCTTTTCTCAACAAAGAAGAAAAAGGAGCAGTTATAGTAGACAAATGAGGGATAAACTTAGCATAGAACTGTATTAGTCCCAAAAGAGATCTAACTTGTTTTTTTTGTCTTAGGTGCTGTGATGTTTAGAATTTTAGAGACATTACTGTCCTCTGTATACAGCATGCCATGACCAATACGGTGACCCAGAAAGGAAATGTCGTGAAAACCGACAAATGCCTTCGATGGCTTCGCTGTTAGAGTATAATCACGTAATGTAGACAGTAAAGAATTTAATCCCTGAATATGCTCATCCCATGAGTCGCTAAAGAGACAGATGTCATCAATGTAAGTAATGACATCGGGACGATGAGAAAGCACGCGACGCATCATGCGTACAAAGGTAGCAGGTGCGTTTACTAAACCAAATGGCATAAAATTCCATTGGAATAGACCACGTGGTGTCGAGAAAGCGGTGAGTGGTTTTGCTTTAGGTGTGAGTGGCACTTGCCAGTATCCCTTAGAAAGGTCAAATTTAGAGAAGAAGGTAGAATGTGCTAATTTGACCAATAAGTCTTCCAAGAGGGGCAAAGGTTCGGCATCGAATTTTGTCACTTTGTTTAATTTTCTGTAATCTACGCAAAGACGAATATTGTTGTCTTTCTTTCTAATGATCACCATAGATGATGAGTATGGTGCTGAAGATGGTTCAATTATTTTTTAATCGAAGCATCTCATCCAATTCCTTATCAACCTTATCACGAAAGTGTAAAGGGATAGGGTATGGACGGACTCGAATAGGTGTATCGTCAGTCAAAAGAATATCATGTTGGATAACTGACGTATGACCTGGGATGTCAGTGAGAACATCCTCATACGAGTGCAGAATTGAAGAGACTTGCTGACGTTGATCAGCAGAGAGAGTAGAAGAAATAGTGACGTCATTCCAATTCTCAGTGGAATGAAGCGGTACAACTGGTATAGGCAATTGTACATCATCAAAAGAAGATTCTTCTTCTTGAATAACCGATAAATTAGAGTAGTGTTGAATAGGAGGGGTGGGATCGTCAGTTGCTTGGAACACTGACTGTAGATAATCAGGACGTGAGTAATACTCCTTCAACATGTTAATGTGGAAGGTTTTATGTTTGCCATTAATATCCACGATGTTTTAGATTTGCCAACATCGGATATATCAGAGATGTCAACATCGGATATTCTCGAGATGATCCTAAAAGGACCTCTCCAAGTAATTAGAAGACGATTGTTATGAGAAGGTAATAGAACAAATGCTTCGTCACCAGGAAGAAGCTGGCGAAGACGTCTATACTTGTTTGCAAATAGACGAGCTTTTTCTTTGGCCTGTTCTGATGATGCAGTAGCTAATCTACAAGCATCTATGATTCTCTTTCTCAACGAGATAACATACTCATAAGAGGATTGAGTTTCCTCTTCCATATTTTCTTCAACCAGTAAGTCGTGAATTAACGACATTGGTCCGCGTGGTTGCATGCCAAAAACAAGTTGGAATGGAGAAAAACCAGTGGCTTGATTTTGTACCTCGCGATAAGCAAAAAGAGCAGCTGGCAGGACTCGGTCCCAATCCTGAGGGTGATCTTGAGTTATCTTACCCAACAACTGCTTGAGTGTCCTATTCAGACGCTCAATTAACCCATTGGACATCGCATGATAGATCGAACTGAGAGATCTATCTATTCCTAACGTCTTCATAACCTGAGACATGGATTCGGAAATAAACTGGACACCATGATCCGATAAGATCTTACGCGGAAAACCAATGCGTGAAAAGATCAACATCAACGCCTCTGCTACACTAGCCGATGAAGTGTTCTTCAGAGGTATGGCCTCAGGCCAACGCGTACACATATCAATACAAGTAAGTATGTGTGTATGTCCTCTGGCAGATGGTAGCATCGGACCAATGATATCAATTGCCATTTTATCAAATGGTCTAATAGGGATGTCCGCAGCCTGAATAGGAGCCGCATGAAATGGACCCCGTACTTTAACCTCTTGACATATCAAACATGAACGACAATAGAGAGTGACATCTCTATGGACGCCAGGCCAGTAGAATGCAGATAGCAATCTAGATTTGGTTCGCGAAAAACCCATATGGCCTGCGCATTGCGAGTCGTGTGCATGCTGTAATATCCTAGCTCTCATAGAAGACGGGACTAGAATCTGTGAACGTAAGGATGAATCCTTTTCCCGTATCAGCCTAACCAAAATACCATTTTTAAGAGCAAAGTCATGTCTAGATTTTGCATTTCTGGTGTTGGTATTATTTTTGTTCACAAATTGAAAACAATTTTTTAAAGAATCATCATTCTTTTGCAAAGTCGCAAACATCTCCCGTGAAATAGGAGAATCATCATCAAAAGTGGCATTAACTGTAGGTTCAGCAGGTGTATCACGCGACATAACAGTAGCTTGCGCTCTAGTGACTACTGCATTTGCAGCCTGAATATGTCGCTCTTCCCATTCAGCAATTTGCTGAGGGGTACACTCTTTTATACCGTGTATTCGACCTAGTATCACGTCGCTAATCGGATTCTGAAGCAGGCACGCATGAATTTTCCCTGAAAAAAATGGTGTATGTAAATTAATTATAGCTGTGGGAAAGGTTTCCACAGTGCCTCCGAAGGTGACGCATTTCACAACATTGCCTGTAGCGCACGATGGGTCGATCAGCGAAGTCCGTACACCGACTGTGCTACAACCTGAATCAAATAAAATAGAGCATGGAATGGAATTTACATATCCTCTATTAAATTTAAGACAACCCTGTCCCTGGTGTACTGACGCAGAAGTGGCCGTGCAGACTGCCGGTAGACTAGGCAAAATATGTCCGCATCGCAGCGTCGTGATCGCCTTTGGCTGGAAAAGAGTCGTACATTCAGAACAAGCTTTTACCTGATTAAAATCAAGAGAACAAGACATGGCATTATGCGTATTAGCATCTTTATCTTGTTCATTGTTAGTCTGTGTATCTCTTAAAGCAATATTAGCATGTCGACGTGAATTGCTTGAAGATCTATCTCTTCGTCGCGATCGAATCTGACTATTGGCATTAAAATTGCTATAATTACTATTTCTGCCTGAGTTGGAATCTGGATGAGTACGCCAATTATTGTCCTCACTGTTGTGATTTTGGCCAAATGATCTATTCCAAGAACCCTGTCTATTTTGAGGATTTTGTGATTGTGATCGCCAATTTTGTTTATTATTGTTTCCTTGATTATATCTGAAATTATGGTTACCAAAATCTCGTGATCTATGAGATTGGCCCCAAGAAACATTAAATGGAGCAGATTGCTGGTATTGTTTCCCTTTATAAAAATTACCATTGTTAAAATTGTCATTACTTCCCTTATTAAAGTATCTATCGTTACTAATTGAACGATGGCGTGAAACGTTCTTCTGTTGCATAGCGAAAGCAACTGGTAACTCATTTTTGATCTGCGCATTACTAATATCCATGTTTGGGTGAGCGGTGCAGAAATTTTTACAATGTTCTTCTAATTCTTTTATTGAAGAAGGTTTACGCTCATGCAAAAATGACAGAAATGTAGGATTTACTGACGATAAAACTTTATCGCGCAGCAATAAATCGAAAAGACCGTCATAAGACTTTTCTACCTTGGACAATTCGATCCATCTTTCCAAGGTTAGCCGTATTTGGGAAAGAAAGTCACTGAAGTTCTTTCCTGATTGTGGTAGTAACGTTTTAAAACGCAATCTGCATTGATCCTCGGTCATTTGATATTTCCTAAGAAGAGCGGCTCTAAGTGCATCATAATCATTTTTTTTCATTAGCACTAGTTGTATGATATACCGCCATAGCATCCCCTGTAAGTAATCTGGATAAATATGTACAATATAGCGTTTTATCCACGTTATAAGACCTACAAGTGGCCTCAAATCTGTCTAGAAAGAATATTACGTCGCCGGATGGTGGATTAAATTTGGGTAATTTCAGGTGAACTTCCCTAAAATTATCATGCCTAGATGAAGATTGGACTTCATGAATTTTCTGAGAATTAGCTTCATGAGCTAATTTAAATTGTTCAAATTCCATCTCCTTAATTTTTTGTTTATGTTGAACCTGAAGCTTGTATTTTCTTCAGCTATAAATCTCCTTTCTTCCATTTCCTTTTTCTTACATTCCATTTCAATTTTAAGTAGTCTTTCTTTTTCTTCCATTTCCATTCTGAGTTGCCTTTCTTTTTCAGCAGCTTTTCTCTCGTTTTCTGTAGCCTCCAAACGAAGTCTTTTTTCGTTTTCTTTAGCCTCCAAACGACGTATTTTTTCGTTTTCTTCAGCTTCCAATCTTTTCTGTTCTGCCTCAAATTTCCTTTTTTTCTCATTTTCTTCTGCCTCAATTTTTTTCTGTTCTGCCTCAAATTTTACATTTTCTAGTCTTAGCGTTTCTAACTTCTTACCCTTTTCATATTCCGAAAGTGCGAATACTTTTACCTCTTCAGGAGTCATCTGAAGGGCTTTAGCTTGTTTAATAAAATAATCAAGCGAATACATTATGATTAATAAGTAGTCACTATACTCTTTCCTTCTTAAATGAAAATTAATTAATGTAGATTAATTTTCCTTTTCACTATAATGAGTGATACTCGTTCCTGTCCAAGAACGGTAAGCAATTCATATAATTATCAATTATATTATTAATCAATACAATTAGTTATATAATGTAATGTTAAGACAAAAGCTATAGACAATTACGACAATAGTGACAAGACAAGATAGTTAATGACACATGAAAACATTTGCAGAAAACAAAAAAGTTAGAATGAAAAAATAAGAAATAATTTTGCAAAGAATGCAATGATAACTGCAATAGACCAATAAACAAGACAATGAACAACACAGTGTATAAACATAGGTTTGTAAAAAACTCAACGATAGTTAGGTGAGAATGGACGAATATTACAAACAAGATACATCATAAAACCAAGGTACGAATAAAAATAACTACGAAAACTACACTGAAAACTTGACAATACAGCTAAACAGACAGGTGTCACAGACCACCAGACACAGTAGACCTAGAATCCTTCGACACACAGGTGTCGGAACATTCCACTGCGGGAAGTCTGCAAATAAACCTATAGAACAATTATGAAGGCCCTGAGATGAACCTGGGATGTACCCCTCATAATTCACCTGCCCAACCTCCCACGATAAACATAAAACATAGAACAAGTAACTCACATGAATAATAAGTGGACATAATACAAAGATAAGGCACAGCTAAACGTAATACAGTGTAACAACGATACTACGTTTATACTTATCTCGCGCAAGAAAAAATAAAATGCCTCGTCTCCGTAGGTGTACGTATGAGAAATCGCAATGCTTCTTCTTGAGTAAACAATGCTCGTATACGACACTGAGGACTGAAAGATTAGGTCCAACGTAGTCCTTGACCTTGAGACAGCCGTTATCCGGAGTACGTATAAAGTCTGCAAATCCACGTATCGCAGTATACTGCAGAACTACAGGAGGTCGTTCCCTGATTGAATCCAGCGTAATTCAAGACACACTGTGCCGCAATATTGTTGGAGTCGTTTTTTCTTATGTTGTTACGTTTGAAGGTATTGACGATGATGCGTGAAATTGCCAGTTCATGCTAACAACGCGAATTCTAATTCAAACTTCAAGTATGTCAATTCCGAACTTTGCAAACTGAAGTATACTGCCAAGGCGGGTCATAAAGTTCAAAGAATTTATTCACATACACGATACTCACAGTTACGAACATGGTATTTAATAGCAGACAAGACGTTTGATACATGGAAGATCAATAATAAAATAGGATGATGTAAATCTGGCATAATGTTCCCAATGGCAATATACGTCTTTCCAGTCAGTTCCATTATCAATATTCTTCCTTGCTAAACTAGAGTTCATACAATTAAACTGTCTTTATGATAGTTTCAAAGGCATCGGCCGTTGATCTTCTCCAAGGACATCGGTCATCATATACATCTTTAATAATACTTGAACATGCATCCATAAATACTGCCCTACTCAATTGACTCTTTCAATAAAATGCTCAGACAGTTGATTAATCATCAGATTCAAACATTTCTTCATCAAGATAAATTCAGGTTAGATACTATCCTTGGCTAACCTCTCCATACGTGCCAAGACCAAGATGTCGGCACTTCATAATACATTTTTTTAAGATCCATCTTTATCATACTTTCGCTCGTAGAATTATCACTACGTTTCATAAGTGAAGCTAACAGCTCAGCTGATCCATTCATGAAATCCAGACGTGTGGATTCCAGCTAGATGCCAGCAAGATTGGAGACATCACTAAAATTCATATATAATATATCTTATTAATCTCTGGGTGCGAGACTTACGTATACCACATTGACATGGGCTTCTGATAAGAAGGCCAGTCCTCCATTATCGAAATAATTCTCACTGATAAGGGACACAATATAATAAATACGGACCATCAGTCCGGCTTGACCCTTCAACATCACTCTCTGACGTCATCCCTGATCTTAGAAACCCGTGCGCTATGAGTCTCTCATACACTACATAGTGCACACACGTGCGTGATAAATCATACGCACAAATAATATTCCTATCATAAGAATGGTGCGTAATCTTTTAACACAGGCAGGACTTAAAACTGCCATCTATGTAAAAGTACGCAACAGAGAGTCTAATTTGACAGCTAGACCAACAAAATGTTGTATTGGGTGTAAAGAGTTGGAGTTCTTGGGACATACTGTATATCAGGGTAACATGACCCCTGACCACAAGAATCTCGAGAAATTACAGAAAGCACCGCGGCCCCAAACCAAGAAAGATGTGAGATCTTTCGTGTCGTTGTGTGGATTCTATCAGAAATATATCAAAAATTTTAACTATATTTGTGCGCCACTGAGGGATTTAACTCGCAAAGGAAATCCTGATAGAATTGTTTGGTCAGCCCAGTGTGAATTAGCATACCAAGAGTTGAAGGAATAACTTACAAGCAAGCCAATCTTGAAATTACCTGATTTGAGTCAGGAATTTTTGGTGAGAAGTGACGCAAGCAATGTAGGCCTGGGGGCTACTTTGTTGCAAAGGTCATCGTCACCAGACGGGGAGCTGAAACCAGTCGCTTATGCTAGCCGCAAGTTGAACAAAGCGGAGCAAAACTATTCAACAAGCGAGAAAAAATGTCTAGCTTTAATCTGGGCGATACGTAAGTTCCAGATCTATCTATATGGTAGAACATTTGTGGTCCAGACGGATCATTAGCCCCTCGTATTCTCATCACAGGCAAAGCAGGAAAATGCTCGTTTATTACGATGGTCATTACTCTTACAGCCATATCAATTCACTATTGAATATATCCCGGGGTCACAGAACGTGGGTGCAGATTTCCTCAGTAGGCATCTCTGTGATCCAAATCAGAATATTCATCAGGCATAAGGGGTTAAGTTTATCTATGTGTATCACTGTGTTTGGAACTAGCATCAGGCATATTCTTAGGTGGGGAGATGTGTGATCAAGTACAGTGATACAGCTATAAAATTAGTATTTATAAAGATAAAAGGATACAAATAAAGTAGAAATGAAAATAGTGGAGTTATGAAGTTTCTTCTTCACCCACGCCGCGAGCGCGTTAATTGTAGCAGACAGTATTGTGGAATAGATAGTACCATCGTTTTCTAGTGTCCGTGAAAAACTATTTATAACATTGTGATCCGAAAAGCCTATTCGTTCCGAAGGAGTGAGAGGGGAGAGACAGAAAAATGATACCGTTTGCACGCGTGGTTTGAATAAAAAACCTAGCGAAGCGCGATATTGTCGTTAGTCGTTTGAAAATACGACGCAGAATTCAAAATATGTTCGGCAATTGGGTCACGCAAACAACCTTAGCTCTTATAAAAAGGACGTATTTCTGACGTAATATGGGAGACTGTCGTCTTTCGTTTGAAAATAGCGGTAGAAAGAAGTGAACAGGTAGTAGTTTATAGATTTCAATATTATTGAAGACTAACATTGAAAAAAAATGTGAGATTTGTTATTAATAGGAATTTGAACACAAAACTTAGGTAGTCAGATGGCTTATCGTCTCCTGATAAATAATATGTTGAAAATTACAAAAAACCCCAGTAGATAAGAAAGTTATTGACAAAAGACTGTTTTGGTTTTGACAGACATACACACACATGCTCGTTTGGACTTGCACTAAAGCTAACATTTTGACACGTCCTTGAAAAGGCAGGAAAAGGTTACAAATATTCTATTGGAGGAGGGGTAGACAAGGGGGAGAGAAATTATGGGATGGCTTAACACAAAATATATTTTAGCAGTAGAAATCTAAGAATGAGAGAGGAAAAAAACTTGTTAGTGTCCAAAAATCAAGTCTGTTTTTGCTTTTAATTTCAAAATTGTCGTTCGTTCATTGGCCAAAGCCTTTCATACTATTGAGAAAATTCAAGGACTCGACGCTATTTGAATATTATTGTCCCCTGAATCAGGACGTGTGAATTACTGTGAAATGTGTGTTGCCTAAATACTAAATATATATATAAATAAATAACTATAGTTAGGCATCACAGTCCAGCCAGCAGTACATCTGCAGTCTGCTTTTCAACGTCCTGTGTTTTTCATTGCATTTCTGGTAAGACCGACATTATTCATATATATATTTTGTTTAAAAAGTGAGTGAGAGATGCTGCCATCACGACTGTAAGTAATCATGTCCCAAGCTGATTTATGCCGGGCCTGAAGGTAGAATTAGGCTATAACACATTGCCAGTTTTGTAAAATGCACATGTTTTGTGAATTAAAAATGTTTTCTTAGGTGGCCAGAGGAACACAGCTCACCTATCCTATTGTATGGAAGAAAAGAAAGATTAATAATATTATTGCAGATGCAGGGACTCCTTTGTAGGAGAGACATGTGAACAACACTGGTACACTTGGTAATGGATGTGCTGGATTGGTCCAGTAGATATGACCCAGCTCTTTATTTCTTATGTATGCTCATTTGTAGAAATAATAGTTTAAGTAAGATATCAACAAAGAGACATTATTTTATTGTTACAGGGTTTTTATCTGGCACTAGTCCGGTGCCAGATGTCTATGAGAAGCAGTGAGAAGTCGTTTCATGCACAGTAGTGACAGGAACCTACAGATTCTACCCTGTTACTTTTGGCCATTATCATAGTGAAATCGTGTGACACCAAGATTACAGACTGTTCAAGTGTGTCCAGATAAGTAAAATATCTGGCACCCTAACTCTTCATCAGCTTTAAGACCAGCGCACCCCTGTATAACAGAAATAAACTATTTCCCCAAATAATTTAACATTGACAGTGTATATTAAAGAGACTGGGGAGGATTATAGATTCCCAAACAGCCATCCAGTGTAAAACCCAGTGATATAAAAATTTAATAACACTATTATTGTATTTAACATTGTATGTTTGGACAAATGGTCCCTTTGGGTTAAAAAGGTGTTTATGTAAATACCTTCAATTCTTTTTCATTTTTTGAAAGTCCTGACCAGAAGAATACCAGGTTCAGGACCAATAAATCATACAGAAAATTATTAATTGTAAAAAGTTACCCCAGGCGTTATTTCCTTTAATTCTAGTCCTTAATACTTGTTTGTATGGGTGTGTATTATTGTTAAAGTACCATCACACCACACTTATCATTCAAACTAGTCAAGAATAAGTCTGCTTGAGGCCATAAGGTGGTAGCAGAAAGGCACCCTGATAACTCAACCCTAAATTTGTTAGAATCAGGGACCTTCACAGCTGGCCTCATTCAGTACAATAAGGAAACATATCAACAATATTTCATAACCAAAAACAACCACAGATATGACTTTTTATATTGAGGTAACAATATATTGAGGTAATTTTTATATTGAGGTCCTGGAAACAGGCTGCATCACTGCAGTCTGGCTGAGTGAGTAGGGATCGAAGAGGGAAGGCTAACCCGGTCCCAAAAATGCCGTGCTGAAGTCTGATGTGTCGGCCGGAAGGCGCAAATATCGCAGTATCGCTGTAAACAGATACAACGCAACCAACGTCCTTTTCAGAACGAACGAAGAAGAAGAAGATATTGAGGTAACAAATAAGCAATATAAATATTTTTAACAGATTAGACGCACACTGATTTTCTTTGGTCATATTTTTGTTTCGAAGGAAGTCATTTGCCGAGTCTTACTATATTAATATTCTTTAATATTCTGCCAATTAGAACAAAAATAAACGCAATTATCATGTACTATTGCCTTGGTTTTTACTGGCACATTCATTTGTCAATACCTACAATACAGCATTAAATATATTTATATACAGGTTCCCGATTTTATTTTTTAACTTTAAAATGATAATCCTTCCTATCCAAGTTCAGTGATTCCTACTTGCCAGGTGAAGTTCACTGTACAGTGTGTGCTACCTAGGTACAGCTCACTGTACTGTGTCCGGTACCGTCAGGTAGGAGGAACTGTACAGAGTTCCCTACCGTTAAGTGCGTCCTACCTGCAACACCAGCCCAGGATTAGGAGCAGTTGCTAACATTAGACATCATAAAACTCCCATAATACTACTGAAACCCCAAGCTTTAAGGCCCGTCTCAAGTGAAAATGGTAGAAGGATTCAATAAACTTAACTTCATCTATCTGTGGGATTGCAGCATCGTAATTTAGTTGCAGTAAATTGCGACTATTTTATGCGCCCAGATTAAGTAGACCGATAGCGGTAAGTTGTAATATGTACATCTTATCATATCATATTTTGCATTTTGACATGTATACTTTGCTTGATGGATGTACATCGACACATGAGGCTGGCAACTTCATCACTGTTAGTAACTTGACACATGAACCCCCACTGCAAGGCCTAGTGGCATCTTCCTGTGTTTTCTGACAAGGAATCAGCAGCACTTGTGGCCTCGGGATCCATAGAGAGCAGGGAGTGGATGATGATGACATCACGGTGTTCATATTTATTACATTGACATTTTAATTAGCTTATGTGTATATTCAAACAGGTTTAAATATTGCAATTGCCGTTTTCCACTGTCCAAACACACTTTCATCCCATTCACTGGGTTTAACATTAATGTTTAGGGAGGGTAAAGCTTATAAGGAAGATCAAGTGGTGTAATGGAAGCGGAGGGCGCTTAATTGTCGTGCTAGGAAACCCTATACTTACAAGGAACATTTGTTTTCTCTACGTTTGTGGTGCACCTTTGTTGCAAAATTCTGTGGTTCTAGTTACCAGCAGTGACGGAACCAAAATAAACTTTGCGGTACAGGTGGCCTACAGGTGACGCTAGACGCCTCATCGGACGAGTCTTGAAGACGCTTGACCTGACAACTTAAGCAGTTACATCGGCCTTGTGCTGCTACTATCTTTGACTATTGACAAAAAGTACAGCCCAAAGCACCGGTGGGAACCAACAGTGGCTGAAGCAGACACCAACCGACTCCACACTGGGAGCTAAGTAGCAAACAAGCGAAATCAGTGAACATGTCACAAGTTTACCACCTCAATATAAATCATCCGATGATGATAAATATCATCGCTTCATTATTCTGAACTATTTTATTTATTTTAAATTATGTTAAACTCTACAGATTATTAAACCAGTTTATCTATAACTTTAAATCAATAGTTGGATTAAGCATTCCTGAGTGATTTGTAAGTCCGCAATCGTGTGACACAATTTGTGTTTTAAATACATAAATACAAAGAGCTGTTAGATTATGATTTTTCTGAATCATTTCAGCTAGGGGCTCAGACAATCAGAGCAAATAAATTTATTTCCCTCACAGAATGTGCGGGAAGATAAAAAGTTCGTGACAGCTTAGATGATCTCAGTTGTAATGCTTAATGGTTTTGTGTTTTAAATTCCTGTGAGACTCTTTAATACAGAAGCAACATTCTTCTATTTATATATCTGCCAATAGTAATCTTTAGCGAAGGTTGATACATTTGAGTACCCGCAGCATTATATTCTACGACTGGCCACTGTTTGACCATGTCAAACATGTCAAATTCACATTGTAAATTATATGTTACCACGTACCCCTAAAATGTTGGGATATACAATATCCTGGCACAGAGGAATGAACACAGCACCTTAGATTAGATGCTTCGAACACTTAGTGTGTGGTAATTGTAGAATATCTCTTATGAAGGGTGATAAGATTCCTAGGTTTACAGTCTTTGTATTTAAAAGTCAGGTTCTCTTCTAAAGTCTTAAGGTGCCCAAATACTCTGTCCTGTATTTTAATTTGGAATTCTCGTCCGATTCTTCTGTGGCTCCTGGGAGTTGCTACTTTGACGTTTTGCGTATCAGTGGGTTTCAGCCTCAAATTGTTTTAAGTTATATTCTCAATTTTTCGCTCCAACCTTCCACATGGCGTTTCCGACAACTTCCAATCGAAACGACTGTCTATTTCCCGCTCTCAATTGGTCCAATCTATGCGCTAGAACTATGTGGGTCGGGGTGTTAATTTAATGAGTGACTTAAAATATCAATTTAAAATTTAAACATATGACATCATCTTCCATCTATAGATCGGCTTCTTAGATAACTTTCCCAATACGATTTGTAACCTCGCCTGCGAGATAGTGTCTTCGTTCATGTATCTACCCAGACAGGTTTATCTGTAATAATTACTCAGAAAATGTCTGGTCGGATGCGATTAAGCGATTATCACCCGTGGTTTTGCAGGTCCCAGAAGGAAAAGCCACGACATGTCTCGGCGCGCAAAGATTTTCCACAGACAACATCTTTTCTTCTTCTATATTCTGCCTTGGTATTGTCGCGGCCAGTAGTCAACACTGCCTGCGTCAACAATCATTTTCACGGTGACCATACGAAGACAGATCTTGTACAAACTTAAGTGATCATAATTAATCCCTAAGGGTGGTCCATTAGCCGAGAAATAACATGATCGCAGGATGCACAGAGGTCAACCGATGATCGACGTGTGGTAGGGCACAGGTGTCTGTGCGTAGAACGAAGACATAAATGGGTTGTGTAGGAGAGAAAGAAAAGAATAGAGGACACAACCGAATTCCGTCACACCACTTTACTTTTCAAGACAAAACACTCTCTTTTTCTGATTTCTGTCAAAGCCATGGATTAGGCCATCACGCTCACTCCAACCAGAAGGGACGTTTTCTTTGATGTACCTGCCCTCTTGTAATCTCCAGTGGTGTGATGCCCCTCTTGAGAAAAAATGCATGGAACTGCATATTTTAAAGCTGAAGGGCAGCATATAATTCAAGCATATCTAGGTATATGTGTAGCCTTCCCAGTGTTCTCATGGAAGAATAATGGTCCAGTTACATGGGTATGGGATAGAGCACACGAAATGTTTATCGTAGGATTGTTGCGTTCGTGTAAATAAACTTTATGCAGATTTTCTGATTCCCATATACGGCAACTGTATCTGTTATTTCTATCAGGCCAAATGTCTTGAGTTATGTTAGCAATGACGGCAAACCGTTTTAAGATTTTTGCTATAATAATGAGTTTATTAAAGCTTATAACAGGTGGACTAGTTTATGGACACACTATTGATATGTAGCGTTGATATTGTTTGGTATATAGTAGGAAATGCAAAACTCTTTGTTAACAGGCGTTTCTACCGAACCTTCAACCATCTATTGGGCGAGGTTCTTTCACATTGGAAGAGAATACCGTATTGATCTTGTTGTTTCACTGGAAAAGGATCCAACGGTCACAAAATTAGCCACAATATACATTGACGCAAACAGAAGATATCCTACTTCACTCTACATTGTGTAAGTAGCTTATGTGTTCCCGTATAGCAGTGCTGTGTTTTTTTGTCCACAGGAAACTCATCAATCCAACTTTGGGGTCGTCCACATATGATGTCCCGCAGCGAAAAGAGGATTGGGGGGGGGGGGGTCTAAAATGTTTTAACGATAAGGGGAGGTGGTTTTGCAAAAGTGTGCGTCACATAAAAATAGGAATTATATTTGTCAGTCTGCTTTTATCCACAATAGTTAACAAACTGCCTCATGGTCGACTTATGGTCGACTTATGGTCGACTTATATTACTCTTATAATCTCAGCTGAAATATCCTATAATTGCTGTAACCAGGGCTGTGGAGTCGGGAGTTGGAGTCATGGATTCTTTCTTTCTTTGGTGGAGTCGTAGTAAGTTATTGATTGGTGAGTTGGAGTCGTAGTAAGTTGTTGATTGGTGAGTTAGAGTCGTAGTAAATTATTGATTGGTGAGTTGGAGTCTGGAAAAAATGGTCCCACTCCTACGAGACAAAAGACAAGGCAGATGCCATGGGGTTGGGGAGAGGAAGGTGCTTAAAAATTAAAATAACACGTCAAAGTAGTTGTTTACTTTTGACTTAGTAAGTACATTTTATCTGACTTGAGAGCACCAATAAGGCGATATTAGAAGCGATCCTTTTTTTCGGACCAATTCAGTTTGAATAAAAATTATCGTATTTTAAAATCCTTTTCGATTTGTTATATTGTATTAGTCTGAATGAATGAATAAATAAATATGTAATCTACAAAAGCCACCTAGACATCTATTCACGCACATACCATACTTATATACATAACTCCATGTAAGTGCATAATTTTATATGCCAAATGACTCTACACTGGTAGACCTGGAATAATAATAGTTGCCCATCGCAAGCAAAGATGACGACAGCTTCAGACGAGTTGCGACACATCTGTGCCGTGGAATATGCAGATGACATTGCACAACTCGCACATTCACATCAACACATCCAAGAAAAAAACTGATAGACTGAAAAGGTATAGAAAGAAGGTGAGTCTGAACATCTGAAGAAGCCAGGTCATGACACTCCATGTGGGCAATCCTGAGCCAATAACAATAAGGAGCCAGAAGCTAGAACAGACATGCACATTTACATACTTAATCAATACCCTTTAGCTCTCCAAAGAGCACAAGCCTTCAACAAACACATGCCAAGTCTTCATGTTCTGTGCCATCCGCTCAAGTTTTTTCCATGTTTTCCTCATCATTTTCACCTGTTTCCAGTTCTCTTCTCCATGTATTTTTTGGTTTACTTCTGCCACTCTTTCCTTGTGGATTCCAGAACAAGGACTGCCTTGTAATGCTATCAACAACTTTCCTCAGTGTGTGTCCTATCCATCGCCAGCGTCTTCTTCTCAACTCTTGTTCCACTGGCACTTGTCTGGTTCTTGTCATCAATTCCACATTTGTGACTTTGTCATACCATTTCAGTCCGTCTATTCTACGCAAATATCGTTTATGAAAGTCTAAAGCTTTTTGGTTGTTTTTTTGTTGTTCTCCATGTCTCACAGCCATACAATAGAACTGACTTCACATTTGAGTTGAAGATTCTTATTTTCGTGTTGGACTTGATTTCTGTTGTTCTCCATATGTTTCCCAGTGCAATGAAAGCTCTTCTTGCTTTTTGTATTCTTATTTTGACATCATTGTCTGCACCTCCAACTTTGTCTATATTACGTCCAAGTTATGTGTACGATTCTACATCTGTTAGTGGTGTTTCTTCAAGTTCAACCTTGGTATCATTCTTGCATTTATTCTCACTATCTTTGTCTTTTCCCTGTGTATTTTCAGGCCCACATGTTGTGGCGTCTCATCGAGAATTTTCATTTTCTCTTGCATCTGATTATGGTTATGGGACAGAAGAGCCAAGTCATCTGCAAAATCCAGATCATCAAGCTGTTTAGTCAGATTCCACTGGATTCCATTTCTGTTTTGTGATGTCGATGTTTGCATAACCCAATCTATTGCTAGTAAGAAAAGAAATTAAAACAAAGCATCACTGTCTCACTCCCGTTCTAATCTAAACGGTTCTGTAAGTTGTCCTTCATGAAGAACTCTACATGTCATGTCTTCATAGGTCTTCTTTATTAAGTTAGTGATCTTCATTGGAACTCCATTATGCCTCATCAGCTTCCAAAGCGCTTCTCTGTCTACACCGTCAAATGCCTTTTCATAGTCCACGAATCCGATGTATAGCGGTGAATTCCATTCCAGACTTTATTATTATTGTATAGCTCTGTTTAAGTGTATTTAAGAAAATGTCTGAGACATACGGTTGTAGTACATTCAATTATGAAATCAACTTCAGATTTGTCTCTATGCAAGTAACACAGTTAATAATCAATTATGTTTTAACAGTTATAAAAATGAATAATCCCTTATAGAAAAGTTATCTTTACTGTGTTATGTTATGGTGTTAAAAAATTGGATAGTTGACTTGGCAGCTGTTAAGTTTCTACTTAGCTACCAATGCTCCAGCTGATTGTTGGGTCTTTACAGATAGATGACCGGATCACACTTGTTACTAGTCAAGTTTGAAAGTTGTAACTCGTTCCAAAAAGTGTCACGGAGTAACTACTAAGCTAGTCCCGCGTCTCTAAGACGCGTCTAATGACGGTGTCCAGCGTCGACTTCAGGCCACGTATACTTTCACTTGTTCCAGAAATAGTAACCTCATTTGGTACCACCAATAAAAGAAGAGAATAAATACCCTTTTAGTATTGTGTTTTCCTGACACACACTCGTGTGCTCCCTTCTTTTCATTTCACCATCTCACCTACCTCAGAATATTTAGCCTCTTTGAGAACTAATCTTAATCCCATTGAGCGAAAACTTTCATTACATTTAGGTTGAATGGATTTATATTTACCTTTACATTTACCATAACCATACTTTAACTCTGGGAAGGTTAAGGCGGCCGGCGCGATGCTGACCACATCATTTCTACAGTGCCGATGGTCAAGAAAATACGGGCCTAACACCGTATTCCCAATATGCCTCAATAGGCGTGTAACGGGATCCTTGTTACATTTACCATGTTCGAAAATGTTAACAATATAGATTGAATATGTTTACATTTACATCTACACTGGTTGAAAATGTTAATAATGTAAATTATGTACGTCATTATTTCATCATTCACTCCATGCTTCAAATGGAACTTGGGACTAACTCTGTTTTTGGTTCTCTGTACGACATTCGCAAGAAAACGGTCACCAGCCTTGGCAGTATTGGTACATGAAATCATCATTCTATATGCTGAGGTTGCCCGTCTCAAATGACTTGAACATCCACTAGCAATTTTCACATATTAATATTCACATGTCTAGTTGCAAATACACTATTTCCTATTACGTTATCAAGAAGAACAAAGTGGCATGCCCCGAAAACTGAGATACATGGCCAAATTGATTTTATTCTTGTATCCAAAAGATTCAAGTCCAGTATTAATAAAGCCAAGACTAGGACTTTTCCTGGCGCCGACATTGGTAGTGATCACGACAATGTATTGATGACGCTCAAGCTTAATTTCAAAAAGAACTATAATTAAAACAGATGTTCTCAGTTAAGATTCAATTTAGACAAACTGAAAGATCCAGAAATCGCGGGAATCTTTGAGGCAACTGTTGGAGGAAAATTCACAGCTCTCAACTTTTTGGAGGATGATATCAACTCAATCACAGAGAACATGAAAGACGTGCTCATTGAATCAGCAACAGAAATACTTGGTAAAAGAAAGAAAATAAACAAACCAAGGGTTACAGATGACATTCTGAAGTTATGTGATACACGGCGAGAAATGAAAAAGGTTAAGAAAGAGGCTCCTGAAGCAGCATGGCAATACAGTATGGTGAATAAAAATATTAGAAAGAAAATGAAACAGGCCAAAGAAAAATGGGTAGCTGATCAATGTGAGTCCATTAATACAGGGCTAATAAAAGGTAACAGCAAGGCAGCTTTTGACATATTAAGAAGACTATCAGAACCCCAACAGCCCAGGGTAACTATCATAGAAGATAGCAATGGGGCTCTGCTCAATGAAAAAAACAGCTGTAATGAGAAGGTGGACAGAATCTTGTAAAGAATTATATAACTGTAAACTCGACACTGATTATAGCATATTAAACCACATTAAGTGCGAAAACAGGGAACTCGGAAATGCAGCAATATTACGGGAAGAAGTGGAAGAGGCTATATGTTCGATGAAAGGAGGGAAGTCACCGGGTGTGGATAATATCCCAGCAGAGCTCTTGAAATATGGAGGACCAGATATAGTAAAAATCATGACAACAATTTGCCAGAAGATATGGAGTACAAAAAAATGGCCAAAAGAGTGGACGCAGTTATTAGTGCTACCGCTTCCAAAGAAAGGAAATCTAAAAATGTGCAAGAACTACAAAACCATTAACCTTATTAATCATCCAAATAAGGTGATGTTAAGGATACTTTTGAACAGAATAAAACAGAAATCAGAAGAAATCTTGTCCGAAGAAAAGGCTGGCTTTAGACCAAAAAGAAGTACCTCAGAACAAATCTTCAGTATTAGATTACTGATCAAAAAACATCTCCAGCATCAAGACGATTTATACCATAACCTCATCGATTTCACAAAAGCCTTCGATCGAGTCTGGCATGAAGGCTTATGGCAAATAATGAGAAAAATTTGATACCAACATCATGGATATCATTGAAGCACTATATAAGGACGCAGGCAGTGCTGTTTTTGCAAGCAATGACATTGGAGAATTTTTCAAAACAACTGTAGGAGTTCGCCAGGAATGCATCCTGTCCCCAGTGCTCTTTAATATATATCTAGAACATATTATGCAGTAGGCTCTCTACGATTATAAAACAACCATATCGATTGGAGGTCGACCTCTTTGCAATCTACGTTTTGCTGATGATATCGATCTGATAGCTGGAACAGAATCAGAACTGCAAGACATTACTAATACAATTAACTTCAGTGATACAATTATATTTCCTGATACAGTTATGTTGTTGATACACACGCCACACAGGCTAGATTATTAAATATGAGTTATTACTGTCACGCATGGAATGTCATATGTATTCGTTCCAACTTGACTGTAAACTACCAACTGATAAGGAGTATATATCGTGGTTACTCTTGAAGAATATGTGCGAATGACTGGTTTGATGAGAACTCAGATGATATAAAGCAGATGTTGGCTGAGAAACACCATCTCCATAAAGCATATTTAAATGATCCAAAATCTACATCCAAGAAAGACGCTTTCAACAACATGCGTAGAATCGTCCAACATAAACTACGCCAGATGCGGGATTCATGGCTGAGTAATAAAGCAGATGAGCTCCAAGGCTTTGCTGACAGCCATGACTTGAAAAACTTTTACCTTGCACTCAAAGCGGTCTATGGTCCAACATCATCAGGATCATTTCCCCTCCTTAATGCAGATGGAAAAACACTAATTACAGACAAGGAAAAAATGCTCCAACGCTGGGCTGAACATTTTAATAATATCTTGAACCAGCCATCATCTATTAACGACGAAGCCATCATCCGCCTGCCCCAAATTCCTATAAATGAAGCATTAGATGATGTACCAACTCTGGAGGAAACTAAAAAAGCGATTCGTCAACTGTCTAGTGGAAAGGCCCCTGGCTCCGATTCAATTCCTGTTGAGGTTTATAAAGATGGCGGTGCAGTTCTGATAGAGAAACTTCATATGATCTTCCAGCAAATGTGGCAGAGTGAAACCATCCCACACGATCTCAAAGATGCCTCAATTATACATCTATATAAACGTAAAGGTAATCGCCAAGACTGCAACAATCATCGAGGCATCTCTCTTTTATCAATCGCTGGGAAGATATTCGCCAGAATCCTTTTGAATCGCCTTACGGCTCATCTTGACAAAGGTCTTTTACCTGAAAGTCAGTGTGGATTCCGGAAAGAACGTGGAACCACAGATATGGTGTTCGCTGCAAGACAGCTACAAGAAAAATGCCAAGAACAGCACTGTGACCTGTACACAGCTTTCATCGACTTGACAAAGGCGTTCGACACGGTCAGTAGAGAGGGTCTATGGAAGATCATGGCAAAATACGGCTGCCCAAAGAAATTTATCACAATAGTGCAGCAACTGCATGATGGAATGCAGGCTAGAGTTCAGGAAAACGGTGAGCTATCAGAGCCTTTCCCCGTCTCAAATGGAGTTAAACTAGGGTGCGTACTTGCACCGACTCTGTTCAGTATCATGTTTTCTGCTATGCTGACTGATGCTTTTAGAGACGGGGACACAGGAATCGACATTAGTTATCGTATTGATGGAAAATTGTTTAACCTTAGGAGGCTTCAAGCAAAAACCAAGGTCAAATCACACACCATCAGAGATCTTCTGTTTGCTGATGATTGTGCCCTCAATGCTGGCTCAGAGGCTGATCTGCAGCATAGTGTGGATAGATTCTCCGAAGCCTGCGCCAACTTTGGGCTTACCATCAACACGAAAAAAAACAGAAATCATGTACCAACCAGCTCCTGGCACAGTTTATACTGAGCCAGTCATCAAGGTTAATGGTGAGAAACTGAATGTTGTGAACAGATTCACATACCTTGGTAGCACACTATCCCAGAACATTGTCATTGATGATGAGGTGAACACCAGGATCTCCAAAGCCAGCAGCACATTTGGCAGACTATACACCAACGTTTGGCATCGAAGTGGCATTAGTCTACAGACAAAGCTGAAGGTGTACAGAGCTGCGGTGCTTCCAGTGCTGCTATATGCATGTGAAACATGGACTGTATACAGGCGCCACGTAAAGAAGCTAAACCACTTCCATACAGTCTGTCTCAGGAAGATAATGAACATCAAATGGCAAGACAAGATCCCGGATACCGCCGTTCTTGACTGAGCTGGTATCCCTAGTATTGATACTATTCTGATGCAGTCACAAATTCGCTGGGCAGGTCATGTAGTCCGCATGCCAGACCATCGACTGCCAAAGATACTCTTTTATGGTGAGATGCAGAAGGGTAAACGCTCCCATGGTGGCCAAAAGAAGCGCTTCAAAGACACGTTAAAGACGTCATTGAAAACCTTTGACATAAACCCAGACACATGGGAAGCTGCTGCGCAAGACCGAACTGCTTGGCGCACATCTCTTCGTAAAGGTGCAGCAGCATGCGAATCATCCAGAAGAGCAGCAGTGGAACAGCGGAGACAAGCTAGAAAGGACCGTGAAATAAAACCTTCACATGAAGCAAACATTCCCTGCCCACACTGTCCAAGATCTTTCCAGGCCCGCATCGGGCTCTTCAGTCACCTTCGTACCCATAGACTAACCTAACATATTCTTAAATAATTGGATGAACAAAGTGGTCTTCATCACCCGTGATGGACGAACAACCATGTGTGAGTGGCGTACCGTGTTAGAACTGTTGAAGTGAGTGTGTGTTGGAACAGTCACTCACAACACAGGTACGCACATAGAAGTCATAAAGGGTTGTAAACGACTGGAACAGTTCGATACTGTTTATTCCGTTACAACACAGACACGACGACATAAACGAAACACAGTTACATCAAAAGGTACGAATTATCGCTGCACTCAACAAACTGCAAACTCGGCAGTTAACAATAATATCAGCGCTATAAAGACTGTGCACAGCAGTTAACAGCAATATCCTGGCCTATGATGTCCTCACAACTCAGTATACTCAAAGACTGCATCTACGGCAGTTATCATAATATAAGGCCTAAATAACAGCTTCCTAACAGCTTCATAAATCTCCACACTGCAATTAATATATAATATGGCCTGTCCTAATCCTGGACTTATAATAGCTTCATCACAGCTTCATACATCTCTACACTGCAGTTAATATATAATATGGGCTGTCCTAATCCTGGACTTATAATAGCTTCATCACAGCTTCACAAATCTCCACACTGCAGTTAATACTTAATATGGCCTGTCCTAATCCTGGACTTATAATAGCTTCATCACAGCTTCATACATCTCTACACTGCAGTTAATATATAATATGCTGCACACACAGCGAAAACACGTAAGTCGACATTTCCAAAAGCACTACGTAGGCATACACTTAGCAAAACCCTGGGCTGACTCCCCCAGTCAACGCCCAGACCAAGACTCTCCACGGGATCACCCACTAGTCCCACAAAAACCCGACACGAGAATCCGCTGTTTAGAACACAGCTCTCAATAATACATGCACGAAATAGTCGTGAGAGCTATACACCACAGCTCTACAATTCAGAACAAATTCATCTCCACACTAGAAATGAATAGCGTTCACGACGCCTTTCTGACCTTCGAACTTCTCGAACATACGAGGGAATTCCCCTATCATAATTTAAACTATCATCATAGCCAATCAGGCATACAAGCGTTGTAACTCAAAGTTTAACTTGTCCAAAAAACATTCTAAACATTACTTCGCTTCAATAAGATCTACTCGCAACAGTTTACCACATCCCCGGGGAAAAAAATGATTCTATCATTTTTTTGAAAATTAACTCCCAACAATTTAAAAAATAATGAAGCTCTAACATATACCTACAAAAATTTTCCTAAGACAAGTGAAAATAGTATATCTACAAAAAATATCAGCAGTAAATGTAAAAAAAAAAGAAGTATCTTACAAAATCAAAGAAGCATACTAAAATTAATCTACTACAAAACCAATTACATGTAAAGTAAATAGTCAATATTGATACATAGTAATAACCGTTTAAATCAGATAACGTATTTCAAAAAATATGCAAACATGATCGACAAACACAAAACAAAATGTCAAAGTATATCTGTACTAACACCACAACAAAAAAGAATAGTTTATAACTAAACAAAACCTAATAAGTAATTTAACCAAATTATAGAACTTATACAAAACTAGAAATATATTATACTAAATATCACACAAACAAAAATAAATATCCAAGCCATCAAAAATTTCGCGTTGACGTAAAGTCACGCGCTAAATACAGAAAAGAATACATAAAACATCAAAAAAACAATTTCAAGGGACTAATGTCACCACACTGGCCACCACTGATACAATTAACTTCAGTGATACAATTATATTTTCTGATACAGTTATGATGTTGATACACACGCCACACAGGCTAGATTATTAAATATGAGTTATTACTGTCACGCATGGAATGTCATGTGTATTCGTTCCAACTTGACTGTAAACCACCAACTGATAAGGAGTATATATCGTGGTTACTCTTGAAGAATATGTGTGGGTGGCGTACCGTGTTAGAACTGTTTAAGTGAGTGTGTGTTGGAACAGTCACTCACAACACAGGTACGCACATAGAAGTCATAAAGGGTTGTAAACGACTGAAACAGTTCGATACTGTTTATTCCGTAACAACACAGACACGACGACATAAACGAAACACAGTTACATCAAAAGTTACGAATTATCGCTGCACTCAACAGACTGCACACTCGGCAGTTAACAATAATATCAGCGCTATAAAGACTGCGCACAGCAGTTAACAGCAATATCCTGGCCTATGATGTCCTCACAACTCAGTATACTCAAAGACTGCATCTACGGCAGTTATCATAATATAAGGCCTAAATAACAGCTTCCTAACAGCTTCATAAATCTCCACACTGCAATTAATACATAATATGGCCTGTCCTAATGTAACGGAGAGTTATGTTCATTGAATTTTCTATATTTTCCTCTTCTTTTCTTCCACCCGTGTTCTCTAATTATTGTCGCTCTTCACCTTTTTCCTGTGTTTTTTCGCATTCGTTCGTTGGCGACTATATACATTACTATTTTGCCATTCTCACTTTCGCCAGTTTCGTTTCTCATTTAGAAACGCATTTCATGGCTGATTAAACGAGAAACTTCTTACGCAACGTTCAGTCCCTCACCAGACGATTTGGCGTGAGAATGCATTCTATGGCATTAGGTGTCAGTTGGACGAAACTGTGAATGTATTCGTCTGGCCAGACCTAGGAGCAGACAGCTGTCTACAGTTTCCCCTGGGACAGTGTTCTGAAGTGTGAGAATTCACCCCGTCAGACACGACGAGGAGACATTTGTCTGGTAGTTTGCAACTGACATGAAGTTGCCAAGGTAGATTCTCAGTGTCAGGTGATATGACACTCACGCAGCGCTCGGGAATGAGACATAAAGTCTGGGTTTTTCCATGACACGCACGCTTCTCGGTCAGTTTGTTAAACGTAGGTGCAAAAACTGCCCCTGCATTGCAGACAAGTTGTCTGAGATTCGCAACTGACACGCGCCCTCTCGGTCAGAAAGTGGCAGTTTATGACAGTTACGTAGTGTTATAGACGGAAAGTTGGATTATTTCGGTTTGGCGAAATTTACATTTACCTCTTTGTCTGGTAATAGATATAACCAGAGTTTGAACTAGATTTTCATTCTCGCTCCTAAATTCGCAGTAGACAGGTTGCTCGGAACAGTATAAGCTGTATAGCGAAGTTTTTCAGTTTGTATCGACAATTTGTCGAACTTCTAGACTTCCATAAATATAAGCATATAATTCTTAAGTTGTGCGACTATCTGTAGTTCTGTGTAAGGTAAAATATTATTATCTAGTATTTTGTGAAGTGTTTAAAGTGTTAAATCGCTTAATTTTATTTCACTAGTTAGATTTGGTGCAGAGCGCTTAATACATAAGTCTGTATTATTTTCTAGTGACGTGTTTCAGTGGAAAGCAGAATAAACTATAATTTCTAGCTTAAACAACAATGTAGCTAAAATGAATTAATATTTACTGCTAAATAATCAGACGAGAACAAAATTTTCTAAACTAACTTATAAATGCTAGAAGCCTCAGGAGTGTTGACGGAATACGCTCGTTGCCTAATTCATGAGGATTGATGATTTTTAAATATAACTTAATTTACAGGAAGTGGTAAACTATAAGACAAGCTACGCTTGCAGTTTAAATTATCAGTGTATCCGAGTACATAGTATGTATAATTATTTATGTGCTTTTTCCATTTCATATAGTGAAACTGTGATACCCAAACTTTGCCAGCGTTTTAGTACAAGAGACATACCTGTGAGAAACATAAACAGTTTTTTTAATCTGTTAACCACGTGGGTTTGCAAGTTAACACCGGTCTGACAGTGCTTGTGTCTTAATAAATAGACAGAGTAAAACTCTCACTAACGGGTTTTTTTAATAGAGACTAAACTGTTTTTTATAAGTACTGGGCCTTTGAGCCGGATCAGATTTCTGCACAAACTCTGTACAAAATTTAGCCGGTGTGGCAATTAACATATTAACGTCAGTAACATTTGACGGAGTTTCGACTAGTGGTAGTGTGACCAAAAGTAGTCCTTTTCCTGAAAGTAGACACCGATCTGACATTCCTCAATTCTAGAAACCTAAGCTAGCGACACTGTGCTCGATTGTTAACGCTCGTGTCTGGACAAATTTTATGTGACTTAAACAGACATCTAAAACAATAGTATTCCCAAGAGAACGGTCCCGGAAGTGGTGAATTCAACCGATCCTTTTTGGACCTGGGATTTTCTTGGCGCAAGATTACCATTGAAGATTCTGTATGAACAAGTCCTAAAAATATTGGTCTTGTTCCAGGAGTGGCTATCAAAGCTGTGAGTATGTGCACGTGTGCTCGTCTGAATGTATAGAGCGAACGCAGGTCTGAGTGTGATTTTACCTTTGTATTTTGGCACCCATTTGCTGTCTTAATTTTTTTCTGCAGAATTGTTTCACATGCTAGTTTTTTTTTTCTTTCTTAGGCTAAATCAGATTATCCAACTCTGTTCATACATTTACAAAAAGAAAAAAAAACCTCTTAGACTCAAACCTATGTATCTGTGACTCTTTGGGGGCTATCATTTTTGTTCCTTTTAACGGGACTGTGGGCTAAACATCGAGGGGAAGGATCTTACTGTGGGTCTATCAATTCTTGTAGTTTTTTATTGACTTTATGACTATTCGTATATGCTTTTTTTGATGTAATTTTTACATGTTGTGACGTAAGTTTTACATGTTGTGACGTAAGTTTACAATGATAAATAAACTTAACAATAAATTAATCAGCGCGTTGGTCAGCTCTTTCTAAATATCTTTATAAGCATTTAATATGGTTTTCCCACGTCTGTGTGTCTACCTGTCGTCACTTGAATGTGCGTGCACGTGAGTGGATATATATATATATATATATATATATATATATATATATATATATATATATATTTAATGTATATGTGTTAGACTGTCTGACTACTTTAGATCTGTCGTAGAAGATAGGTGAGAGTGAGAGAGAAGATTTCCCGCTCTCAGAGACAGCCTCTATCACTATTCTACCACCTCACTCGTGGAAATCTATTTTGTAATTCTATCACTATTCTACCACCTCACTCGTGGAAATCTATTTTGTAATTCTATCTCACACTGTGACTATCACTCATTCCAATCTATTCAGAAGGGACCAACCCAAGTCTTAATTCTCTTATCAAAAATCTACGTCAAATGGGGTCTCGTCTATCGGGATTTTGAACTTTGAATAGGAAAACGAGACGACAAATGTGGGCTCGTTTCCGGTTTTTGAACTTAGAATAGGAAGACGAGACGACAAATATCAGCTCGTCTGGAATTTTTCTTTATTCTGATATAGAGTAAGAGTGTGATGTCTTGTGAGATCTGTATCTTTTAAAAATAACTATTCCCTAGACGTAACGATCTGTTTATGGGCGTGCTGACCACACGGCTAATAATTGTTTTTCCACAGCATTATTGAGCATTATACATTTGGTTTACAGGTTGATTTTGTCGGAATATATGTTAATTACTGATTTTGTAATACTTAACGCTGGTAAAGTTTTGTGAGTGTATAACATTCACAGGGGTTCTGAAGAAGTAGGTGTTTGAGCTAAGCTAAGGAGCGCGATCAGACTATACATCCTGTTATTGCCTCCCTTACCCTAATTGTCTTCAGGGGTGAACTTGATAGTGGATTTAAAAATTAAGGGATTTTTTTTCCTCTTTAAATCTTTGCAATAATTATTTTGCGTCCACTGTAGCAACTTATTTTTCAGTAGTAAATCGTAACTACCATTTAGTTGGCGTAGTCGTCTGCATTAGGTGCTTTATTGCCGATAATAGCAGCGATAGTTAGATACTATATTTTTGGAGGAGGTATCCCAGGTTATAAGGATATCATCTTTTGGTTGGTATTTTCTCGTAAGTGGTAGGAACCAGCGTATCATTTTCTTAATTCTTTCTCGTCTAAATCTCAGCCACTGACTTATTATGGCGGAGAGGGCAAAGCTTAGACAGCTCCTCAGTGACGAGGCGAGAGAAGAAGGTTTGGAAGGAGAAAAAGCGAAAGCTTTTGTCAGAGACGAACTGGAGAGATATGACGCGGAGAGGAAAGCAGCTGAAGCTAAAGAGGAAAAAAAAGAAGCCAGAAGGAAAGAAGCGGAAGACCGGCTGTTACAGCAGAAGAAGATGGATGAGGAAATCTAAATTCGCAGGGCGAACGAAAGAGAGAAGGAGAGACAGCACGAGGAAAGAGAGAAAGAGAAGGAGAGACAGCATGAGAAGGAGAGGGAACAGAGACAGCACGAGTTGGCGCAACTCTAGAGTTCCAAAGTCGTGGTGCTGCCTCCACTTCCAGCAATGGAGAGTCTTCTCCGCATTCTTCCTTAACTGATCCTTCTAATACTAAATCTACTCACCTCACTGCGATGTCTTTTACGCTTGAATCTTTCCCTTGTCCTAATGAGAAGATTGACACATGGCTAGAAAAATTTGAGAAAATTGCAACTCTGTTCGGTTTAGAGAGGTCGCGTTGGAACATGAAGCTTTCTCAGGCGCTGAAAAGCAGTGCGTATGATGTTTACGCCAAACTGGAAAGCAGCCAACAAGACAACTATGATGTCTTGAAGAAAGCGTTACTGGAGCGCTTTGAAATGAATGCTCGCAAATTTCTGCAACTGTTTCGCAACAGCAGGAAAGAGAGCTCTGAAACTTTTCAACAGTTCTCGTCTCGTTTGAAGGGATACCTAACAAAGTGCCTTGAGCTTTCACAGCTCCCCTCTACCTATGAAGGTCTGGAGGAATTTGTTCTTACCGAACAAATAAAGAACACTTTGTCTGCTGATACCCGGAGATTCCTAGCCGAGCAGGGGGCAGAAAAGCTTGAAGACATCTTAGAAAAGTCTGAGCGATATCACAATGCGCTGGCTGAACTACCGGCCGAAAAACGTAAACCGACAGAAGAGCATTTTCGGAAAAATAATCTGGACCAGTCTTCTCATGCTTCTCATGTTTCCAACCCGAATAAACACAGAGAAACTGGACCTCAAAACCCCCCTCCTGAAAAATCCAAGTTCTACAAAAACAAGTACCCCAACCACAGTAAGCAGTCTGATCAACCCGACCGCCCTTCATGGCAGCATGACCAGAAAGGACAAGGTGGCAAGGAAGAACTCCTGAGCACGGGACTAATGATCAGAGTGAGCACACCGAGCCTAAGCGCATCGAATGCTTGCAAACAGTCTCGCAAGGCGGAATTATTGACAGTGATTCCCAACCTGTTGGGGATACACACACAACGCGAGGTACTGTTATTATGAACGGTTCTCAAACTTCTTGTTTATTTGACACGGGGCTTTCTTATGATTGCATTGTTGCCAGAAATCTGGTTAAACCCGGTCAAGAGACAGCAGAGACCGTTAAACTTTGTGGAGTTCGTAAGAGTGATGCACCTACAACGCTTCCCATTGCATTGGTGGAGATCCACTCTGATTTTGTCAGAGGCGTGATCAAAGCAGCTGTTATGGATGACCCCTTCTACCCAGTCATACTTGGCGGGAGATACGTGTGTATTGGGAAACCGGAAGAGCCGATTGTGGCAGCAGTAACTAAAAGAGGGCAAACCAAAAAGAACGGGAGCCTGCGCCAAATTTGTTACCCATGGAACTTAAATAAGCGCAATACAAGGCCCCTACTTTGGCACCCTGCTTTAGGAAACTGCCCATGGCTAAGGAACCCAGACAGCACGGGGACATTGTTTTTAAGGATGGCGTACTTTATCGCAGAACGGGCAAGCCTGACCAAGGTTACAACCAGCTCCTAGTACCGAAACAGTACAGAAGCCAAATCCTAGAAATGGGGCACTCTCTTCACTTCAGCGGACATATGGGACAGAACGCCACAAACCAACTGATAACCACTCATTATTGTTGGCCAGGAGTAAATACTTATATTATCAGATATGTCAAATCCTGTGCCCAGTGCCAACGTGTGCCACCCAAGCAACGGGCACCCCCAGTCTCTTTGGGTGAAATGCCAATAGTGGGAACACCATTCGAACGGGTTGTGATCGACATTTTAGGACCCTTAGAAAGGACTAAAAGAAGGAACAGGTTTATCCTGACCTTAGTCGATACATGCACTTTATGGGCAGAAGCTATCCCGCTAACATGCGCAGATGCCAAGCATGTCGCAGAAGCCCTTGTGCAGATTTTCACTCGGTTGGGATTCCCTCAACAAGTGTTGACGGATAACGGATCTCCATACCGAAACCTGTTGATGGATGAGATCGTGAAGATCTTGAGGACCCAACACATCTACACAAATCCTTATACTCCGGCCGGAAATGGGCTCGTGGAACGTGTTAATGGAAACCTCAACATGATGTTAAGTAAACTGGCACAAGTGAAACCTGAAGATTGGGATCTTTGTATTCCTGCAGCTTTATTTGGCTACAGAGAATCTCCCCATACTTCCACAGGATTTCCGCCAGCTACGCTTTTATTCGGCAGACCCATTAAGGGCCCGCTTGAAGCCTTACTTTGGTCGCTGACAGACCAGAAGGCTGATGAGACAGTTGTCTCAGCAAGTAAATACGTATCGGATTTAAAGGATAGGTTTAAACTAGGATTGGACCTACCAACGACTAACTTTAAGCGAGCACGCACAAAGCACGCTAACCGATACAGGAAAGTCGCGAAAGAGAGAGAATTGGAAGCAGGAGAGAAAGTTTTGGTGTTACTCCTTACCGGGAACAACCAACTGAAGATCGGATGGCAAGGGCCGTTTACCGTCCTGAAAAAGATTTCTAAGGCTAACTACCAGATCTCTATTCAAGGAAAGGAGAAGGTTTTCCGTTTAAATCTCTTAAAGAGATACTTCGAAAAACCAGTCCAAACCTCCGACCATCTCCTGACGATCGCCAAAACTGACGAAGATGACGATAGTGGCAGGGAAACACCACTGCAATCACAGGAAATCTTTGAAAAATGTCAGAAGCGGCGACGCTCGTTTAAGCGCGCATGGGAGACGTTCCAGAGAAAGGAAACTTTGGGAGTAGATATGAGTAGGACTTGCACAGAGATGAAGGGGAGATGAGATGGAAGAAGACAGACACCATGAAGCTACGGATATAGGAAATTAATTCCATAACGTAGACATGGAGTGCTTCCATATCTTAAAGGGGGGACGTTCTGTCACGGAGAGTTATGTTCATTGAATTTTCTATATTTTCCTCTTCTTTTCTTCCACCCGTGTTCTCTAATTATTGTCGCTCTTTACCTTTTTCCTGTGTTTTTTCGCATTCGTTCGTTGGCGACTATATACATTACTATTTTGCCATTCTCACTTTCGCCAGTTTCGTTTCTCATTTAGAAACGCATTTCATGGCTGATTAAACGAGAAACTTCTTACGTAACGTTCAGTCCCTCACCAGACGATTTGGCGTGAGAATGCATTCTTTGGCATTAGATGTCAATTGGACGAAACTGTGAATGTATTCGTCTGGCCAGACCTAGGAGCAGACAGCTGTCTACAGTTTCCCCTGGGACAGTGTTCTGAAGTGTGAGAATTCACCCCGTCAGACATGATGAGGAGACATTTGTCTGGTAGTTTGCAACTGACATGAAGTTGCCAAGGTAGATTCTCAGTGTCAGGTGATATGACACTCACGCAGCGCTCGGGAATGAGATATAAAGTCTGGGTTTTTCCATGACACGCACGCTTCTCGGTCAGTTTGTTAAACGTAGGTGCAAAAACTGCCCCTGCATTGGAGACAAGTTGTCTGAGATTCGCAACTGACACGCGCCCTCTCGGTCAGAAAGTGGCAGTTTATGACAGTTACGTAGTGTTATAGACGGAAAGGGGGATTATTTCGGTTTGGCGAAATTAACGTTTACCTCTTTGTCTGGTAATAGATATAACCAGAGTTTGAACTAGATTTTCATTCTCGCTCCTAAATTCGCAGTAGACAGGTTGCTCGGAACAGTATAAGCTGTATAGCGAAGTTTTTCAGTTTGTATCGACAATTTGTCGAACTTCTAGACTTCCATAAATATAAGCATATAATTCTTAAGTTGTGCGACTATCTGTAGTTCTGTGTGAGGTAAAATATTATTATCTAGTATTTTGTGAAGTGTTTAAAGTGTTAAATCGCTTAATTTTATTTCACTAGTTAGATTTGGTGCAGAGCGCTTAATACATAAGTCTGTATTATTTTCTAGTGACGTGTTTCAGTGGAAAGCAGAATAAATTATAATTTCTAATTTAAAGAACAATGTAGCTAAAATGAATTAATATTTACTGCTAAATAATCAGACGAGAACACAATTTTCTAAACTAACTTATAAGTGCTAGAAGCCTCAGGAGTGTTGACGGAATACGCTCGTTGCCTAATTCCTGAGGATTGATGATTTTTAAATATAACTTAATTCACAGGAAGTGGTAAACTATAAGACAAGCTACGCTTGCAGTTTAAATTATCAGTGTATCCGAGTACATAGTATGTATAATTATTTATGTGCTTTTTCCATTTTATATAGTGAAACTGTAGTACCCAAACTTTGCCAGCGTTTTAGTGCAAGAGACATACCTGTGAGAAACATAAACAGTTTTTTTAATCTTTTAACCACGTGGGTTTGCAAGTTAACACCTGTCTGACAGTGCTTGTGTCTTCATAAATAGACAGAGTAAAACTCTCACTAACGGGTTTTTTTTAATAGAGACTAAACTGTTTTTTATAAGTACTGGGCCTTTGAGCCGGATCAGATTTCTGCACAAACTCTATGTACAAAATTTAGCCGGTGTGGCAATTAACATATTAACGTCAGTAACATTTGACGGAGTTTCGACTAGTGGTGTGGTGACCAAATATAGTCCTTTTCCTGAAAGTAGACACCGATCTGACATTCCTCAATTCTAGAAACCTAAGCTAGCGACACTGTGCTCGATTGTTAACGCTCGTGCCTGGACAGATTTTATGTGACTTAAACAGACATCTAAAACAAAAGTATTCCCAAGAGAACGGTCCCGGAAGTGGTGAATTCAACCCATCCTTTTTGGACCTGGGGTTTTCTTGGCGCAAGATTACCATTGAAGATTCTGTATGAACAAGTCCTAAAAATATTGGTCTTGTTCCAGGAATGGCTATCAAAGCTGTGAGTATGTGCACGTGTGCTCGTCTGAATGTATAGAGCGAACGCAGGTCTGAGTGTGATTTTACCTTTGTATTTTGGCACCCATTTGCTGTCTTAATTTTTTTCTGCAGAATGGTTTCACATGCTAGTTTTTTTTTCTTTCTTAGGCTAAATCAGATTATCCAACTCTGTTCATACATTTACGAGAAGAAAAAAAAACCTCTTAGACTCAACCCTATGTATCTGTGACTCTTTGGGGGCTATCATTTTTGTTCCTTTTAACGGGACTGTGAGCTAAACATCGAGGGGAAGGATCTTACTGTGGGTCTATCAATTCTTGTAGTTTTCTATTGACTTTATGACTATTTGTATATGCTTTTTTTTGATGTAATTTTTACATGTTGTGACGTAAGTTTATAATGATAAATAAACTTAACAATAAATTAATCAGCGCGTTGGTCAGCTCGTTCTAAATATCTATATAAGCATTTGATATAGTTTTCCCACGTCTGTGTGTCTACCTGTCATCATTTGAATGTGCGTGCACGTGAGTGGATATATATATATATATATATATATATATATATATATATATATATATATATATATATATATATATATATATATATATATATATATATATATATATATAATGTATATGTGTTAGACTGTCTGACTACTTTAGATCTGTCTTAGAAGATAGGTGAGAGAGAGAGAGAGAAGATTTTCCGCTCTCAGAAACAGTCTCTATCACTATTCTACCACTTCACTCGTGGAAATCTATTTTGTAATTCTGTCTCACACTGTGACTATCACTCATTCCAATCTATTCAGAAGGGACCAACCCAAGTCTTAATTCTCCTATCAAAAATCTACGACACCTAATCCTGGACTTATAATAGCTTCATCACAGCTTCACAAATCTCCACACTGCAGTTAATACTTAATATGGCCTGTCCTAATCCTGGACTTATAATAGCTTCATCACAGCTTCATACATCTCTACACTGCAGTTAATATATAATAATGCTGTTTCACCCCTGTTTCTACACACACAGCGACAAACACATTGTATAGTCGACATTTCCAAAAGCACTACGGTGTAGGCATACACTTAGCAAAATCCCTGGGCTGACTCCCCCAGTCAACGCCCAGACCAAGACTCTCCACTTTTCGGGATCACCCACTATTTTCCCATAATAGAGAAAACCCGACAGTCGAGAATCCGCTGTTTAGAACACAGCTCTCAATAATACATGCACGCTTTAAAATTTTTTAATACGGTCGTGATCTCGTCCAGCTATACACGCAACAGCTCTGTTTAGCACCTCCATGAAGTGCTACATTTGTTCTTTTTCAGAACAAACCTTTTCATCTCTACACTAGAAATGAATAGCGTTCACGCCAGTTCGCCTCTTCGAGTTTTTGTCTTCACTTCTTTATTTAATTCGAAGTTTCTCGAACATACTTGCCGCTAGGAATTCCCCTATCATAATTTAAACTATCATCATAGCCAATCAGGCATACAAGCGGTGTAACCCAAAACTTAACTTGTCCAAAAAACATTCTAAAGATTACTTTCCTTCCATAAGATCTACTCGCAACACTTACCTCTATGCTGGAGAAAGTAACAAGAACGTATGGGATGAGAATTAATATAGAAAAAAAGCAAGATACTGGTTAATAGCCATAAGAAACATGTTCCGACCAACATTACGTTAAATGGGCAAACGTTAGAAGAAGTTAACACCTTTAAATATCTCGGGTCCACTATATGTAGTGATGGAAGATCAAGTACAGAAATCAAGACAAGACTTGAGATGGCCTCAGCTGCCATGACAAGGCTGAATGTGATCTGGAAAAGTAACATCAGTTTTCCTGTGAAGATCAAATTATACAAATCACTTGTATTATAATCTCTTGTATGGGTGTGAGGGCTGGACACTCACTGCAGATACGGAGCGAAGGATTCAGGCTTTCAAGCATAAATGTTATAGAAAACGTTTGCGCATTTGCTATAAAGAGCACAAAACAAATGTCTATGTTAGAGAGAAGTAAACACCTATGCAGGCCACCAAGAACCACTTTTGACAGTAGTGAAACGTCGAAAGCTTGCCTGGTTTGGGCATGTAACTCGCCATGACTCCCTTTCAAAAACGATACTTCAGGGAATAGTCGAAGGTAAACGGAGAAGAGGAAGGCAAAGAAAATCCTGGGCTGATAACATCAAAGAATGGGCAGGACACGGTTTTTTCACACTTGTACGCATTGCTGAGGATAGAGAGCAGTGGAGGACCCTGTCTGCTGATGCTTCCACCATGGCACTCCCTACGACCCAGACGGGTTACGGGTTGAGATGAGATGATGAATTACATATTATTAGTTGTTTTAGGAATAAGTTCCCACATTGACTTTGTGCTACAGTTTCCTCCGAATCCGGCTTTCCGTGTTAAAATGGTAGTTTTTCTGGGCCTTAAGTCCTCAGAATGCTCAAACAAGGTCCGGTCTCGTAAATGCAATCTACTGCTATTCTTAACTCTGGCAAGATCTGTTTGTCTTCTTGGCGCGAGGTGAAATTTTACAGTGTTCTAAACTAACTAAAGTGTCTGGTTATATTACACTTCACTCCCTCCCGCAGTTCTCCGTAACGTTTTAGGTAGGGTCCTGTCATGAAATTTGTTCTTCCTATGTTTCGAATACCCTCCAATCGTCTCAAAACCTGTGTGGTTTGGTGGTGTAATTCAAAATACTTCCACTAGGAAATTTATGTGCGTTAATGCAAATGTCATGTCTTCCAAATATGGAAGTGAGATTCCCGTACTATTCTCGTCAGTGATTACAAAGAACTTCTTACTTTTATGTCAAGTAATATCTTTGTAATACTTCTATCCGGATGCTATTACCTCATTCCGTCTTCCAGGTGCATGTCTGTAATATGTCCACAGACGGGTAATTTATCCCCTCGTCCTTGTGCAAACACCGACCCTCGTGTAACCATCTGGGTTTTGACTCTTCATGACAGTAATTAGGGAATCCCAATCGCCATATCAGCGCTAAATAAACTGGCTGGGCGTACGTCGTGCTAATTCGGCGCGGCCAAGGTTTGGTACACGAGAATTTTACCAACATGATAGTTGGTCAATATTGCATCACCTGTCTACTCTCTCAGCAGGAATGATCAGGTAAACAGACAAGACTAATTATTACTGAAAGGAGTGTAAGGTGATTAGAAAATAGCTAATATATGCTTGATAGCAGATTGAAAAAATGTGCCGATCACGGAGATTGCACGTAATCAGTATGCACAACAAATATAACTGAAGACGGTCGGACAGGACAGGAGATCGACCAAAAAATTATGTGACGTGAACATTTAATTTGTTTATAAATTGATTGGGTGACATAACTGTTATTTAACTAGTAGAGGTGAGCTTCTTTAAAAAAGGTTGGGAATCACTGGTACAGATCATACGAAAACGACATACATTTCACATCGGACTGTAAGAGGAAGAAAAAAGCCGTTATAGGTTGCATGCCTGCTAACGAGGTCAACAGGACATCATGACCTCTCGACAATTACATGGAACTACATGCCAACAAACCCCCAGTCATCAACCCACCACATGGCACGTAACGTTTGGTAACCAAACAGTATATTGCTTATATGACACGGGTTTTGAATTCGAAGCTATAGTCTCGCCATCTTTGATGAAGGCTCCCCAGTACACTGGTGAAACTGTAGAAATACAGTAGCCTATGAATAATATACCGGCCGTGATTCTTCCGTTTGCGGAAGTTGAAGTTTCAAACCGGTTTATACGGAGACAAATAATAATTATCACAAAGTAACATTCTGGGAAGATATTATCAGTGTTAGATCTATGAAGTAGTGAGTTGTGAATATTATCAATCCCAACGGAATAAGCATTACATCATAAGGGCGTGAATTTTGAAAACAATCACATCTTATGTTCCATGCAGGAATTTTCCATGAGAGGGGTGGGGATACAACCTCCACCGAAGTTAGACATTTGAATGTGGTTGGCCTGGCATGAAAATTGTAAGACAGACAAACTCTGATTAGACTTAACCTCCACGAAGCAATCTATGAGCGTATGCTTTTAAGATTCATTCATTCATAACCCTCCACTCCCAAAGGAGCATAGGCCTTCAACAAACACATGCCAAGTCCTCCTGTCACGCGCCATCATCTCAAGCCCTTTCAACGTTCTCCTCATCATTTTCACCCCTGTCTCCAACTCTCCTCTCCATGTACCCCTTGGTCCCCCCTGCCTCTCCCGCCCCGGGGGCTCCAGAACAAGGACTGCCCTGCAACGCTATCAACAGGTTTCCTCAGCGTGTGTCCCATCCATCGCCATCGTCCTCCTCTCATCTCTTGCTCCACCGGCACCCGTCTAGCTCTTGCCATCAGCTCCACGCCGGTAACCCTGTCACACCATTCCAATCCCTCTATTCCACGCAAGCACCCACTCACGAAAGTCTGTATCTTTTTGGTTGTTGTCTTTGTTGTTCTCCATGTCTCCGAGTCATACAATAGGACTGACTTCACATTTGAGTTGAAGATTCTTATTTTCGTGTTGGATCTTATTTCTCTTGATCTCCATATATTTCCCAATGCAATGAAAGCTCCTCTTGGCTTTTAAGATTACGGCACTGGAATTTCAACTCATCAAGAAGACAGTTCAGACACGCCAGGATAACAAATAGAATCAGGATTCTAACTTAAAGGACAACGTATTTGATGATCTCCTGGACTTCGACAGTAAGAAAAGTCTATCGTTTCTGAAACAGAATACTCGGAATTCCTAGGAACCTGAATTCAAAGTCATAGTGGAATTTCATTTAAGAGTAATACCACAGACCCTTGGAAAAGACTTCTTAACCAAGTTGCCGAAACTATTTACCAGAGAAAAGTATTCTCCCAAAGTTATTTTGAGTAAGTTGTACATTTTATCATTCTATATTTTGAATATTAACATGTGAAAATTGCTGGTGGATGTCCAAGTTCATACGATGCTGGCACTTCAGCATATGGAAAGATGGATTCATGAACCACAGATGTAAGAGCAAGTGACTGCTTCATGCGAGTTTCTCATAAAGAACAAAAGCAGGGGTAGTCTCAAGGTCCATAAGGAGCAGGGAGTGGAGGATGACAGAAATAATGTAATAATTATCAGATGAACATTATCACTGTGATAAAAGTGATAATTTTAACAAGAGTAAATGTATATGTAAACATGTTTTATATAACTGCCATTGATGTTTTCCGCTCACCGGGATTAACATTAATGCTCAGAGAGGGTAACGTTCTGATACTGATGGGACGATGGAGCGAAAGGGAGGGCCACCTGATTGTCGTGTCAGGAGACCCATTACTCACGAGGGATATTTGTTTCCCTCTTATTTCATGATACTATGTAGTACCAATTGATGGTACGAGTCTGTGGAACAAGTGTGTGGTACAGTGGTCATGAGTAGAAGCTAGGCACCAACATCAGACGGGTCATGACGACACTGGACTATCTTCGCAATTAACCCACAATACAGCATGGGAAGTGTTACAGCCACCAGACGTGACCGTTGACGAGAGGATTCAGTCCACACTCTGCACAGAACCAACATCGGCTGGAGCAGAAGCCAAATGACACCTTAATGACAGCCACTAACCAGATTATCATCTGCGATGACTACTTAAAGGCTAGTTTTTCTCAGCAATGGTGAATACTATAATTGATTATTAAATTTGTTATCTGCATGTACAAAAGTAAAGTTGATTTAATCGTTTTCGTTTTGAATGAACTGCTCGCTTATGTCTTAGCCATTTTAAATACACATAAACAGAGCTATTGAAGTAATATTGTACTGATTAAATCAGTATAATTCTCTTCTCCTCATAGAAGGTCCGGGAAGATACGTCATAGATAATCTCAGCTGTGGTACTTGATTTATTAAATTCATATGAGGCTCCCTAGCGTAGAAGCATCGGTTTGGTTTGGTTTGGTTTGGTTTTTAAGGACTATCTTCATTGCACACGGACAACGCCATCAGTGCTCCGATCTCCTCTCTTAGATCACACAAAGAGGATCTCAGCGCAGTGCACGAACTCCGTAGTACCGGCGAGAATCCCAATGTGTGTATAGAAGCACCATTCATCTATTCACATCTCCACCAAGACTAATAGAGGCCAAAGTTCGATAACCTTTGATGACCCTCAGTAGATACTCTGAATTTAGGCCATTGTTAGAGAGCAAAGTGAGCAAATCCCGTGACACTATCCAGCCATGTTCAGATCTCTCAACAAGCCTCTATAGACTTATACATTAAGATTGATGAACAAGAACTTGACAATGAAGTTATAACAAGAATGGACGTTCGTAATTCAGTTTTTTCTACACGTTTAGTTTGATAAGTAAAAATTCCATTTCACATAGCTGAAAATGAGTATCTGACTCTGCTTTCAGGGCTAGCGAAGGCAAAGTCAACAAGGAAGTGGATTGGTCATCCTACTTTATAAAGCTAGCACTATTATAGTGAAGTCTCTAACACTTCACTCCCCAAAGACTGTATCTGCTACAGATTTAATCTTTTTAAAAGTAATTGTTACGCTTAGTTGTGCCACATTTATTGATATTAAGATCAATATAAGTGATGACTACTTTGTCTGGTTGGGCTCTTTAGGACAAGACAGCCACCAACATTGTACTTTAGATAGCACATATTATTTCATTTCACCATATTATTATAACCATCAATCTCTCTTGAACTCTTTGCAGCTGCGACAAAAATTGCGGCGAAGTAATTGGGGCCAATACGAACCTTGTTCTACACGCAGAATTTCCTTACAGGTGGAATTCGATCAAAGACATAGTGTAAGTGGGTGATATCAGCTCCTACATCACATTTTGTTATCAACTGATACGAGATAAATGTGTCTCCGGTTTCAGTTATTTACTAGCTTTCCTTTTTAGACTATGCCTTTTGGGACTTTATCATGCTAACTGAAAGAAGAAAATAGTCATTTTGACTTGGTCATTTTAATCATTTTCATATTACGTAGAAAATAGAAATACTGAAAAGAACTGTAGAACTCATTTATCCGAACCCCAATTATCCGAACATCCAACTGTGTCTTCACTTGCGAGGATTTTCAATGTTTGGAAAGCTACCGTCTCTGACATCAAAAGTAACAAGGATAAAATTATGAGTTTTGCATCGAAATTTGATAGTGAAAATGGGTCGAAGAAACGTACAACCATGAGAAATGCGAAAGATGTGAAATTGGAAGAGGCTTTGTATATATGGTTTGTGCAAAGAAGAAGCAAAGGGGAACCTATCTCTGGTTCTCTGTTGTGTGAAAAGGCACTTCAGTTCAACAATCAACTTGACGGTCCTCCTGACTTTAAGGCTAGCCAGGGATGGTTAAGAAACTTTAAATCTCGTCATGGCATACGAGAATTGGAGATTCAAGGGGAATCTTTATCTAGCGATGCAACTGCCGCTAAAAAATTTTAAAGAAACATTCTTGGCTTTTTTGGAAGAAGAAGGTTATTCACTCGATGATGTGTATAATGCCGATGAGACTGGCTTATACTGGAAATCATTGCCTCAAAAATCACTTGCATCTCAGAGCGAGGCAGCTGCCCCTGGGTTTAAAAAGTGCAAAGAGAGAGTAACAATTTTGGTAGCCGCGAATGCCAGTGGAAGTCATCGTTTACCGGTGCTAATGATCGGCAAAGCCAAAAAACCACGTTGTTTAAAGAATGTGACATGTCTCCCATTGTGTTACAAAGCACAGAAGAGTGCTTAGATGAATAGTGAAATATTTCTTGATTGGTATACAAATCAGTTCATCCCAAATGTGAAGAGGTTGAGAGAACAAGAAAAGAAAACTGGAAAAGTAATTCTTCTACTGGACAATGCACCATCTCATCCAGAGACGGATACATTGAATGCAGTTGATGCAAATTTTAAAGTAATTTTTCTGCCTCCCAATGTAACAGCACTGATTCAACCAATGGATCAGGGTGTTATAGCAAAGCTTAAAAAGATGTACAAGAAGGAAGTCCTGCGTCGTTTATTGTTGGCTGAAGATGAAGAAAGTGTGGTGGCGTTTTCCAAAAAGCTTAATCTCAAAGACTGCTGCTATATGTTAGCTGATGCTTGGACCACCCTGTCACAAGATAATCTCAACAAGGCTTGGAGTAGATTGCTTGGGAAAAAAGGAGGAAATGAAACTACTGCACAAATGATGATTGTATAAATGAAGTTGTGGAACTGTTTCAAGCAATGCCCGGATTTTCGGACTGTGACAAAGATGATGCACACATGTGGCTAGAAGATGATAATGATTCTGGTTTTCAGTTTTTGAATGACGAAGAAATTGTGTCTTTTGTGCAAGAAGAAAACCAAATACATGTAGTGACCGATGATGAAGACTCCTCAGAAGTACATGATGTACTTGTAGATTATGAAGAAAAACCAAAACGTCGACCAAGTCCTGAAGAGACCTTTATAGCACTAGAATCAGCGATGGCTTGGTACGAGCAAGAAGATGACAGCTGTCCTACACAGCTTCTGCTGTTGAAGAGAATGCGGGACTTAGCAGCCAAAAGGAGACTATCCAGTTTGGTGCAAAAGAGGATTCCTCATTATTTTAAATAGTGGGCTACATCTGTGCAAGTACATATATACGTAAGTTGCGCCTGGTTTTGAATCGTTTGTAATGTTATTTTGAAAACATTTCTCTTTCTTAACAAAAATAATTAATACAAGTAGTACATGCACTGCAGTGTAATAAAAGATTTTGGTGATACAGTGATCTAATACAGTGTGGGTATTATCATTACAGTACAAGTAAATATGTTTTATAGTGTATTTTCCTTGTGATGGTTAATTATTTTTAGAAATATGTGTACATGTACTCGATACATTATGTAATCCAATTATCCGAACATTTGATTATCCGAACGATGCTCGGTCCCATGGGGTTCGGATAAATGGAGTTCTACTGTAAGTATATTGTGGCCGTGTACATAGTTGTTCCTTTGGAAACAGACTATATTCTTACAAGACAGAGGAAGCACAGACCACCCCATAATTTTATATTTTATGAGAAACAGAAAATAATAAATAGTGTCACATATTTAGGGTAGAGTCGCTTCTACACGCCATTTCTAATAATTGGGTGATTTCCCCTGACCAATCGGATAGCTCAGATTTACCCCGGGGAAAGTGGAACAACGACGCCATTTTGGCAGTAGAATGAAAGAGCGCAACTCAAGAGGTCGTATCTGGTCCAGCTCTACATATTTCTTAGTTTGAGGAAATCAAACGTCAACATTTATTATAAAATGTGTATTTCAGGACATTGAGTGGTTTTATATTTCTTACTGGCGTAAGTAGTGTCAATCATTCAATATGTATTTTGAATAGAGCTCCCAACCCTAGTCGCAGCAGAACTAGGTTTGAGGATTTGAGTCAATTTGCAAAAAATAGTCTTACACCTCAAACCATGTAGAGTAGAAAATATTCTTGTGTTGGAAAGCATTTAACTCAAGGAATGCTTATGATGATAAAGAAATCAAGGACAAATCTGAAGAGATGGGTAAATGTCGTCGAACCCAAAATAAGACGGTAACTTAAAGGAAGGAACACGGTGGAAAACGTATGGTAATATGGTGCCCGTGACCACTTCTCTTTAAAAAGCAAAAACCCACCACTATAAGTCAAACAGAAAATAGCGAAGATGGACCTAAGGAGGAAATACCCACACCAAGAGTATAACAACAGCAGCAAACGCATGCACAACCATTACAGCCCACCGATTGACATGGCTAAGAAATATTTGCTGACGGGAAGTTACCCTATGCAGCATGAGCCATCACTGTGTCAGAGCTTTGCCCATCAGTTCCCCTCCCCAAGTTTCTCCAACCCACGCCGCCCCTCTGACTCTGACAAGGAAAAAAATCGTTTTCTGACGGGAGGTTATCCCAAACGTAAATCCTTGAGCTTACATCCCATTATTCATGGGGCAGATATGAAGTATTGTAATCACACCTCTATCAGGAGGAATGCAGTAACAACACACGCGGATGCGGAAAGTTACTCTGTCGAAAATTTAAGAAACCTACGATACCCATGTCTACCAACACATCATACCGAGGACACAGATAGTAGGCCTACGCTGTATCATTTTAACAGACGTGCTAAGAATCACTGGACGAGTTTAAATAGAAGAGTGGAAACTGACCAAAAAGCTCTCACAGCATTGAACACTAAGGACGTGAAATCTTCAAAGTCTACGAGATATGCTATAGCTCTCCAGCATATAGCTTTGAAATTCGTTCAATTCCTGGAGTGAAAAATGTGTTTGCGGACTGTCTGTCAAGATGCCCAAACGAACTTGTCGAACCTAAACCACTTCCGGATGTTGAACCATCCTAACAGATAATCAATCAGATATAATAAGAGGAACTTTGTACAGTATCATTTATTGAACCTCTATACATACTTTGTATGGAACTGAATCATTCGTACCAGCATAATTCCTGGATATACTTACTTTTGGATTATAACATAACTTCTTGTGTAGTAACATTTTATTAGTACGGAAACATTGTTATATTGATAAATGAATAATCAATATTCTTATGGAACATGTTACACTACATATTGTGTTAGAGAATATCTTTTCATCACGTATGAAACATTAAGAACATTTTCTCGTCGATTATTAACTACTCTTAATGGAACATGAACACTCAGTAAAATTGCATTTACTTAAATAAATTAGTAATTAGTTATTTGTTTGTAATTAAGAACTATATTAAGTAGAAGAAATCAATTTAAGCTACTTAATTAATTGTAGAGTACACATTAACTAATTTGAATAGTTGTAAGTGTCTCTTTGTGCTTATATTTACTTTTCATGGTACATGATTGTTACGTGCAGTCTTTGATATCTTACAATATTATACATTGGTATACTTGTTATGTTCGCAAATATTTTGTAAACAAAATAGTGCTTAAGGAAAAGTCATTATTGAGTTACTTCCCTTGAAAGTTGTGTCGGCTCTTTCGATCGAACTCCGCGGATAAATCCAGTTTTCTGCGATTTATTCTTTGTTTGGGTAGTAATAGATTGTTCTTGCTTCAGAATATCTATGGCCTGAATTTATGTGTATTGTTTGTCTGAGTAGGACGAGTCTGTCTTATATCTGTATATCTTTACATATCTAAGTCGAACTATATGTTCTGTTGTCTCTAGAGAGGTCAAAGGCTATTCGGCGGATGTGTCGCTAGAGTGTGGTGTGATTTGGCTTCGTCCTGATAGGGACTGTGTCTTCTATGTCGGCTTGTCGCCGGGGAAAAAGTGATCTCAGTATTTGTGGGGAAAGTGATAGTCGTCTAGACCTATCGTGTATGCTTTACCCCAGTGTTTATTCGTATTGCCAAGGAATGGCAGAATCATATTTCTGATACCAAGGTAATAATAGACACTCTTATGAACTCTCGTACGAAGCCACCATTTTCGATAGGTACGATTTGAATGTCTAAGAGAATATATTTGACTCGATGAAAACGACTTCGATTCCTAGCAGCACTATATCCTGTAGAATGCAGTCAATTGTTCATGATCAAATCTACAGAGCAATGAAATGTTTTATGAATGACTAACTTTAGGACAGATTCGTTATCTGTATCCAAACGTGAGTGACAGCTCACGAGTGAAGCCATCTTGGAACCAAACATGTAGTGACTTTCAAGAAGAGAAAAGGGATGCCCGTATTATCGCTTGATTAGTCCAGAGATCACTGCTACACATGAGAACCCATTGCTAGCGGTTCAATATTATTATATGAAAAAACTGTGCTGAACCTTATGTTAAAGAATCTTCGCTAGACGAGATTAGGTAGAAGCCATCTTGGATATTGTTTATAATCTGACGTGCTTTGTCAGTAAACTCAGTTGATATATATATATGGGCAATACTGGGTGCTTGGCTACTGACAGTCCATTATAATATTATTCTACATGAGTGCCCATGTAACATAACATTGCAAGACCAGTTATCCACTGTACCATGATGTATTATGCCAACCTGTGATTTGTCACTATCTGTGCTGTCGAGTGTGTACGTCCAATTAAACTTTAGTAAAGGTACACAGTCGTTGGTGTCGATGACTTCCAGCCATACATGAGTGTGAGAAAAGAACATTTGTCAACACCACGAACCCTTATTATCATTCGCACATTATACACTCAATCCATGTCTACACACCACTGCGTAGGTCAAGTTGACATTCCATACACTACAGTGGAGCAAACAACACCATAGAGATCTTATCAACTGATGATGATGATGTCTGCTTCCATCCACTTATATTTATCCTTTTGGTGGATATCATTAACGGGAATAAAATAACAACTTTATCAACTGGTGGACCAGCTTTCTGGGTTTGACCTCGCAGAAGTTCAGAAGTCAACAGAGTACCGATACCAGACCGTTTCCTGTGGCTGATACGACACACTTGCAGTATTGGTTTGCTATTTGTCAACACTTCGTCACGTGACCTGTCAAGTGAATGCAGTATGTAGGTCAGCGTTGTTGACATTTTTACATTAGACATTACAGAGTTTCACGGAACAGTTGGATCAATTCTTGTAATATTAACAGGAAGACAGTATTAGTGAACTAAGAAGTCCTATTTTCATCGATGGATCTTCTTGTTTTCTGTATATGAACTTTAATATTTAAGGCCAGAATGTTTAATTGAATAAAGTGGCAGTTTGTTTATTTTCATAAAAATAACTTTGCCATTACTGTAAAACTGAGCCTATTTTGCAACACATACTATCATACACATAATTTATATATATTTATGTTTACATGTTATTTGTTTGTATAGTATGTTAGTTTCTATGTCAGCGGGTTGTGTTTAAGGTTGGGCGGCGTCCTCACAACAGAATATCCCACGTCATAGAGGGTCCGTTGTGGGCGTTTTCTATAGGTGCAATTTTCTTGATTGAAAATTTGCTGCGACAACTGTTGCTTTTGTGTTAGCTGTGAAGTCTGTAATTATTGTTATTTTTGTAATATTTCTTTGTTCTTTAGTTTTGTTTTGATTTGTTTGTAATTTGTTGGTCTAACCTTTTCTATCTTTCAGTTCTATTCACAATTTATATTCATATATTGTGACGTCATTTGTGTTGTTATTCTTTGCAGATTCAGTGATTATTTTCATTGATTTCCCTATTTGATTTATTTTGATTTCTGCAAACGTTCTTGTATTGTCAGTCCTATTTGTACTTTATGTATTCTGTTGGTTGACATATGTTTTATATAGGTATATTTCATAAGACACAATTGCCTGTGCACTGCACTTGGATTATGGTATAAACCAGTACCTGATTATTATTACTATTATACAAGACCTTATTAAAGGCTTGTGACCCACAGATATTGGGATAGTATACTGATTAATCAAGTCATTGAGAACTTGTGGTATTATTATTGGTTCAGGTGATTAGTATTATTGTTAGACATCATGTCTACATTAGAATACTTCATTACACAAGGGAAAGCCCTTGATAAGACTGGTCAACAATTAGAACAATGGGCTGTTGCTCAATATGACAAAGCATTAGCTGCAGAAGAAAGAAAAGCTATGGCGGAAGAGAAAAGATTAGAAAGAGAAGCTGAGGCTGCGGCTGAACAAAAGAAATTGCAGATGCAGGTGGAGGAAAGGAGATTTGAAGCTGAACAAAAAAAAATTAGAAAGAGAAGCTGCTGCGGAACAAAAAAGATTAGACAGTGAAGCTGAACAAAAAAGATTAGACAGTGAAGCTGAACAAAAAAGATTAGACAGGGAAGCTGAACAAAAAAGATTAGACAGTGAAGCTGAACAAAAAAGATTAGACAGGGAAGCTGAACAAAAAAGATTAGACAGGGAAGCTGAACAAAAAAGATTAGACAGGGATGCTGAACAAAAAAGATTAGATGCTGAAGAGAAAAAAGCAATAAGAGAACATGAATTTGAGTTGGAGAAATTGAGATTGACAAGTATGAGTAATGTTAATCAGGCATCTAGTGGTAATGGTAAACCTTCTACTTACAAGGTTAAGGTTCCACCGTTCAATCAGTCCAGTGACGATATTACATTCTGGCTGGATAGATTTGAACGTTCTTGTCGTACACATAATGTGGATAAATCACAATACGCTAATCAATTATCAGAAAACTTGAAAGGTGAATCTTTGACTAGATTATGCCTTGTAGGAGAAGCAGATAAGGATAATTATGATGTCATTAGGGCGGCTTTGATAAAAAAATATCAGCTAAGTGAGGAAGGCTATCGCCTTTTATTTAAAACGATGGTGCCTGAGACGGGTGTAGAATTCTCAGAATTCACTGCAAAGGCACGTCTCACAGTTGATCGTTGGATTGAGCTTTCCAAAACAGAAAAAACGTATGAAGGACTTATGGATTTGTTGCTCAGAGATAAGATTATGTCATGTGTGAACAAACCTTTCCTTGAATTTATACATGAGCGTAAACCCAAATCTCTAAAAGAAATGGAAGAATATTGTTCCCAATATGTCACTGCACACCCCGACGTGACTTTTGGCAACACTAAGATTAAGGAGAGTATGCCAGTTGCTTCAGCAACACCATACAATCCCAATTATTCACACAGATTTCAGGGACCTCAAAACAGATTTGATAAAAAAGGTAACCATAATAGTTATCAAAACCAAGGTAACCAATCATTTCAGGGTTCTTCTTCAAAGAACTGGAGACGAGCTGATAGCTCTCGACACAGGGGTGGTCATAATTATAGGAATTTCCGTAGAGGAAGTAATTATAGAAACTATCAGGGTTATCCGTCTTGGAGTCAACAAGATCATAATTACAGAGATACTCATTATAATGAATATGATAATGGTAACCAAGGGAACTATGACTCAAACCCAAATAGGGGTTACAATAGAGGTAACAATAACTACAGAGGTGATAATAACCGAGGTAGATCTCAAAACAAAAGACATAAACCACATTTTCAGGCAAACTCTGTACAACAAGAGTCCCATGAAGCCAATAAACAGAGTAAAGATAATAATGATGCTAGTAATATGGCATGTGCCGCTTTTGATTTTGGGAGAGCATCTCAGTGCCCCCAATGCAAAACGTTATTTGAGCCAACCACAGTGTCTACTTTAAGCTGTGGCCATCCTCTTCCTGCTCTTCCGGCATCAGTCGCGCATGATGGAAGAGGTTCTCTTGTCTTACATAAGGGTTTAGTGAATAACAATCCAGTCTCTGTGCTATTTGATTCTGGATGCACCACAATTGGTGTTAGGCAGTCACTCGTAGATCCTTCCCGTGCCACTGGACAAGTAGTCAAATGTGTAACATTTGGCGGCACATTAGAGAAATACTCTACTGCTATCATTAGGATTGCTACTCCTTTCTTTACAGGAGATGTACACGCATGTCTTCTTCCGAATCCGATCGCTGATCTCATCATCGGTCGCATTCATGGAGTCAAGGAATGCACTCCGCAACAAATTTCCACGTGGGAAAGGCAAAACATGCAGATTGCTAACGCTGTAGTCACTAGAGCTCAGGCTCTTAATATGCCTCAAACTTCATCTACTGAAGATAATGAAGTGCATAACCAAGATAATCCCTTGGTAATTTCTCGTGACTCGTTTATAAAACAGCAAGAAGATGATCCCACTCTGAAGAAATTCTTCATTCTTGCAAATAAGGTGATCCGAATAAAGACACAAGTCGTAAATCGTGGATTACAAAGAAGAATGGCGTACTTGTACGTATGGTTCAAGACTCCATTACGTCAAGTCATTCTCAAATCCTGGTTCCCAAGAATTTGAGAGTTAAAATTTTGCAGCACGCTCACGACCACCACCAACAGTAACACCTGATTTTAATAATGAAACATCCACAACCACTTTGCCAATAACTTGCGATGAATTCACGCTGGACGAGATCAAACAAGCCGTTAAAAGATTAAAAAATTTTAAAGCTGCTGGAGTTGACGAAATTTCAGGGGAAATGATTAAAGCAGTTAATGACAACAACCTCTTGAGAATTTTAGATATTATAAATGAAGTATGGAGAGAAGAACAACCACCACAACAATGGAAAGACAGTATTATTGTAAAGTTACCGAAGAAAGGTGATCTATCAGACTGTAATAACTGGCGTGGTATATCTCTATTATCAGTACCTGGAAAATTATTATGTTGCATGATGTTAGAAAGACTTAAATTGCATGCTGACGAAAAGATCAGAGAAGAACAAGCGGGTTTCAGGCCGAAACGATCATGTATTGATCAAATATTCACACTAAGAACAATTATAGAAGAATCAGTGGAAAAGGCAATCGCCACTTATTATCACCTTCGTCGATTTTCAAAAAGCCTTTGATAGTCTACACCGCCCATCATTGTGGAAGATACTTACAATCTATGGTTTTCCAACAAAATGGGTGAATATAATCGAAGCGCTATATGACAATGCAAGATGTTTTGTTATAACAAATAAAGTGAATACAGAATGGGTTACAGTAGAAACAGGGGTGAAACAAGGCTGTATTATGTGACCACTAGTTTTTGGAATAGCTATTGATTGGGTTATGAGAAAAACTATACCCACAATGAACAATTGGGTATAAAATGGACAAATGGAAAATTCCTGGGGGACCTGGATTTCGCAGATGATGTAGCATTCTTAAGTTCAACACCAAGACAATCCCAAGAAGCAATAAATAATTTGTGTCATCTCTCGGTTAAAATTGGTCTCCAAATAAATGCCTCTAAAACTAAAGCTATGAACTTTTCTAACGAGACCTTTGATATCATCTTGAACGGGGAAAAACTACAGAAAGTTGAAAGTTTCAATTATTTAGGCAGTAAAATGACTCAGGATGGTGACACAACAAGAGAAATCCATACTAGAATTGCTTTGGCAGCTAGCGCCTTCAATAGATTATCTAACATTTGGAAATTACGATCATTGAATATACATACCAAGCTTCGTCTGTTTAATTCAAATGTTATCTCAGTGTTAACATACGGCTGTGAGAGTTGGAAAATAACAAAATCATTGGAGAACAAGCTGAATACATTCGAGAACAAATGTCTTAGAAAACTCATGAACATCAGTTGGAAAGAATTCAAGACTAATCGACAAATAAGAGAAGACTCTAGGCAGAAATATGTCTCCGACTATATAAGGAAAAGACGATGGTCATATATCGGTCATGTCCTACGAATGCAAAACAACAGAATACCACTACAGGCGCTCACTTGGGTTCCTGAGGGTAAGCGGAAAAAAGGAAGACCAAAAGAAACACTCAGAAGAACAATAATAAGAGAAGGAAGAACGTTGGGCCTAAATAATGTGCAAGAGCTAAGAGGAGTGGCGTCACAACGAACAACCTGGAGAGCACTGGTTTCTGCCTTATGCGCCGTGTTTGGCGCTTAAAGAATTTATTATTATTATTATTAAGTCAAGAGTCCTTGCGGCTTTCTTTTGGCCATTGGTAAACAAGGACATACGGATTTATTGTCGATCTTGTAAAGTATGTCAGGAAGTTAAATCCAAAGGTCCACGGCATGCTGCACCCATTCAGGCGGCGGACATTCCTATTCGGCCGTTCCAAAAAATGGCCATAGACATTATTGGTCCATTTAAGATCAAGTCTGCCAGAGGACATCAGTTTATCTTGACGTGTGTTGATATGTGCACACGTTGGCCAGAGGCTATTCCTCTGAAGAGCATTACTACTGCTGATATTGCAGATGCTCTTTGGCTTATATTTTCTCGTCTGGGGTTCCCCGGAGAGATATTGTCAGATCATGGCACCCAACTAATATCAGATACCATGTCTCAAGTAATGTCTACTCTGCAGATAGATAGATCTTTAAGTAGTATCTACCATCCAATGTCTAATGGTGTGGTCGAACGCCTTAATAGAACACTTAAAAACTTACTGGGGAAGATAACTGAGGATCATCCTCAAGACTGGGACAGAGTTTTACCTGCGGCCCTCTTCGCTTACAGAGAGGTACCCAATGAACATACAGGATTTTCTCACTTTGAACTCGTCTTTGGCGCGCGTCCGCGTGGCCCTATGTCGTTGCTTCACGATCTCATTACATCTGACAATACTGACGATGACACAAATTCATCCTACGAATATGTCATCGCGTTGAGACAAAAAATTATCGAAGCATGCAAATTAGCAACTTCTTCTTCTGAATTTGCGAAACAGAAGGCAAGGCAATTTGCCAATAAGAAGAGATGCTTACGACAACTTTGTCCTGGTGACAAAGCATTTGTATTACTACCTTGTAGGGAAAACAGATTACTTATTTCTTGGAAAGGTCCGTACGATATAATATCGAAAATTTCCGATGTCGACTATATTGTCGATATTGATGGGAAGCATAAAACCTTCCACATCAATATGCTTACTGAATTCCATGAACGTTCGGATTATTTGCAACCCATTTTCCAAGCAACGGATAATTCTCCAGTACAACATGGTCATTACTCATCACTGTCCGTGATACAGGATGAGGAAACAAGTTTTTCAGATGTAAATCTTCCTCTTCCAATGATCCCACTTCATTCCAGTGAATCATGGGAGAACGTTACTGTCTCTCCTGATTTGTCTCTAGGAGAACAGCGACAAGTTTCAACTATGTTGCAAACATTTCAGGATGTACTCACTGACATCCCTGGACAAACGCATGTCATTGAACATGACATTGTTCTAACTGACCATACTCCTATTAGGGTTAGACCTTATCCTATACCTATACATTTTCAAGCACAGGTCGAGAAAGAGTTGGATGAGATGATAGATTTGAAAATAATCGAACCATCCACCTCTGCATATTCTTCGCCGATGGTTATTGTGCGTAAAAAAGACAATAACATACGTCTTTGCGTTGACTATCGAAAATTGAATCAAGTAACGAAGTTCGATGCCGAACCTATGCCTTTACTAGAAGAGCTACTTACTCGACTCTCCAAATCTCATTTTTTCACTAAACTTGATTTGTCTAAAGGATATTGGCAAGTTCCTTTATCTGAACGCGCCAAACCTCTCACGGCTTTTTCAACACCTAGAGGTTTTTTCCAATGGAATTTTATGCCTTTCGGTCTTATGAACGCACCAGCTACATTCGTACGCATGATGCGCCGAATCCTATCTTATCGGTCAGATGTCATTGCATATCTAGACGACATCTGTCTTTTCAGCGATACTTGGGAAGATCACTATTCAGGGTTAGATGAATTGCTGTCTACTTTGCGTGAGCACAACCTGACAGCGAAACCATCTAAAGCCTATATTGGTTTTAGCGAAATTTCTTTCCTAGGCCACCGAGTTGGTCATGGTTTCCTAAAGACAGAGGACCATAATACTAGTAAGATACTTAACATCTCAATCCCTAAGACTAAAAAACAGGTGAGAAGTCTGTTAGGTCTTATTCAATTTTATGGCAGATTCATTCAGAATATATCCTCTATCATGGCACCTCTCTCAACACTTCTAAAGAAAGGTTCGCCTAATGTGGTCCACTGGTCTCAGGAATGCCAATGCTCTCTGGATAAGATTAAAACACTGTTTTCAACACCACCTATTTTAGTGCTACCCACTAAAGATAAGACATTCGTTCTTCGTAGTGACGCTTCATCCACTGGGATTGGAGCGGCACTAATGCAAGAGTACTCTGGAACTCTGCATCCTGTAATGTATATTTCCAGAAAACTTAATGCGGCAGAAAGGAATTATTCGGTTTTAGACCGTGAGCTATTAGCTATGGTTTGGTCGATCCTCAAACTACAGAGATTCCTTCTAGGCGCACATTTCATAGTAGAAACCGACCAAAAAGCTCTTACTGCTATACAGAGTAAGAATTTGAAGAGCTCGAGGTCTACTCGATATGCAATTGCTCTTCAACCTTTTCATTTCTCTGTGCGAGCTATTCGTGGATCAGATAATGTGATGGCAGACATTCTGTCAAGATGCCCACATGATTCCACATAACTATTAGGGCTTAGACTTCTTGATATGTCTAGTTCTATAGTAGTTCCTTTTCTATATCATGATAGATACACATTTGTAATTTAATAATATGATGATTGCATCACTACATAGCGGTTCATTGATGTTTATTCACCGCTGTGCTTTGATGATTGTTTCTTCATAAATCATAAATTTAAGATATCTAATACGAAATGATGATATGAATTTTTTAGGCATTGTGTAATTGCCAGAATTGTATTATACTTTGATGACACCTTCCTGGAAAAATATACTTGTAGAGAAATAATTTCTCTCAGTTTATGAGACACATTCTCACCAGTCGCTCCATAAGTCGACTTAGCCTCATATTAGGCGTTATAGGTATTCCTGATATTTTCATCTGCGCATTATTCATGCGTTGTGAGCCTATTGTACGTTGCTCCTAGATGTATTTCAAAAAAAAAAAAAAGTTCCATTTTTTTTTTCCCGGGAGGTGTGGTAAGACTGTTACGTGCAGTCTTTGATATCTTACAATATTATACATTGGTATACTTGTTATGTTCGCAAATATTTTGTAAACAAAATAGTGCTTAAGGAAAAGTCATTATTGAGTTACTTCCCTTGAAAGTTGTGTCGGCTCTTTCGATCGAACTCCGCGGATAAATCCAGTTTTCTGCGATTTATTCTTTGTTTGGGTAGTAATAGATTGTTCTTGCTTCAGAATATCTATGGCCTGAATTTATGTGTATTGTTTGTCTGAGTAGGACGAGTCTGTCTTATATCTGTATATCTTTACATATCTAAGTCGAACTATATGTTCTGTTGTCTCTAGAGAGGTCAAAGGCTATTCGGCGGATGTGTCGCTAGAGTGTGGTGTGATTTGGCTTCGTCCTGATAGGGACTGTGTCTTCTATGTCGGCTTGTCGCCGGGGAAAAAGTGATCTCAGTATTTGTGGGGAAAGTGATAGTCGTCTAGACCTATCGTGTATGCTTTACCCCAGTGTTTATTCGTATTGCCAAGGAATGGCAGAATCATATTTCTGATACCAAGGTAATAATAGACACTCTTATGAACTCTCGTACGAAGCCACCATTTTCGATAGGTACGATTTGAATGTCTAAGAGAATATATTTGACTCGATGAAAACGACTTCGATTCCTAGCAGCACTATATCCTGTAGAATGCAGTCAATTGTTCATGATCAAATCTACAGAGCAATGAAATGTTTTATGAATGACTAACTTTAGGACAGATTCGTTATCTGTATCCAAACGTGAGTGACAGCTCACGAGTGAAGCCATCTTGGAACCAAACATGTAGTGACTTTCAAGAAGAGAAAAGGGATGCCCGTATTATCGCTTGATTAGTCCAGAGATCACTGCTACACATGAGAACCCATTGCTAGCGGTTCAATATTATTATATGAAAAAACTGTGCTGAACCTTATGTTAAAGAATCTTCGCTAGACGAGATTAGGTAGAAGCCATCTTGGATATTGTTTATAATCTGACGTGCTTTGTCAGTAAACTCAGTTGATATATATATATGGGCAATACTGGGTGCTTGGCTACTGACAGTCCATTATAATATTATTCTACATGAGTGCCCATGTAACATAACATTGCAAGACCAGTTATCCACTGTACCATGATGTATTATGCCAACCTGTGATTTGTCACTATCTGTGCTGTCGAGTGTGTACGTCCAATTAAACTTTAGTAAAGGTACACAGTCGTTGGTGTCGATGACTTCCAGCCATACATGAGTGTGAGAAAAGAACATTTGTCAACACCACGAACTCTTCCTATCATTCGCACATTATACACTCCATCTATGTCTACACACCACTGCGTAGGTCAAGTTGACATTCCATACTCGAACCACGAGCAACACAACAACACAGTATTTAACTCTGGTGATGTTCGAGCGAGCTTCAGTAATCAGAACACCATAGAGATCTTATCAACTGATGATGATGATGTCTGCTTCCATCCACTTATATTTATCCTTTTGGTGGATATCATTAACGGGAATAAAATAACAACTTTATCAATGATCTTTCCACTTTTAGATAACTAGTCCACCTTACTAATGTTAGAAACATTAAGGGTGCTGCTTCTTAACGTGTTTAATTATGCTTTGTTTCACTTTGCATGTTGTATTTTCATTTTTCTGTTTTTTTATTCTATTTTCATTGATTACCATCATCATTCATTTTTTCATTTGAAATCATATGTTTGTTTTGTAAATTTAGTTGAATGTTTTTATCATCTTTTTGGTTTTCACTTTCTTTTACTTCGAATGTTACCACATCGTTCCAAAGTAGGTCGATTGTGGATGTGTGCTTTAATGCATACTTTCATTTAGTTATATTGATTTCCATTTTATATTCTGTTTCATAATATTGTATAACATTATGACTTTGATTTATGTTCATAGATATCGATGTAGTTTTGACTCACCTCTCTTGGGTACTTAGTTCAAAAACAAATTAATAGAATTAATTTTTTTTAAGGGCCGGTGATAAGGGAGCTGTTGCGTACGTTTTTACCTAGGGGGTAGTCTTCGGTCCTGCCAGTGTACGCACCAGTCTTGATAAAGTTATATTATTTGTGCGTTCGATTTATTCACGCACGGGCGTGCACCATGCAGAGTGTGAGTTGACTCTGGGCGCACGGGTTACCTAGTTAGAGGGGTATGACGTCAGGATGGAAAAAGGGCAATTCGGACTCACTGTCCGTGTGTGTTGATTTTATTCTGTACAATTCTATGGAAGAATTGTTCATGAAGGATTGTTTGGTCTTCAGGTTGAAGCCAACATTCAGTTCTATACGTAAGTTATTTTGCGCCCTCATTTTGTAGTAAAAATGTTCAGAGTTAAGTGGAACGGCTTCTCATCACTGGAGTCTAGCGGGAATCCATATTTGCTGGATTCCTAGAATGGAACAGTAGAGATCTTAGCCTCACTTAAACCTTACGTAGTGGGAAGTCCTACGAGTAAAGGATATCTTTGATTATATATTGAATATCGTATTTTCAATAATACCAATGCCAAGGTCGTGGCATGTTGCAGGAGAGGTTAGTCAACAGAAGTCTCTAACCTGTTTGTATTTTCGTGTATGACTTTGTTTGGATTATATAAAAACTATAAATTAGTGTAAGGAGAAAGTCTGGGATTTAGACAAGTATTATATGGAAGCGTCATCCATGAGTATGAATCCGTTTACTATGATAGATGTCCTTGGAAGAAGGTCAACGGACATTACCTTAATGTATCTCAGATGGTAACGGTTAGTGAATCCTAGTCACTTGGATTGAAAGGGACTTGATTGATAAAGAATCTGCAAGAATTTAGTATTATTATCAGCAATTATAAATTATGACACTCTCATCTTTAACCATGATCGTCTTGTTGATTGCCGTTCGTAATACGTCAATAAATCTTAATAACTTTGACCAGCGAGTTGATTACAGTCATGCATTGGCCAATTGCCTACCTCTCGTTGGATTTTGTTGAACAACTCTTTTGACATTTTTATTGAAACATTCGCGTGTATAAGCTAGGATTTGATACACCTATCACTAGCTTACCATTACTACCATACATCATCACAAAAGAACCCAACAATCACATCATAATTTCACTATTCATATAGGTTCACTCTCCTATTTATCTAAGGGCATTATTTATATCTCATCTGTGTGTGAATTGTCTTTCAACATTATTATTTTCTACTAACCTTATATGTGTAAATATATAATTAAAAGCCCCAGTAACCGTATTGATCACTATCTAGTTCTTTAATGTATCACTAGTGCGTCAGTGTTACATATGTACGCATAGATAAAATTCAACATTTAGATGAGGTTGGGAAGAGGGGGGGGGGGCTCTTTCTTTATCGGGATCTAAGTGCAGAAGGTAAGTTCATGATGAAATATAACACTTTCCATAATTTACTAGAAAACACTATCTAGGTGAGAGCATTCGCATATTTTCTTACCATTGTCAAAATATTTCTGCCACTTGGCACAAAAATTTCTTCCACTTGTCAAAATATTTTTTCCACTTGGTAAATATTTTCTTACCGTTGTCAAAATATTTCTATACGTGGCTCACGAATAATATGGAGCAGAGATTCCCTTTGTACAAGCTATTCGAAAACCACCAGATCGTTTCTTTGTACTGATCTTCTTTCAGCAGCTGGAATACGCATGTCTGTATTATTATTAGTAAATAGGTTTGTAGTAGTACTATTTGTAGTCTACGTAGATGTTGCTTGGTTCTATTAGCGTAGTATGCCAGTATTTGTACTACATAGCTTACAGTTAATGGTGGTATTAAATGTATTTCGAAATTGTAACAGAACAAGAAGACATCAAGACTTGAAGGAGAAGAAAGAAAAGAAAATTAAAAAGCAAGGAATAAAATATATGATTATTTAATTTTCAGCTCCTTATGGTATATTTCTGTGGACGGAAAACGGCTGCTTGACAGTGAGCTCACGGAAATAATATCCGATCCATATAGAGTACTCGACAAAGACACTGTCAACAGAATTTCCACAAAACCCAGGTCGCTGAAACCAGGTGTCACGTACACGTTTCATATTGTAGTTATAGGTGAGAACATTTTTTTAAATAAGAGTGCATTGCAGTGTACTGTCTCTACACTTCACACACAGCGTAATACTCGACAATATTACAACACGTGGAAGAAACAACACAGTACAACCGAACACCATTCAGTTCATTACTCATCAGCTCTCTCTATTAACATTGGCTCTCACCAAAGTCAATCAAACCGTCCAGGCCACAACTTCCAACGCTTATTAAGTTATTGTATTGTCTACATTATTCTCTTCATGTCAGTCTTCAATTCTTTTGTTTGTTTTTATTTTATTTTATTTTTTAATTTTTTTATTTTTTTGGTTTTGCGCGTGTGTTGAAGTCAACCGCTATTTGTGTTACACACAGTTACCTCCTTTATACTTCCTCTCATTCTCCGGCTTGTCGTGACTCCTTGGCTTTCTCACAACTTCTCCGCCTCCGTCGGTTATGCCAAGATGATGACAACATTCTATGCCGAGCACAAGAAATGTTGGACTTCTTCCGTAACAGACAGTAACCAGAAGATGTTCTTACCTCTGCCTTAGAGCGTGTTCTCCCTGTCTCACGTCTAGAGGCCCTCAAACCCTGCCAAAAAACCTCCTCTGATAGAGTCAAGTTAATAATGACCTATCACCCTCACAGCACTGCTGTCAAAAGGATCTTGTATCGCCACCTACCTCTCCTCCAAGCTGACCTAGCGGCGCGGGAAGTGTTTAGTGAGCCACCCTTGCTGGCATATAGACGGGATAAAAATTTGAGGGACCTCCTAGTCCACAGCCGTTTGAAAACCGTCAACGATGACCACTTTGGGACCAAGCCATGTAACCGAACACGATGTAAGACATGTCAGTATGTAATCGAAACACGTTCAGTCTCTTTCCCTAACGCCAAGTTCACCATCACCCATGGCTTCACATGTGAGTCACGCAACGTCATTTATGCTATTATATGCAAACGTTGCACCATTACTTACATCGGCCAAACGGGCACACGACTGGGCGACCGATTCTGAAAACACCTCTACGCCATCTCTCAGTTTAAATCCACACTTGTGGCCATCCACTTCAATGGCCCTGACCACCATGGTGCCACTGACATCCAGGTGACAGCCATCAGATCCTGTTCCTCGGACGCCAACAGTCGGTTTCGCCAGGAACAACGCCTCATCTATCTTATGGGTTGCCTCAAACCACACGGTTTGAATACAACAACATTCTTTTGTCTGAGACGCCTTTCTCTATCGAGTCCCGGTTGTATTATGACTGTCTACTTTGATGCCATCACGCTTTTTTTTTTTTTTGTTAAATCGCTTTTCCCTCACTTCATATATTTTAATATTTTTATTTATTTTTTTAGTTATTTATTTTATTTTAATTTTTTTATTTTAATTTTTTTAATATTATTTATTTCTTATTTTATTTATTTATTTATTTAGTTATTTATTTTTTTTTATTTATTTTTTTATTTTTATTTTTTTTAAAATAATTTATTAATAATTATTTTTTTTTATTATTTTCTTTTATTTCTTATTTTTTATTTTGTTTATTTATTTATTTTTATTTATTTTATTTTAATTAATTAATTAATTTATTGTTTTTTTTCTTCATTAAAAACATTTTTCTTTTTTCCCTCACCCTAGCAGTCCTTGTTTTCATTTTTTTTTATTTTTGTTTTTATTGTACTATCGACTTCTGCTTTCCGGTTTAGTGGCAGCCATCTTGCTTCACATGTGACTGGACATAAGGGTGTTTTTTTTTCCTCTTATTTTTATAGTTTCATGTTTTCTACTTAATTCTCATTTTCTTTCCCTCCTGTCTCTTGTTTGTCTGTCCCTGACGAAGGCCTTGTGGCCGAAACGTAGGTTTTTCTGGTCCTTTCTCCTTGTAAGACGTAGTACTTTGTGTGTGTGTGTGTTTTTCCCCCATTCAACTTATTGTGTTACACTGGGACATTAATGAATGACGATTCCCTTGAATGCGAACAACCGCTTTAGTAGGTGCATGTCTTTGTCAAAACAGCCGTCATACGACACCACTTATTCCATGCGTGTCAGTGTTACCAACAGATTACTGGTGGCAATGTATGTAGTTATAATAATATTTATTTGTCTGAGGGAAAGTATTTGTTTTTAGAATCAGGATGCTTTCCTGGCCAAAGATATATCACCCATGATTGATTGATACTTTTGTTATATGGGTTATCCCCCCTGGAGATCGAATTTGGCGTATGAATCTAGATTTCGTTAGTCTGTCACTTGTTGGGCCAGAAACAGATTGTTCTTGCTTAGGTTTATGCAGGAATGTTTATGGTCCGAGTCTATGTTTACTCCGTATCTATTTCAGACGATTCGGTCTTATATCGTGATATTTTGGTATGTCTAAGTGGAACTATTTTTCCTTGTACTGAACTTTGGGGTCAGGCAGTTTCTGCGCATGCCAAGAGGAAAGAGGGTCTTCCGTGATGATGGAATGCCTGGCGAAGGCCATGTCGAAGACGAGTCCTCAGTCTGTTGATCACTGTGATTTGTTATGGGGAAGAAGATAATTTCTGATATGATTATTAAGTCTATGAGTCCCCAGTGTTTATTCTATAACGCCAGGAGAGGGGCGTATGTGTTCTGCTAGTGTATTTCCCATGCCCAGGTAAAAGAACTTTTGCTGAACTTTTTCTTCCTAGGCTTAGATGGGCAGACGTCTACAGGACGATTATCTATATCAATATGTCGGGATGACATGTTACCTAGCAGCACTGAATATGATTGTATGCAGCAGTTATGATGAAAGAATATGCTGATTTTTGTAGAAACATTTGTGTTTATGAACAAAGCTTATATTGAAGCTTTACTATGCATCTGTATAGTTAGCGATGCTCAAAAGGAACCAGAAGCCATTTTGGATCCTAATTTTTTGTCGATCATCGATCAGAGAACGGGGATGCCCCTTATTATCAGGTGATGATTAAGAGATCACAGTTATAAAGAAAACCCAATACTGGTGGGTTAACATTGTCTTCAGAAAGATTTGCTGAACTTTACCTAAAGGAATCTTCGCTAGAAAAGAGGTTCTGTCTAGGAGTCATGCTTGAACATTATTTATTAACTGACACTCTTGGTCAGTAAGGCCTGATGATTATATTGATAAACAGTGGAAATCTAAGTGCTTGTCTACGGATGTTCCATTGTAATGTTCTTCAACATGAATGCCCACTTAAGACTGTAGACCATTGATCAACAGTATGCTATATATGTCGACCTGTTTTCCTGTAACTATACTCGTACTGTCCAAGTGTGTGCGTCCAATTAAACAGTAACAAACGACCACAGTAGTCTGCATCATTAACGTCTAGATACATGTGAGTGAGTGTTTGATCTTCTAGTCAACTCTTCAGAACAATCCATGCATTCGCGTACTGACACTCACATTAACACTCAAAGTCAACATTACATCCTTGTCGGGGCCTCATTACGTTTTTGGACAAGGTGACCTGTATGCCCAACACTGTGCCGGTTTTGGGTTGACCATCTACACCTATACCAGCTGTATTAACATTGTGCCTGAACGAGCTATATCACAAAATAGCACTTATTAACGTGGTGACCGAAAATCAGACCTTATCAATCTGGTGGCCAGCTTTCTGGGGCTAACCAGCACAGTAGACACCACAGGGAAGTCAACTACTGATTGTTGCTTGATGCCTGATACGACACACCAGCAGTACAAGTCTACAATACGTCAGCATTGTTTTTCACGTGACCTATCAAGCGTATACGGTAACTAGGTCAGGGTTTGTTGACATATGTGATAGAACAGACAGCATTACACAGCAGGTTTGTTAGCAAGAATTAACTGTGTTAGCAAGAAGTGCCATTGAACTGAGAGGTCTTACACTTCAACGGTGGATCTTCTTGTGTTCTGCTACATATTGTTGAACTTTGTAATAGTTTAAGACAGAAATATGATTTATTAAAGTGGCAGTTTATTTTCTTTTCATCAGAAACTGTGCCATTATATTGTGGAGCTGAGCTTTTTTGCAACACATCACATTGGCATGCTATTTGCTTACATTATATGTATTTGTTTCTCGGTGTGTTTATTTTGTGGGCGGTTGGTGAGGTGACTAATATAAGATTTCCCAAGTAACATAGGGCTTATATTAGTGGTCTTTAGGGGGCAATTTTCTTAATTGGAAATTTTAACGCAACATCTGTTGCTATTTTTTGTTAGCTGTGACGACTGTGCTTATCGTTGTTTTTGTAAAAAAAATTTTCTGTTCTTTAGTTTTGTTTTGATTTCTTTGTATAATTGTAGGTCTCATCTTTCCTATCATTCAGTGTTATACAATTTTATATTTATACACTGTGGCGTTATTTGTTTTGTTTCTTACGGCGCAGTTATCATCACAGGTTCTGTGATTATTTTCTTCTGTTTTTCGATTTAACTGATTTGATTTCTGCGAATGTTTTCATGTTGTCTTTTATAATTGTTTTGTTGTGTTCTTGATCGACATACACTGTATGAAATATATTTGATCATACACTACTAGCTGTGTAGTGAACTTATGAGAAATAATCAACTGATGATTAATTGCTATTATTAGAGGTACACAGTTGATTATACAAGACCTTATTTAAAGGCTTGTTGCCCACAGAGATTGGGATAAAGGGAGCTGGTTATTCAAGCTATTAAGAGCTTGTTTCCATTTATTTGGAGATAGATTTCATTATTGCTATTTCAGGTATCTAGTCACATATTGGTATACATTATGTCGACTTTAGATTACTTCATTGAGTTAGGGAAATCCCTAGGCAAGACTGGTGATAAGTTAGAGGAGTATGCTACCAGTCAATACGAAAAAGCACAAAAGGCTGAAGAGAAAAAACAAAAAGCCGAGGATAGAAGAATGGAATTAGAATTTGAGCAAAAGAAATTGCAGATGCAAGCGGACGAAAAGAGATTCCAAATGGAAATGGAAAAACAAAATAAAGAAGCTGAACAAAAGAGATTAGACAAAGAAGCTGAACAAAAGAGATTAGACAGAGAAGCTGAGGCGGAACAAAAGAGATTAGACAGAGAAGCTGAACAAAAGAGATTAGACAGAGAAGCTGAAGCCGAGGAGAGAAAGGCAAAAAGAGAACTTGAGGAAAAACTGTTAGCATTTGAGTTAGAAAAATTGAAATTAACAAACATGGGTAATATGAATCAGTCATCTGGTGGTAATGTTAAACCTTTTATTTATAAGATCAAGCTACCAGCATTTAATCCATCCAGTGACGACATAACAGTGTGGCTAGATAGATTTGAACGTTCTTGTCGAAATCATAATGTGGATAGATCACAATATGCTAATCAGTTATCAGAGATACTGAAAGGTGACACTCTGACTAGTTTAAGCTTGGTAGAAGAGGCTGACCAGGATAATTATGATGTTATCAGAGCAGCCTTATTGAAAAAATATCAATTAACAGAGGAAGGTTACCGTATTTTGTTTAAGAAAATGGTACCTGAATCAGGGGTAGAATTCTCAGAATTCATTGCAAGGACACGTCTTACATTTAATCGTTGGATTGAGCTGTCCAAAACAGAAAAGACATATGAAGCACTTATGGACTTGTTGCTCAGAGACAAGATTATGTCAAGTGTAAATAAACCATTCCTTGAATTCCTACATGAGCGTAAACCCAAGACATTAAATGAAATGGAAGAATATTGTTCCCAATACGTCACGGCACATCCGGACGTAGCTTTTAGCAATGCTAAGGTTAAGGAAGGCATGCCAGTTGCTTCAGCAACACCATACAACCCTAATTATTCACACAAATTTCAGGGACCACAAAACAGGTTTGATAAAAAGGGTAACCATAATAGTTATCAAAACCAAGGTAACCAATCATTTCAGGGTTCTTCTGCGAAGTACTGGAGACGAGGCGACAGCCCTCGATTAAGGGGTGGTCATAATTATAGGAATTTCCGCAGAGGAAGTCATTATAGGAACTATCCAAGTCATCCATCATGGAGACAACAAGACCATAGTTATAGAGATACTCATTATAATGAATATGATAATGGTAACCATGAGAACTATGACTCAAACCCAAATAGGGGTTACATTAGAGGCAATAATAATGATTACAGAGGCAATAATAATCGAGGTAGATCACAATACAAAAAACATAAATCACATTATCAGGCAAACTCTGCACAGCAAGAGTCACATGAAGCCTATAAACAGACTAAAGATAATAATGACGCTAATAATATGGCATGTTCCGCTTTTGATTTAGGGAGAGCATCTCAGTGCCCCAATGCAAAACATTATTTGAACCAACTACGGTGTCCACTTTAAGTTGTGGCCATCCTCTTCCTGCTCTTCCTGCGTCAGTCGCGCATGATGGAAGAGGTTCTCTTGTCTTACATAAAGGTTTAGTAAATGACAATCCAGTCTCAGTTCTTTTTGATTCTGGATGCACCACAATTGGTGTTAGGCAGTCACTTGTAGATCCTTCTCGTGCCACAGGAAAAGTAGTCAAATGTGTAACATTTGGCGGCACATTAGAGAAATAATCTGCTGCTATCATTAGGATTGCTACTCCTTTCTTTACAGGAGATGTACACGCATGTCTTCTGTCGAATCCGATCGCTGATCTTATCATCGGTCGTATTCACGGAGTCAAAGAATGCACTCCACAACAAATTTCCGTTTGGGAAAAACAAAATATGCAAACTGCTAATGCTGTAGTCACTAGAGCTCAAGCTCTTAATATGTCTCAAACTTCATCTACTGAAGATAATGAAGTGCATAACCAAGATGATCCCTTGGTAATTTCTCGTGACTCGTTTATAAAACAGCAAGAAGATGATCCGACTCTAAAGAAATTCTTCACTCTTGCAACAAAAGGTGATCCGAATAAAGATACAAAGCGTAAATCTTGGATTACAATGAAGAATGGCGTACTTGTACGTATGGTGCAAGACTCCACTAAGTCAAGTCATTCTTAGATTCTTGTGCCCAAGAATTTGAGTGTTAAAATTTTGCAGCACGCACACGACTCTCAGTGTGCTGGACATATGGGTTTTTCCCGTACTAAGTCAAGAGTTCTGGCGTCTTTCTTTTGGCCTTTTGTGAACAAGGACATACGGATTTATTGTCGATCTTGTAAAGTATGTCAAGAGGTCAAATCCAAAGGTCCACGCCATGCTGCACCTATTCAGGCTGCAGACATTCATATTCGACCATTTCAGAAAATGGCGATAGACATCATTGGTCCATTTAAGATCAAATCTGCTAGAGGACATCAGTTTATCTTGACGTGTGTTGATATGTGCACACGTTGGCCAGAGGCTATTCCTCTGAAGAGCATTACTACTGCTGACATTGCAGATGCTCTTTGGCTTATATTTTCTCGTCTGGGATTTCCCGGAGAGATATTGTCAGACCATGGCACCCAACTAATATCGGATACCATGTCTCAAGTAATGTCTACTCTGCAGATAGAGATCTTTGAGTAGTATCTATCATCCTATGTCCAATGGGATGGTCGAACGGCTAAATAGAACACTCAAAAACGTACTAGGGAAGATAACTGAGGATCATCCTCAAGATTGGGACAGGGTTTTACCGGCGGCCCTCTTCGCTTACAGAGAGGTCCCCAATGAACATACAGGATTTTCTCCCTTTGAACTTGTCTTTGGCGCGCGACCGCGCGGCCCTATGTCTTTGCTTCATGATCTCATAACCGCTGATAATATTACCGATGACACAAAATCTTCTTAAGAATATGTTATCGCGCTGAGACATAAGATTATCGAAGCATGCAAATTGGCAACTTCTTCTGAATTTGCTAAACAGAAGGCAAGACAATTTGCCAATAAGAAAAGAACCTTACGACAACTTTGTCCTGGTGACAAAGCATTTGTTTTGCTACCTTGTAGGGAAAACAGACTTCTTATTTCTTGGAAAGGTCCGTACGATATAATCTCGAAAATTTCCGATGTTGACTACATTGTCGATATTGATGGAAAGCATAAAACCTTCCACATCAATATGCTTACGGAATTCCATGAACGTCCGGATTATTTACAGCCTATTTTCCAGGCAACGGACGATTCACCAGTCCAACATGGTCATTACTCATCACTGTCCGTAATACAGGATGAGGAAACAAGTTTTTTCGGATGTTAATCTTCCGCTTCCGATGATTCTACTTCATTCTAGTGAATCATGGAAAAATGTTACTGTCTCTCCTGATTTATCTCTAGGAGAACAGCGACAAGTTTCGGCTATGTTACAAACATTTCAGGATGTCCTTACTGACATCCCTGGACAAACTCATGTCTTTGAACATGACATTATTCTAACTGACCATAATCCTATTAGGGTCAGACCTTATCCTATCCCTATACATTTTCAAGCACAGGTTGAGAAGGAGTTGGATGAGATGATAGATTTAAAAATAATTGAACCATCCACTTCTGTATATTCTTCGCCGATGGTTATTGTTCGAAAAAAGACAATAACATACGTCTTTGCGTTGACTATCGCAAATTGAATCAAGTTACGAAGTTCGATGCTGAACCTATGCCTTTACTAGAAGAGGTACTTACTAGGCTTTCTAAATCTTATTTTTTCACTAAACTTGATTTGTCAAAAGGATATTGGCAAGTTCCTTTATCTGAACGCGCCAAACCAATTACGGCTTTTTCTACACCTAGAGGCCTTTTTCAATGGAATTTCATGCCTTTCGGCCTTATGAACGCACCGGCTACATTCGTACGCATGACGCGTCGAATCCTATCTTATCGGTCAGATGTCATCGCGTATCTAGACGACATCTGTCTTTTCAGCGATACTTGGGAAGATCACTATTCGGGGTTAGTTGAATTACTGTCTACTCTACGCGAGTATAACCTGACAGCGAAACCCTCTAAAGCCTGCATTGGTTTTAGCGAAATTTCTTTCCTAGGCCATCGAGTTGGTCGTGGTTTCCTAAAGACAGAGGACCATAATATCATTAAGATACTTAACATCTCTATTCCTAAGACTAAAAAGCAAGTGCGAAGTCTCTTAGGTCTCATTCAATTTTATGGAAGATTCATTCCGAATCTATCCTCTATCATGGCACCTCTTTCTACACTACTAAAGAAAGGGTCGCCTAATATGGTCCACTGGTCACAGGAATGCCAATCCTCTTTGGATAAGATTAAAAATTTGTTTTCATCACCACCTATTTTAGTGTTACCTACTACAGATAAGACATTTGTTCTTCGTAGTGACGCTTCATCAACTGGGATTGGAGCGGCACTAATGCAAGAGTACTCTGGAACTCTGCATCCTGTAATGTATATCTCCAGAAAACTTAATGCTGCAGAAAGGAATTATTCGGTTTTAGACCGTGAACTATTGGCTATGATATTGTCAATTCTCAAACTACAAAGATTCCTTCTAGGCGCACATTTCATAGTAGAAACCGACCAGAAAGCTCTTACGGCTATACAGAGTAAGAATTTGAAGAGCTCGAGGTCTACTCGATATGCAATTGCTCTTCAACCTATTCATTTCTCGGTACGAGCTATCCGTGGATCAGATAATGTGATGGCAGACATTTTGTCTAGATGCCCACATGATTCCACCTAACTGTTGGGTCTTGGACTTCTTAACACATCCAACTCTACAACAGTTTTTCTTTTCTATATCAAGATAGATACACATTGTAATTTGTAATATAGTGGTTGTATCACTACTATCACTACGTTCATTGATATATATTCACCGGTACTCTTTGATGATTTTTCTTCTTTGTCAATCATGTACTTATAGTGCTTAAATATGAAATTGTTATATGCATTGTGTCATTGCCAGCATTGTAGTATACGTTGGTGGCACCTCCCTGGAAATATTTATGCTTAAGAGAAATGCTTTCTTTGAGATGTTGAGATATATTCTCACAAGTCGATCTATGCTTCGACTTTACCTTAATTTGAAATTATAAATTGCTCTAATTAGTCATCTGCGCATTATTCGTGCGTTGTTAGCCTATTGTATGTTGCTCTCAGATGGAAAAAAAAAATTTCATTTTTTTCCCCGGGGGTTGCGGTAGTCTGTTACCAACAGATTACTGGTGGCAATGTATGTAGTTATTATAATATTTATTTGTCTGAGGGAAAGTATTTGTTTTTAGAATCAGGATGCTTTCCTGGCCAAAGATATATCACCTATGATTGATTGATACTTTTGTTATACGGGTTATCTCCCCTGGAGATCGAATTTGGCGTATGAATCTAGATTTCGTTAGTCTGTCCCTTGTTGGGCCAGAAACAGATTGTGGCTTGCTTAGGTTTATGCAGGAATGTTTATGGTCCGTGTCTATGTTTACTTCGTGTCTATTTCAGACGATTCGGTCTTATATCGTGATATCTTGGTATGTCTCAGTGGAACTATTTTTCCTTGTACTGAACTTTGGGGTCAGGCAGTTTCTGCGCATGCCGAAGAGGTCTTCCGTGATGATGGAATGCCTGGCGAAGGCCATGTCGAAGACGAGTCCTCAGTCTGTTGATCACTGTGATTTGTTATGGGGAAGAAGATAATTTCTGATACGATTATTAAGTCTATGAGTCCCCAGTGTTTATTCTATAACGCCAGGAGAGGGGCGTATGTGTTCTGCTAGTGTATTTCCCATGCCCAGGTAAAAGAACTTTTGCTGAACTTTTTCTTCCTAGGCTTAGATGGGCAGACGTCTACAGGACGATTATCTATATCAATATGTCGGGATGACATGTTACCTAGCAGCACTGAATATGATTGTATGCAGCAGTTATGATGAAAGAATATGCTGATTCTTGTAGAAACATTTGTGTTTATGAACAAAGCTTATATTGAAGCTTTACTATGCATCTGTATAGTAAGCGATGCTCAAAGGGAACCAGAAGCCATTTTGGATCCTAATTTTTTGTCGATCATCGATCAGAGAACGGGGATGCCCCTTATTATCAGGTGATGATTAAGAGATCACAGTTATAAAGAAAACCCAATACTGGTGGGTTAACATTGTCTTCAGAAAGATTTGCTGAACTTTACCTAAAGGAATCTTCGCTAGAAAAGAGGTTCTGTCTAGGAGTCATGCTTGAATATTATTTAGTAACTGACACGCTCGGTCAGTAAGGCCTGATGATTATATTGATAAACAGTGGAAATCTAAGTGCTTGTCTACGGATGTTCCATTGTAATGTTCTTCAACATGAATGCCCACTTAAGACTGTAGACCATTGATCAACAGTATGCTATATATGTCGACCTGTTTTCCTGTAACTATACTCGTACTGTCCAAGTGTGTGCGTCCAATTAAACAGTAACAAACGACCACAGTAGTCTGCATCATTAACGTCTAGATACATGTGAGTGAGTGTTTGATCTTCTAGTCAACTCTTCAGAACAATCCATGCATTCGCGTACTGACACTCACATTAACACTCAAAGTCAACATTACATCCTTGTCGGGGCCTCATTACGTTTTTGGACAAGGTGACCTGTATGCCCAACACTGTGCCGGTTTTGAGTTGACCATCTACACCTATACCAGCTGTATTAACATTGTGCCTGGACGAGCTATATCACAAAATAGCACTTATTAACGTGGTGACCGAAAATCAGATCTTATCAGTCAGTCTGCATGTTTCCCATACCGTTTAATTTCCATTCTTCACCATAACCGATTGATCACAGTCTCCATCTTTCTGATTATCTTAAATGCTGTTCGTTGTGTTCAGGACCGTACAATAAAACTGCGTAGACATTTGAGCTTATGATATTTTTATCTGTATCAGATATACATATATATATATGACAAACTGTCTCTGGACACCGAACTTGACAACCGCACTGCCGAAGCTGCAGACTTCTTTGCCCGACACACATCGCGGGTTTGTGGAAGCTCAAAACTCACAACGAAGACCAAAGCCGCAGTATTTAACGCCTGCATCACCAGCACACTTCTGAATGGTAGCGAGACACGGTCAACCTATGCTAAGCAAGAAAGCAAGCTCAAAACCTTCCATCTACTGTGTCTGCGCTACACCATTGGCATTTCGTGGAAAGATAAAGTGACAAATGTCGATTTGTTCTCATGTGCTGGCCTTCAAAGCATGTATACACTGCTGGTTTGTCCATGTCCGCCACATGGAAGATAGTCGCATCCCGAAATATATCTTCTACGGACATCTGGCAGATGGCAAAAGAACTGTTGAGCGACCGCAGCTGAGATTCAAAGATGTGTGGAAGAGAGACATGAGGGCGCTTGACATAAATCCAGCAACCTGGGAGGATAAAGCTACCGATCGCACTAAGTGACGATGCTATCTGCGGCGCCACATTAGACTGGACAAATAGAAGCTCACATAACTTGCTTGTCTGTATAAGCAGAAACCTGTCTCAATTATTCCGCGTTAGAGAGCAATGGAAGCAAGAATAAAGTGTAAATCTCCATTATCTCTAAAGAAAAGAAAGTCATTGGGACGAAAACGTGTTATTTGAATTCTCGAGACGCATCTGATGGACCTGATTTGTTTGAATTATATTTACACGCGTCTTTGCTTCATTTATATCTAAAGTCACGTGCAATAAGACGCTTTCTGCATATCAAAATGGGTTGTGAGTGAAATCTCACGAAAGAAGCAATTACTCAAACTTTTTTTTAGAAAATGCACCATAAATTCCTGCGCAACGCGTGGGAAAAGTCACACAGTGTTATCTGAACACCAACGCTGAAACTACATCCACTACAATCGTCAAATTAAAGAGTCACTTAAATCGTCAAGTGCATGATAAATCATTTTGGACGGAATCAATTTTCACGAACATTATAAAATTATTTTAATATAAAAAAAATATATACAGTGCTGGCCTACATAAAAAGTGCAAGTGTGTTATATTAATTTAATTCCTTCATTTTAAAGTACTGGTTAACCTGAAAATAACTGTAATTCTTTTTCTTTACCGTGATGAATAATAATTACAATTATATGAAGGAAGATATTTTTTCTGATTCCATTTCATTGGCTGATTAGTTATACTGTGACCGTGCAGCTATTTGGGCGCAGGTCGCGGCATCAAATAGTATTGTGTAGCCGTAGCTGTGTTTACGGCGTCAATGAAAGAATGTGTGTGTGTCTGTCAGCTGACCGGGTCAGTTCAGTTAATGGTTGCCACTGGTAAATATTTTGAAGTGCGCTAACTCTTGTACGTTTCTTGGTTCAAGTCGTTACAGGTCTGTCCGCCTGAGTTGGTAATTCTTGACCTTGTTTTATTCTTCCTTCCCAGAGTTCGTTCGTACCCTTTTTTTTATGGTTAGTGAAAAGCAATGTCTTGTATAGTGGTTATATCAAAGTATCCAGCTGTAATATTCCAAGGAAAACTCAGCAATGTAGAAAAAATAAAATATAGTTTATTAACGTGATTGGAACAGCAATGTTATTGACACAATAATGAAGCACTTATTTCTTTCTTACCCAAAGTAGTGAATATCCAAAACAAAATGAAAATGGAAATCCACAGGAATAATCTATCTAATAGAGTAAAACACAAACATGTCTACTTAAAATATACTGGTCTAACTTGACAAACTTGTCAAGTTAAAAAAAAAAACTTGTCTTGATAATCTCAAAGACGAAGTTCTGTAAAAATTTTCTCGCCTAACGACTCCTAAAATGTGCACAAGCCCTGGATCCCCTCAATCGCCCACGTCTCATCTTTATATACAGCCCACTCTTTTTTCCCGCCAATTTTCACACGATGCTTTATTTTTCACTCGGCACCAAACATCAACATTTGCACACGCTCTTCTCAGCTTTTCGACCTCTTTGCACACTGTAGCGCGAGGTTATTTAAAATTATTTATTATGTAAGAGTATGCCAGTAAAGAGTTCTGACCTTACAAGTAATACCCCAGTCTTAGAAATAAGCACTGGTGTATTGTTATCATAAAAATAGTCAGACTGTGAAAACCCTGGCCCAGTTGGTAAGAAGTAGTACCAGGATTTAAGGTGTCTCCTCCCTGTGACTATCTTATGATTACTTATATTCTAGGGGATAAGTAAAATGTACATTCACTGAACCCACAAAATGGAAGAAGTGAATAAATCCTCAGGTACAGTTAAAATAGTTTAATAATTACACTAATATTCTATTTCTACTAGTTGGAAAAGAGCATACACACACACACATATATATATATATATATATATATATATATATATATATATATATATATATATATATATATATATATATATATATATATATATATATATATATATATATATATATATATATATATATATATATATATATATATATATGTATAAAAGTATTCACACAATTACTATTATTGTCTGTTTAGACTTCAAGATCTTGAATATTAAAGTTACTGCAATCTGCAATCACTGTTTTTAGTCTCTTGACTTTCAAATTAATTGTCATCAGTTGACTGAACTATGGATTTTCACTATTAGCTGTTTCTTATATCTTGGTGGTCAGTGTCTTAACTGACACTTATCTGTTCAACTTGATACTGGTGACACTGAACTGTCCTTTGCTGATATCAGACTTGGTAGACCCAACAGTAGGAATGCCAATGACCAGTTGAAGTTCACTCTTTGGGGTCCTGCACTTTTGTGGGATGGCCTCTGATGAACAACACAGGCTTCTGATACTGGACAGTCTGGTTTTAGTTATTTCATGGAACCCTCAGACTTCAGATACTGGACTTAAAAATGTTTCTGGCGATCCGCTCACAATTCATGGGTAGTGGCGAAACTCTGCCTCCAGTCTGTCTCAAACCTCTTTCGTTGTCTGTGTCTCAGTTTACCGCTACGCTTTATATACGATAGCGCGGACGTATCGGAGGGTACCGACGTCACAGCTTAAACCTAGCCTGAAAAATCCTTCCCGAACAGTGATTTCAGCCGATCTGTGCGTCGACTGAAATTTTGCCTTTCTCATTCTCGGGATATATAATATCCATATTGTTCCATCTTATCTAGTTTTATACAGCTGATAAAACTCTATCTTCCTATCCATGTAAATTCCCAAACTGTTATTTGTTGATTTTAATATTTAGAACAGAAGTGGGTTACACGCTCTTAGCGTAACTATGGGCAGCCAAAATACGTATATATCTCCGTAAATGAGAACTTCCTACCGTTCCTTCTTATATGCAGTTATACACAATCCTTCCCTGTACTGAAATGTAAAATCCTTTTCATACTGATTCCCTTCTGCTTTTATTTACCCTTGGCGATTTCCTCTGTCTGATACACATTTTGCTGATACGCCGCCATTTTGAAAGCGGTCAATCGATCGTTGACGGGTTTATAAATCTACCTGAAAACGTTTGCAATGACTTGAAACCAATTTTGCGACATAGCTCCCCCATATTTTAAGCTGGATGATATCTAGCTTAACTATTGGGTACAAGAAAATTGCAAATCGACCATTCCGAGGTTAGTTTTCCTTCCTTCTATCCTCCTCAAGCTCTGTGGGATGACGACTAAGAAAATCTGCGCTCACATTCTGTTTTCCAAGAATATATTCATCCTTTACTATCTCTCTCCTTCCTGTTTGGCTTTTCATCCAGGCTCTTACTGCTGGTGAAACGGGGTCGGTAGGTTTCCCATGAAGTTTACCTTCCTCTTTTCGTTGATAGTTGGATGTGGTTTTTCCCTCGCAAATCCTTAGGTGTTTGATTTTCGCTACGTGATTTGTTCCTTTTTTCCAGCGCATGGGGTTCAGACTGCAAATGAACCTGTGTGGGATGTTTCCTTTCCTCTCCCGTGCTAATCTCGGGAGTACCCCTGATTGCTGGTTTGCTTGTAGATTTTTGATGAAGACTCTTCCGTCGACTTTCTGAATCGACATAGGTGCACTCTGGACAGGAATTTACATACTGATTTATGTCTTCCGTAATACCTGGCCAGTAGAACTGGGTGGCTATTCTTTGTTTTGTGGCACCATTACCCAGGTGTTCACTCAAAGTTGATATGTGTCCCCAGCCTATAACCTTATTCCTATAGGTGGATGGTACAACAGTTTGACCATGACTTTTCGTCCCTCTTCCAGCTTTCCTGTACAAGAGTCCATGTTCCATATAGAAATGTCCTTTCCTTGGAGCTTTATGTGTTTTTGATAATTTGCCAAAACAATGCTTCAACGTGCTGTCTGCTTCTTGAGCCCGTTTCATTTCAGTCGAATGAAATGCTAATTTAGTGTCCCTCTCTATGTTCCTGGAGTCAGACCTGGTCTGGATTTCTGCCATAACCATAGGTTTTACAGGGTCTCCCGAGAAAACATATTTACGCCCCAACATTAGGGGGTAAAAGGGATCATCTAACACTGCTGCATTTATCTCCCCTTCCACATAGCGACAACTGACATGAATCTTTGCTATGGGTAAAGTAAGGGGTGATGTTCCTTTTAGTGGCCCTTGAATGTCTACTGTTTCTGTGGTGATTTGTTCAGGGCACACCAGAGATGCACACACGACTGCATCATAGGACAAACCTGTGTCATACATTCCTGTGACTTGTTTGCCATTCACAGTCACTATCTCCCGGGTAGGTGGGTGATGGAGCCTATTCTGACTCACAGTCAGCTCCTTCCTAACAGAAGTCCTCACCTGTAGACATGCAGCATGATGAAGGGGTTTTTTCCTCCCACATTCATCAGTGTTGTGGTTGCTCATCTTACAAAATTTGCACCACTCATCTCCCTGTTTGTAGGGTTTCTTTTCCTGAGTCTGAGGGTTCTTGTCCTTATTATCAAATCTTTGCTTGTATCTGTATGGTTGATCCATCTGGTCAAACTCGGTATTCTGCGGTGGTGGCTTATATCCTTCTACCTGCTTCCTTTTTGTTCCTACCAATTCAGCTTGAGCTGCTTGGTATCTCTCTGCACATTTTAAAATGTCTTCCAGCCTCTCTGCTCCTCGTTCCATAAGGAATTTTCTCATTTCTTGAGACATGGAATCTTTCACTTGCTCTAACATAACCATTTCTTTCAGATCCTCGTAGGTTTTCTGATACTTACCTAAACTACTCCATTTCAACAAATACGTTTCTAGCCTAGCTGAGAACTGGTTATATGTTTCTCCAGGTAGAGGTTTAGAAGTTCTAAATTTCTTCCTATATGCCTCAGAGTTCTTTTCATACCGGATCAGTAAGGCTTGCTTTAGTATTTCATAATTTTCCTGATCTTCTTTGGGGAGTTTCAGAAACACATCATATGCAATACCTCTCAATCCCTGGGATAACTTTAGACTCAATTTTTCCTTTTCCAGTCCATATGTAGAGGCTAGCCTTTCATACCTATCCAGGTACGACTCAATTGCGTCCTCCTTTTCAACAAATGGATCTAGGTGGAAGTTCATGGCCCCATTTGCTGTGTTCTGAAAAGAGCTATTCGCAGAATGAGGTGAGCTATTACCATGGGTGATAGTCCCAGCCTGAAGTTCAAGATCAAGCTGTCTCATTTTCAGCTAATGGTCTCTCTCTGCTTGTAACCTCCTTTCTTCTCTCTCAGCTTCTAATTTCTTGGCTTTTCTCTCCGCTTCTAATTTCTTGGCTTCTCTCTCCGCTTCTAATTTCTTGGCTTCTCTCTCTGCTTCTAATTCTAATTTCTTGGCTTCTCTCTCTGCTTCTAATTTCTTGGCTTCTCTCTCTGCTTCTAATTTCTTTGTTTCTCTGCTTCTAATTGCTTTGCTTCTCTCTCGGTGTACTTTTCAAATTCTGTCATGACATACCGGATCAGAGCGTCACCATCCATGCCAAGCTCTTTTCCCACCTGCAGTGTAGCAGACCTAAATTTGACCAAGTCAGCCATGATGTATCTGTAGTCTAGTAGGGCAAGCGATCTTACTCAAACTAATTTACTACAATATAATTAACTTAGTTGAAATTAAAGTTAATTAAACTGACTTAGTTGAAATTAAAGTTAATTAAACTGACTTCACCATATATGAAACAGCTTTCTTTACCTGTACTCAATGGTACTCCAAAAAAATTATTTATTTCCTACTATGTTAACTCTGTCCAAAAATTTTCAAAAAAAAATTTTCTACACAGCAGAAATAGAAAGTTGGATCAGGAATATCAAAGATATATCCCGCAGACGAGCCCCCACTGTAGCGGGAGGTTATTTAAAATTATTTATTATGTAAGAGTATGCCAGTAAAGAGTTCTGACCTTACAAGTAATACCCCAGTCTTAGAAATAAGCACTGGTGTATTGTTATCATAAAAATAATCAGACTGTGAAAACCCTGGCCCAGTTGGTAAGAAGTAGTACCAGGATTTAAGGTGTCTCCTCCCTGTGACTATCTTATGATTACTTATATTCTAGGGGATAAGTAAAATGTACATTCACTGAACCCACAAAATGGAAGAAGTGAATAAATCCTCAGGTACAGTTAAAATAGTTTAATAATTACACTAATATTCTATTTCTACTAGTTGGAAAAAAGCATACACATATATATATATATATATATATATATATATATATATATATATATATATATATATATATATATATATATATATATATATATATATATATATATATATATATATATATATATATATATATATATATATATATATATATATATATATATATATATATATATATATATATATATATATATATATATATATAAAAGTATTCACACAATTACTATTATTGTCTGTTTAGACTTCAAGATCTTGAATATTAAAGTTACTGCAATCTGCAATCACTGTTTTTAGTCTCTTGACTTTCAAATTAATTGTCATCAGTTGACTGAACTATGGATTTTCACTATTAGCTGTTTCTTATATCTTGGTGGTCAGTGTCTTAACTGACACTTATCTGTTCAACTTGATACTGCTGACACTGAACTGTCCTTTGCTGATATCAGACTTGGTAGACCCAACAGTAGGGATGCCAATGACCAGTTGAAGTTCACTCTTTGGGGTCCTGCACTTTTGTGGGATGGCCTCTGATGAACAACACAGGCTTCTGATACTGGACAGTCTGGTTTTAGTTATTTCATGGAACCCTCAGACTTCAGATACTGGACTTAAAAATGTTTCTGGCGATCCGCTCACAATTCATGGGTAGTGGCGAAACTCTACCTCCAGTCTGTCTCAAACCTCTTTCGTTGCCTGTGTCTCAGTTTACCGCTACGCTTTATATACGATAGCGCGGACGTATCGGAGGGTACCGACGTCACAGCTTAAACCTAGCCTGAAAAATCCTTCCCGAACAGTGATTTCAGCCGATCTGTGCGTCGACTGAAATTTTGCCTTTCTCATTCTCGGCATATATAATATCCATATTGTTCCATCTTATCTAGTTTTATACAGCTGATAAAACTCTATCTTCCTATCCATGTAAATTCCCAAACTGTTATTTGTTGATTTTACTATTTAGAACAGAATTGGGTTACACGCTTTTAGCGTAACTGTGGGCAGCCGAAATACGCATATATCTCCGTAAATGAGAACTTCCTACCGTTCCTTCTTATATGCAGTTATACACAATCCTTCCCTGTACTGAAATGTAAAATCCTTTTCATACTGATTCCCTTCTGCTTTTATTTACCCTTGGCGATTTCCTCTGTCTGATACACATTTCGCTGATACGCCGCCTATTTGAAAGCGGTCAATCGATCGTTGACGGGTTTATAAATCTACCTGAAAACGTTTGCAATGACTTGAAACCAATTTTGCGACACACACGACATTCTGTTATTTCGACTTTAGCAACGAAAAAAAAAACCATGACTTGCAACTTCTCTTAAATTTTTCCATTCAATAAACAGGCACTTACTATCTTGTTGTTCTGGGACAGCTTTCCCGAAGCCGTGAACTTGTCATGACACTGTATTTTGTGCACAAATGTCTTAACTGCTTTTAACGTTGTTATTATCATTATATGTAGTTTTTAACACGTATTAATTGTAGTGTATGCCAAGCGGTCACACAAGTCCTGGGGCCACAAAAATGTATCCCATGTGGAGACATTTTCGTCCTATCAACTAAAAAAATCAAGTCCTTAACATACATACTGGGGCAAAATATGAAATGGGGGCATATATTTATGAAGCAATTGGCAATGGACAATTGTTGAGAAAACTTTTTGTTACTGGTATAAGTCATTGACTGGGGGCATATATTTAGGAGCCAAAATGAGGAAAAAAAAACTACAACGTCTCAGTATACATGTGAGCCAAAAAAATTTAAAAAAAATTTTCAAGATGTCAGTATACATGTGAGCCAAAAAAAAATTTAAAAAAATTTTCAAGATCTCAGTATACATGTGAGCCACAAAAAATTTAAAAAAAAATTTTCAAGATGTCAGTAATACATGTGAGCCAAAAAAAAATAAAAAAAATTCTTCAAGATCTCAGTATACCTGTAAGCTAACTTAAAAATGTATTACAAGATCTCAGTATACCTGTAAGCTAACTTAAAAATGTATTACAAGATCTCAGTATACCTGTAAGCTAACTTAAAAATGTATTACAAGATCTCAATATACATGTGAGCAGAAAAAAAGGAAAAAAAAATTATTATTTCTTAAAAGGAGTGATCTAGTAGTTTCATATTGCCGAAAACGGGGGAGACATACAAGTTGTTTATACACTATATCATTAAACAGTGGTCGGCCTCTCTTTCGTTTTCCTTCAGGGGTCCAAAGCATAGCTGTTCTTGTGATGGCATCGGGGTCTCTTCTGAGGACATGACCAACCCAGCTCCAGCGTCTGCCAGCTATGATGGTATGCATGTCCTCTTGCTTGCTACGAGTAAGCAGATCTTGGTTGGTGATGGTATTCGGCCAAAAGATTCGGTGAACGAACGAACGAACGAACTTTATTTTCAAAGGGTTCAGAATTGGGCACGCAGGCCCGTCTGACATTCTGCCCTTCCTCTCTCTCTCATCATGTATACTGTGATGCTGCACCGTAATTCTGTCTTTCAACAGGCCCAATTCTGTTCTTCCATTTTGGGTTTTCACCATTCGTCTTCACTTTGTAACTATATGTGGTTACCATGTTTCTGCTCATTTAATCATAATTATAGAAATGGCAAATGACAACATAAATCCAGAAGTCATAGCCACATACAAATCTATCGAAGTACAATGCTATACTATCATCATATGTAATGGATGGACATGACCAAATTTATTAACGTCTTTATACGTAATCTGACAATAGAAATATATTATCTATCAAAAAGGGATTCCATCTCTGGAACAAAAGGATGCTGTATCCCGAAGGTCACAACGTAAGCATCATCCAAAAAGTAAGTAATGGCAACATATGGCATCATCAAGGTTCTCTCAAACGCTGCGTACCTGGTACTAGTTTGCACTGAGAACAATATAAATGACACAATTAGTAACATGATATAATTTACTATAGTAAATACAAAATTTATACATATTACATGTGGCCGTTTTAATTTTTTGTTGTTGACCTTTATATTATGTCAATCCAGCCCTCTCTGTTACACCAAAGATGGTAACAGGGAAAGAAAATGATTACTTTACAACTATAATGTGAAAACACATGTGTCTGTTATGATGTTAAAGAACAGACCTAAATCTAGAAATGTATCAGGACATCAAGGGCACAAGACTTAAGTGGACCAAACCATAGCTAACAATTGTCTAGAACCAAATAGTTCCTTTCTAGCTGCCGCATTTAATTTCCTAGAGATATATATCACAGGATGTTGCAGTCAAATTATGCTCGCGTAGAGTAGACAGTAATTCCTGTAAACCCAAATAGTGATCTTTCCACGTATTACTGAAAAGACAGATGTCGTCTAAGTAAGCGATGACATCTGAACGATCTGAAAAAATTCGACGCATCATGCGTACGAAAGTAGCTGGAGCGTTCATAAGTCCGAAAGGCATACAATTCCACTGAAACAAACCCTTGGGTGTTGAGAAAGTAGTGAGAGGTTTGGCGCGTTCACTTAACGGAACTTGCCAATAACCTTTCGACAAGTCGAGTTTAGTAAAGAATCGAGAGTTAGAAAGTCTAATAAGTAGCTCTTCTAATAAAGGCATAGGTTAAACATCGAACTTCGTAACTTGGTTCAATTTGCGATAATCGACGAAAAGACGTATGTTATTGTCTTTCGTTCGAACAATAACCATCGACGAAGAGTATGCTGAAGTGGATGGTTCAATTATTTTCAATTGAATCATTTCATCCAACTCTTTCTCGACCTGTGTTTAAAAATGAATAGGTATAGGGTATGGTCTTACTCTGATCGGATTATGATCAGTCAGTATGATGTCATGTTTAATGACATGTGTGTGTCCAGGAATGTCGGTAAGGACATCCTGAAATGATTATAGCAAAGAAGATACTTGTTGCTGTTCATCCATAGACAAATTAGGAGAAACAGTAACGTTTTCCCATGATTCCATAGAATGAAGTGGAATCACTGGAAGAGGAAGATTAACATCCGAAAAAGTAGTTTCCTCATCCTGTATAACTGACAAGGATGAGTAATGTCCCTGTGGGACTGGAGAATCGTCCGTCGCCTAAAAATTGGCTGCAAATAGTCTGGTCGCTCATGGAATTCCGTAAGCATATTTATATGGAAGGTTTTATGCCTTCCATCAATATCGACAACATAGTCGACATAGGAAATTTTCGAGACTATTACATATGGACCTTTCCATGCAATGAAAAGTCTGTTCTCCCTAGAAGGAAGTAAGACAAAAGCTTTGTCTCCCGGACAAAGTTGACTAAGCGTCTCTTCTTATTAGCGAATTGCCTTGCCTTTTCTTTGGCAAATTCGGAAGATGAAGTTGCTAGCTTGCATGCTTCGATAATCTTATGCCTGAGAGCAATGACATACTCATATGAATATTTTGTGTCATTGTCAATATTATCGGCAGTTATCAAATCGTGTAGCAAGGACATAGGGCCGAGCGGTTGCGCGCCAAAGACAAGTTCAAAAGGAGAAAAGCCTGTATGCTCGTTGGGGACCTCTCTATAGGCAAAGAGAGCCGCGGTAACAAACCCTGTCCCAATCCTGAGGATGATCCTCAGTAATCTTACCAAGTAAGTTCTTAAGTGTTCTATTAAGACGTTCAACTAACCCGTTAGACATTGGGTGATAAATACTACTGAGAGACCTTTTAATATCTAGGATAGACATCACCTGCGACATAGTGTCTGATATCAATTGGGTACCGTGGTCTGACAATATTTCTCTGGGAAAACCCAAACGAGAAAATATAAGGCAACGAGCGTCTGCAATATCGGCAGTAGATATGCTCTTTAGAGGTATAGCCTCTGGCCAACGACAGCACATGTCAACGCATGTTAGGATGAATTGATGTCCTCTGGCTGACTTAATCTTAAAAGGGCCAATAATATCTATTGCCATCTTTTGAAACGGCCGAATAGGAATGTCTGCAGCCTGAATAGGTGCTGCATGTCGTGGACCTCTAGACTTGACTTCTTGACAAATCTTGCAAGATCGGCAAAAAATTCGTATGTCTTTGTTTACGAATGGCCAAAAGAAAGCCGCCAGAACTCTCGACTTAGTGGGAGAAAAACCCATGAGTAGCACACCGAGAATCGTGTGCATGTTGAAGAATTAAGGCTCTCATACTTTTGGGCACGAGAATCTGAGAATGCATAGACGAGTCTGAGAGTTGTACCATACGCACTAGTATACCATTCTTCATAGTGATATACGATTTGCGATTTGTATTCTTATTCGGATCACCGTTTTTAGCGAGAAGAAAGTATTTATTTAAAGAAGGATCTTCTCCTTGCATTTTCACAAACGAGTCATGCGAAATCACCAAATGATCATCTTGTCTACAAACTTCCTTACCATCAGTACGTGAAGTTGAAGGAATAAGAGCTTGTGCTCTTGTTACAGCTGCTTTGGGTTTTTGGATATTATTTTCTTCCCAGGCAGCAATTTGCTGCGGGGTGCATTCCTTAACCCCGTGAATACGACCGATTATAAGATCCGCAATAGGATTAGGTAAAAGACACGCGTGAACATCTCCCGTAAAAAAGGGAGTAGCCATGTGAATAATAGCAGTAGGATACTTCTCCAAAGTGCCACCAAATGTCACACATTTGACCACTTTTCCTGTGGCACAGCAAGAATCTATCAGAGACTGCCTAACACCGATAGTGGTGCATCCAGAATCAATAAGTACTGAAACTGGATTATCATTCACTAGACCTTTATGAAAGATGAGAGATCCTCTCCCGTCATGCGCAGCTGTAGCAGGAAGTGCGGGAAGAGGATGACCAAAAATTAAGGTCGATACAGTAGAAGGCTCGAACAATGTTGAGCATTGGGGGCATTTGGCTGCTCTCACAAAATCGAAAGCAGAACCAGTAATAGCATTAGAGTTCCTACTATCGTTTACTTGACTACAGGCTTCCTGAGACTCATGTTGTGTAGAGTTTGCCTGTTGATAATATTTTCTTTTGTTATGTCTAGGTCTTCCGCGATTATCATTTTCCCTGTAATTGTCATTATATTGCCTACTGTAATCATTATTCTGGTTTAAATCACCGTTTCCATAACCACCATCGTAATATTCATGACGGCGAGGATAATTATCTCGAGAAGAAAAGCTCGGATAGTTTTTATTGTGATAACCTTTGCGAAAGTGTCTATAATTATTACCCCCAAAATTACGAGGACTATCAGCTCGTCTCCAGTTCTTTGAAGAAGGACCATTATATGATGAATTACTTTGATTCTGAGTGTAATTCTGATTATTTTTCTTTAAAATTTTGTTGAGCACCTTTAAATTTACGATTGGAATTAGGGCCATATGGTGTTGCTGAAGCAACTGGCAACCCTTCTTTCACTTTAGAATTACTAACCGTAGCATGGGGATGCGCAGTGACGTACTGGCAACAGTATTCCTCCATGTCTTTTATGTTTTTAGGTTTACGCTCATGAAGAAAAGCAAGAAAATATTCGTTGACAGATGACATAACTTTGTCTCGAAGTAATAAGTCCATTAGGCCTTCATATGTTTTCTCAGCTTTAGACAGCTCAATCCAACGCGTGAATGTAAGACGTATCTTCGTAATAAAGTCAGAGAAACGTGCTCCATTTTCTGGCAACATTGTCTTAAAACGAAGACGATAATCTTCTTCTTTTAGTTGATATCGTTCAAGCAATGCTGCTCTGACAACATCATAGTTAGTCCTGTCATGTTCCTCTATTGCCATAAGAGTAGTTATTGGTTCACCTGTAAAAAATTGCATCAGTTCTTTGGCATAATGTTCCTTTTTTATCTTATGCGTATCGCATAAAAATTGAAATCTATCCAGGTAATCCGTTATGTCGTCCTTTAGAGGATTGAAAAGAGGTAATTTAAGCTTATTTACAATCTCCTTTGTCGTACTCGAAGTTGCTTGAGAAGCACCCATATTCGTCAATTTTAATTTCTCTAACTCCAAAGTTAAGAGTTTCTCATCATGTTCCATTTCTGTTTCTCTCTTCTTTCCTCGGCTTCTCTGTCTAATCTTTTATTTTCCATTTCAATTTTCTTTTTCCTCTCATCAGCTTCTGCTTCTCTTTTTTGTTTTTTCTCCTCTGCTTTTTGCGCCTTGTCATATAGAGCAAGAGCAAATTCTTCTAACTTTTCACCTGTCTTCCCAAGGGCTTTCCCTTGCTCAATAAAGAAGTCTAGTGTAGACATTCTGTCTAACTATGTGAGATCAGACCTGAAAAATAAACTGCCTTATCCCACTTCTATGGGAGACAAGTCTGTAATACTTCACTTTATTTCACTCTCTTTGAGAGACAAGTCTTAGTGAAAGACCTTGTATATTTACCTTGTTTCTCTATAATATTGTCACCATCAATAACCTCTATCTGAAAAGTGTATCATATAAATAATAATAATAATCCCTGACCAAGTATATAAGTATAGACTGTGTATGACAACAATATATATAATATCAGTTAACGAAGACAAGCATATAAACAAACGAAAACATTCGCAGAAGTGAAAAAATTATAAGGCGAAACTAAGGAAAAAATAATCACAAAGCATGTGATGATAACTGCGATACGTAAACAAAACAAATGACACCACAGTGTATAAACATAAAGGTGTATAGAAATAAACAATAGAAAAGAGTAGGCAGACAAATACAAACAAATCAAATCAAAACCAAAGAACAGAGAAAATATGACAACAACAACGAAAAGGTACACTTCGTCACAACTAAACGTAAATAGCAACAAATGTCGCTTGCAAATTCCACAAAGGGAGATTTGCACGGTCCCTAAAGAACACTGTTATAAGACCTCTGTCACGTGGTATACCCTATAACAGACGCCGCCCAACCAAGAAACCCGCAGAAATACACACACTAATACCACAAGCAATGTAAACAAATAGCTTATAATAGAATGTGTTACAAAGAAGGCTTACCTACACACAATATAATGGCATAGTTTCCGAAAATAAACTGCCACTTATCTTAAAGTAACTTCCTGGCCTTTTTGTCAACACAGAAGTGCAATGCAAGAACAGCACTGATTGGTTGATTCACCGTCGATGGTCACCTCACGACGACAATATGAAGTGGTCTTCCTACTCACAGTTACCACGTCCTTCTTGACAAGCAGTTGAGACCAGATGATCCAACACTGAATAGTCTGCAAACTGTAAAATGTAAACGCCAGCCGAATGTTTACAATGATAGCTTGCCAGAGTAGAACTCCTATAGTAGAACCGTCACTTCACTTCTATAGCAGTTGTGGTCCAAGTAGCAATAACATGAAGATGCTAACGCCAGTTCCCGTAGCAGCTGTGGTCCATGTAGCACTATTATAGCAACGCTAACGTCCGTATTTATCAGTCTGGGTCAGCAGTCGTTGACCTATTTACCAATGTTCTGTGTAGTAGAAAACCCCAAAATCTGGCCCACCAGAAATGTAAAGTTCAGATTTGTATAGGTCGATTTTCATACAGCAGAAATATTACTGACTGGTATAGGTACCAATGTTATGGACTTGTGTGTTGACGATCTGCTTATGTATTACTGCCACTAACACGTAACAAGGCTTGCCTCGCTCCAGTACAGTGTTAAGTTGTCCAGGTCAGGTTGCCAACTATTGGGGCGCTGACAAGGGGGATGTTGACACTAACTCAGACACCATGTATGGCTGTAAATGTGTAGTACTGGAGATGTGGAGGTGCTGACATCATGTGTGAGTGTAGGATACAGAAGACGTGAAGATGTATATGATTCAGAGACTACACAATACATCCATCTATCCACATGAAGAAGTCAATGACGTGTTGTGAACGACTGGTCACGTTACAAGCATTTAATATCGGACATAGACGACGTTACACTCACGGTCACTTCACAAGGTTGCAGCATAGTTCATGGTAATATTAATAAAGATGGTGATGACATCTAGCATTCAAACATATAGAGCATCTATTACAACAGGACATTAACGGCCTGTCAGTTCGATGTTCTAGTTGTAATCTCATCCAGTTATGACTGAGTGAACACGTCAGTTTCCCTGTAGACTAGCCGCACAGCAAAAGGCGGGCTTTCAAATATGCCTAACAATAACAATAAGGCTGCAATACAATTGGCATAATACGCCACGTACATCTTCTCTTGCTGAAAAATATTGGCCAAAATGGCGGGCCTCTATCTGTAACCAGCTATGTATTCCTCAAGTATGCCATACTCACAGCCAAGTAGCCTTACAATGTTCTGCATACGATGCGTACAGAGTAATAATAAAGTCTGTATTACCTTTAACAGAATCCAGGAATACACAATTACCAAATGTCGTCATCCATCGACGAACAGAATATCTTTGGGGAAAACACTGACATTACAGTCACATCACAGGCTTAACTTCCCCAAGATAAGGTAGAGAAGAACTATGGACATCTAGTCCATCAGAACCCAAGATCTCAACTCCCCCACGGAAGTCTATCAGTTTTTTTCTCAAAAACTCTGCGCATGAGCAGACAGCCCCGAACTGACTACTTCTAACCTTGTCTTAAGACAGGTGAACAACAATGAACGAAACAAAGAGGAGATAATCCCTAATCAACCTGTCACAGCAAAGTTAATACTCAGTTCTCTAACTTTGATCATACAAAATAATATCAAATAGATTGACATTTATAACCCCGTCAAAAGCGACAGCAACAGAAGTACATACTTTTTATATTATTAACATGTTCATCCAGTGTAGATATAAATGTAAACATATTGACTCTAAAAGAAATGCAAATTTTAAACCATTTCAACTAATGTAAAGGTAAATATAAATTTATTCAACCTAAATGTAATGAATGTTTTTCCGCTCAATGGGATTACTTTTACTTCTCAGCGAGGGTAACAGTTCTGAGATACAGGGGATGGTAAAATAGGAATAGGGGGACACACAAGTATGTGTCGGAAAACGCAATGCTCAAGAGGGTATTTGTTCTTTACTTTTGTAATACTTATACGGGGTACAAACTGAGAGTACTATCTCTGGAACAAGTGAGGGTATAAGTGGCCTGAAGTCGACTCTAGACACCATCTTTAGACGGTTCTTAGAGACGCGGGACCAGCTTGGTAGTTATTCGCTGACACTTCTTGGAACGTTTTACATCTTTCAAACCTGACCAGTGACTAGTGTGATCCAGTCATCTATCTGCAAAGAATCAATCATCAGCTGGAGTAGAACCTCATTCGCAGCTATGTAGAAACATGAAAGCTGCCAAGTGAACTCTTAACCAATACTCCATAACATCACTCGATGGTGACTATTGTTTGTTAAAGAATTATTCAATTTTTAAACTGTTAACTTTAATTGATTATTACATTTGTTACGTGTATAAAGACACACTTAAAGTTGATTTAATCATTTTTAATGTACTACTTATGTGGGAGCCGCGGTAGCATAGTGGTTAGTGCACTGGCTTCCTAGGTCAGTGGTCTATGGTTCGATCCCCAGATGAGGTGGGATTATTTTAGGTGGCAAACCGCTCCTGGGTCGACCCAGCCCCAAATGGGTACCACAGCAACTCTGGGAAGGTTAAGGCGACCGGCGTGATGCTGATCAAATCACCACTGGTGTGCCTACGGTCAAGAAAATATGGGCCTAACACCATATTCCCAATATGCCTCAATGGGCGTGTAACGGGATACTTTACCTTTTTCTTTACATCTGTATGTCTCAAACAATTACTTAAATGCACTTAAACAGAGCTATAAAATAATAAGTGCAATTTCGCTGAATTAAATCAGCTGGGGGCTTGAACGAGCTAATGAATTATAAGAAAACCTTATCCTTCACAAAGGTTGACGGCAGATATTAAAGTTAATATTTTCTCAGCCTCATGCATCATTGTTATCGCTTTTCTGAATATCTTGTGAATCTCCCTTGAGGAAGAAGCATCATTATCCTTCTACTCACATCTTTGCCAAGAGTAATCTTGTGCTAAGGTAGACACCTTTGAAGACCCACGTTAGTTACACTTGAGTTTATGTCACTGTTGGACCACTACTGCAGAGCTAAGGGGAGGCAATCCGTGACAAGGTGCCACAGATAAATTCCCTTGTGTCGGTTTTTTTTTTCTTTTTTCTTAAGCAAAATATGCCCGATAAAAGTTTTAATAAACGGTATTTCTATTTATGGAAATTTTCGGTCACTGAGACCAACAAATATATAAATGTATTCCACGACAACGTAGAGTTTTTGAAGAAATCCTGGAGAAATGGTCAACACTTTAACTACCTTCATGTGACAGGATACATCATTTTAAACGTTAACCTCTATCATAACTGATTGCATAGATTTCCAGAGCCAGGGCCTCAGTGAATCGTTGGAAGTGAATGGTAGTGGCACTTATTACCAGGAATAATGTCGTATCTGCCATATTTGGCCATCTATGATCTACGATAGAGCGATTTCTGTCTTCGAAGTTTAATTTGTCAATGCACAAGTCGAAACGAACAAAAGAATGTTCAACCGGACGAGTTGTCAACATATTAAAATCGTTGGTGTAAGTTTAAGTTCGTTTTCTTTATTTGCTTTTATTTTTAAGAGTCCTCCTTTCCTTTTTCTTGCAGGCAAAATGCATAAAGTGATGTGTTCAATTGGTGAAGACAATTTTTATATAGATTTTGGACGTCTGGATGTATGACAGTCATCGTTTCCTCTATGAGTTTTCGATCAGGTCTAATCCAATACCATAATTACCGCTGCAAGTACGTCGGTGGGTCGGTCACATCATGCACGCCGTCATTTGTGCAATTTTCTATTTTCGAGAGAGTACATTAACTTTCAACCACAGCTAAGGGGTGCAACTGTGGTGTATTGTTTCTCCTATATGTACTCTCCCGATAATAGAAAAGTGCACAAATGACGGTGAGCATGAACAGTTTGATTATGGAAAGAAACCAACAACACAATGGATAAACAGTACATGAACTGGAGACAGGAAGGTGCGGAGATGCAGATTAAATCAACAGACAATCAAGATACTCTTCAGTCCAGTTTCATTCGGGAAACGAATGTAACTCATCATTTTCTTAAAAATAGCCTTAAAATGTAAGTTTTTGATCGTTTCTTGAAGATAAAATTGTAATTTAAAGTATTGCAGACTTATTATTATGGATCAAAATGATACGATGGCTGCAAAACGAGATACAGATGCTAAAAGGAAGAGCCGATTGCGTCATTCACAACGAGCGTTTATTGGAAAGATGCTCATATTAGGCGGTTACTTCCGTCAAACTTCAAACGTTGTTCTCAGAGGCAGTAAGTCGACCAGGGCAAGATTTAAAAAAAAATGCACCAACAATTAAGACACATGTTGTCATAAAAGAATAGTCAGTTATTTAGTCAATTTACGGTCCATTAGATCATTATCACTGCTCCACATGTCATTTAGGAAGGTTACTCCATGTCTTCATATTTAATACATCCATGTAATTTTCACTACAAATATCTAATGACGGTCGCCTGCAATGAAATGACCACAGTAGTAATACACGTAACAGAAACAACACACTATAGTTAAAAACCTGTCAATTTTGACTGCTTATTGTTATTTTTGAATATAATTTCTCTGTACTTTTGTTAATGGAACTTGGAGGAAACATATAGTCCGAGAGTTGTGGTCAAATGTCTAAGGCTAGTACTCGGGGGTGTCTGGTCGAATCTTCTAAACAATATTTCTCCCAGTTTAGAGGTCATGTACGTTTCTGCTAAAATTATTCTTACTAACGAGACAGCTATCCATATATATAAATATATAAATATAAAAATATAAATATAAATATATAAATATAAATAAATATATAAATATATAAATAAATATAAATATAAATAAATATAAATAAATAAATATAGATATAAATATAAATAAATAGCTATCCATATATATATAAATATATAAATATATAAATATAAATATAAATAAAAAATAATATATAAATATATATAATATAAATATATAATATAAATAAATAAATATAATAAATATATATATATATATATATATATATATATATATATATATATATATATATATATATATATATATACTATATATATATATATATATATATATATATATATATATATATATATATATATGTATATATATATATATATATATATATATATATATATATATATATATATATATATATATATATATATATATATATATATATATATATATATATATATATATATATATATATATATATATATATATATATATATATATATATATATATATATATATATATATATATATATATATATATATATATATATATATATATATATATATATATATATAATATATATATATATATATATATATATATATATATATATATATATATATATATATATGATGTGTGTGTAAGTGTGAGTTGTGCGTGTGTGTGTGTTATTGCTTAAAGCTTTTTGCATTTCAGTTGAAGAGGGCAAAGGTGAAACGCTGAACAGATATTATGATAGGGAATGTAAATGCATAAATTACAATTAAGGGTGATATTACGATGGTGTCATTAGATCCTTAACACCCACCGTAAGCATATGTTCATAGGCTCTACTAGGGTAAACCTGAACACAGTACTCATTGATACTTGCATATGCGTAAGTCATCGAATAACACGCTGTGTACAACAGTACCACAATTTATTTGACGACACAAGTGATGAGATTCACAGAACATCTACAGCAACAATAATCTCCTCTGGTCGGTCAAACATAAACCAGACACTCATGGGTGGGATATCTACGCTTCCGCACCAACGCCCATACTGAAATACTTTTCTCGGTTTTCATATATCACTAGAGCACTTAATCTAAATCACTTAACTGACGGAATCACATAGAAACGGCTCCTTTACCATTTCCACAATTCTGCTTGAAACCACATCCTTACACATCCAAATCTCTCTGCTGATTGCCCCAAAATCTCCCTATCCCAGCAGACTAACTGTTAACTCACTCACTCACACATATACTGCGAGTGACCATACCTCTCTCGGCCAACCATATCAATAAACCTTAACAACAGTGAACACAACAAACTCACAACAATAAATAACCCATACTCCTTCCTATTCCCTACCCACAATATTCCCAGTTACTGCTGTTACACAGCATGTGTGTTGCCTACTTTCTTTAATGGTTACTGGCCTGTCGGGCTTACTGTCTGTGGCCGACGTATCTTTAGATAATAAGTTTTACGAATGATTAGTGGGCCGGTATTGTGTTGGCATATAATATTACAATGGGTCAAGACTGTGCGACCAAACCGAAGAGAAAGTAGACACTGGACTCGTAGGGTACAGTTTGTAACGAGACATCATTTAATGGGTACAGACTTGAATATGTTGACGAAGCGATATAGGCAATCATTATTTGAAATAAATATTCAGTCAAATTATAGTTCATGGCAGGAGAATGTACATTGTCACTAATGGTCAACATGGACATTGACTGACTTCACTAGCCGTTACCACATGAAAGTTAAGGAAGTTCTACGTCAACGAAGTTGTAGGATGCATAGGTTTACAAAAATAACCATGTAAAAAGCGTTTAGCATCAATATATTTAATGACGATGCAATAACATTCCCTAGCGTTATATTGACACACTAGCAACAGACTCCACTGGTCAGTTGAAGCTCTGCAATAAACGGTGCTGGAGGAACATATATCTGAGGCTAGATACAATAAGCCGATTACGGCTGAATATTAATAATATATTCTTCTTGGCACGTCGGGCACAAGGGAAGTAACATCATCTCACAGATGATTATAATTATAACATGGCCGTGTCCTCTCTAGACTTTGGATAAGATCCCGGGCCAAACAAAACGTCTGTTCATCACAATGGATTTTCGGATCTGCCTCCAGTATGTTTGCTGGATAGCAACAAATCGCCGCGAAAAACCTCGTCATACCCGTTTACAAATGGTGCACGGTCGTACGCAAATAATTAAATAAAATTAACCTAGATGTGCTAAAATGTTCGTCGACAAAATACTAGACTCACATGTGAGGATCTCTAACATGTAACTCCCCCGCTAAAATAACTTAACAATGTGTCTTTAAATTATGTTGTTGTATACGTTATGGACATTGTTAGCGCTGCAGAGAAATGTGAAAGTTTTCTATTACAAATGTAAATACAGTCACCATACTTCTAATGTTTGTAACATTGTTGTTCTCCAGTCGAATATAACTGGTTTACTCCAATTGAAGAAGATGAGAACAGATTAACCAGGGGATCAGCACAGTTCGTGACAGAAGTGGAATCTCCCCCTAAAGGAAGTGGCTGTTCGATAACCCCAACACAAGGGGAAGCTGTCTTCACCAGGTAAGTGCTTGAAATACATGATGCTGATAATATGCGACAGCTTAATTCTTTTAGGCTATACTAAAAATATTACGCATCGCTAAAACAGGTAATACTGACGTAGCAACGAAAATGCAGAGATGATCGTATATGCTTGCGTCAGGGAATGAACATGGCTGTCTAGTAAATTTTACTATACTAAGACACATGTATGCACTGAAGTCTATGATTGTGTGATTTGATTGAATGGTCAGTCACTTTTTTCCGAGTGGTCTGCCCTGTCTTGTTCACTATTTTTGTCTACGCCCACTTTTTTTTGTCTTATAGCTCCTAATAGCGCTATTTCTGGCATTGGTCATATCACTCTTACGTTGGACAGGTTAAATTCCACTCCTTAGCACGTGGACAGCGGCATCTAGCTATAGGTCCTTTTATTCTACGTTTCTTGTAGAGAACGGTTATTTCCTTGTTTCTTTGAGTTACAGAGAAGTTACAGACCCTTTTTTGTTCCGCCCTCGACGCATGAACACGGAGGAACTGCCTTGCGGCTACGTCCTTTTCGGTTTTTTGAGTTCCGCCCGGGAATCGACCCCATCCCGCTGAGTTTATTTCATCTAGTGCACATGCAAAAGCTACCTGCAGACTTTATCTTGCTATTTAAGCAAGAGGTATTTATCACACAACAAGAGAAATCCATACTAGAATTGCTTTGGCAGCTAGCGCCTTCAATAGATTATCTAACATTTGGAAATTACGATCATTGAATATACATACCAAGCTTCGTCTGTTTAATTCAAATGTTATCTCAGTGTTAACATACGGCTGTGAGAGTTGGAAAATAACAAAATCATTGGAGAACAAGCTGAATACATTCGAGAACAAATGTCTTAGAAAACTCATGAACATCAGTTGGAAAGAATTCAAGACTAATCGACAAATAAGAGAAGACTCTAGGCAGAAATATGTCTCCGACTATATAAGGAAAAGACGATGGTCATATATCGGTCATGTCCTACGAATGCAAAACAACAGAATACCACTACAGGCGCTCACTTGGGTTCCTGAGGGTAAGCGGAAAAAAGGAAGACCAAAAGAAACACTCAGAAGAACAATAATAAGAGAAGGAAGAACGTTGGGCCTAAATAATGTGCAAGAGCTAAGAGGAGTGGCGTCACAACGAACAACCTGGAGAGCACTGGTTTCTGCCTTATGCGCCGTGTTTGGCGCTTAAAGAATTTATTATTATTATTATTATTATTTATCACTCAGTACCACTGTCACTGGAGGAATTCTACCATTGAAAAAAAGTAATACTCCTGCGCACAGAACATAACAGTAATGAGTGCAGGAATTCATTCTGTATTCGGTAAGCACGATTACTTATTTAATGCATTGGGGTTTTAACTTAATCGAACAGAATCGCGATCCATGTTACTTTAATTCATCATTAACATATACATATTTTTTCCTTAAGATAATTTTGTTTTCGTGACCGGGATATGCAGAATTTTATTGAGTGAACCACCATCCATAATCACTAAGTGTTAGCCAGGCGCGGGATTCCTTGAGTTAGAAAGAGTGAGCCGGTGTAAAGTTAATTGTTACCAAGTTTTTTTTTTCACTTGGTTGTGTGTATAATATCGATGTAAAAAGTTGTTTTGCTCTTTGATACATATTGTGTATACGCTCAACACTATTTGGGTAACTCAGTCAGGGAGGTAAATTATTACATGGGCCACTTATGAGTATCATGGGGTGTTGGGATAGTTAAGCGTGGACACTTTTTAACTAGAGTGTGTGAGACCAGGCATGTGTGTGTGTGTGTGAAAATACTTCGCTGTGGGTCGCCTTAGGCACTACGCGCACAGACACGGCGCTGGCCAGCGAACCCGTGGCTGGATTTACCTGTGTGAACTTGCAGGCTAACTAAAGCGAAGAGGGCGAGTGAGAGAAGGTTTTTTTCTGATTTGGTAAGATTAGAGAGTGAATGAGACTTGGAATTTGTTTTGTTAACAACAGTAGGATGGCTGTTACAGTGGTTACAGAGATTTTGATTTGTTTGTGTATTTTCAGAGCGTGGTCTTAGCCTGGTACTGTGCTTCCTTGCTTGGGCACTTTGGAACTTTAAGATTATATTCGGCACTTCCTGATAAGTTGCCATATCAAGTTTATCTCAACTGCAATTATATTACAAATAACCACCTAATATTGATCTCGCGGCAAACCAGTTCATTCTGCCATTATACAGCATACAATGTTGTATTCTTGGAATTACTTATATATATATATATATATATATATATATATATATATATATATATATATATATATATATATATATATATATATATATATATATATATATATATATATATATATATATATATATATATATATATATATATATATATATATTATATATATATATATATATATATATATATATATATATATATATATATATATATATATATATATATATATATATATATATATATATATATATATATATATATATATAGTGTTTCCGGCAGAATCACTACCAATAACAAATGTCAATATTTCTTATACTAATAATAGCAGACAGACCGGATTTTGATTTTCTGTTAGGCAACCTCATTAAATTTCAGTAGCAACTCACCAAGTTTCAGTAGATCTCCACATTAGCGCCTTTAGTGGCTCGAAGTATGTCAAGACGGTATTATATATCTCTCCACTTGTTTTGCAGCATCTGAGGTGTGACGGATGCACAAGCGTCAATTATTCGCTGCCGAAGATTATCCATTCCCTGCACCGGAGTTTGATAGACACAGCTTTTTACGTATCCACAAAGAAAGAAATCTTAGGGGGTCAAATCTGGTGATCTTGGTGGCCAATCAATGGGACCTAATCTTCGAATCCATCTGTCTGGAAATTGTTGATGAAGGTAGTTTCTTACTTCATTGGCATAGTGTGGAGGTGCTCCATCTTGCTGGAATATTAATCCTTCTGGTATCCTAGGAACTGCAATATTTTGCAGCATGTTTAGGTATGTTGCTCCTCTGACTGTGGCTTCGGCGAAGACAAATGGCCCGATCACACAATTCGAGGTTAAGGCACACCACACGTTAAGTTTAGGGCTGTCTCGCTCATGCTTCATTACGACATGTGGGTTTTCATTTCCCCATATCCTACAGTTATGCCGGTGAACTTTGCCACCAGTGTGTAAGGTCGCTTCATTAAAGAAAACCACACGATTGAGAAATTCATTGTCATCATCGAGGTGACATAGCATATATATTAGACCAAGCTAAATTGGTCACAGATAAACGAAAGAGAAAAATACAAATATTTATGTATGGTTATATGTATACAGCACTGGGTAAAGGGAGAAAAAAATAGTCGCCACAAAAGTTATGTTTCTGATTAGGGTACCCATTCACGATGACTGAGGTTTATGTCCTAATTCTAATCACTGACTGGTATGACACAATATCTTTGAATGTTTGGTAGTTTCTAAAAAAGCACTTATCATGAATGTTGTTGCTGCTGTATGACTTCACAATATCTCTGCAAGCTTTCTCCCCCCTGGCCAAGTTGCTGGAATAGTTCGTAGCAAGTACTGCAAGGTTTCACTACACGACTGCGAGTTCACCTGCGTTCGTCACCACAAGGGAGCTAGGTGATACACACAAAGGATCAATCTATTTAGCTTTCTGGTTAGAGGCATTAATTTGTCCTGAGTGTGGTCCATAAACCAGGCTCAGATATCAGTCATATTATTACATAAATGACATGGACCAATGTTGAGCGTCATTCTTCGAGCTGCAAACAGATGATATTAATAGGGTAGGGGCATACATATATCATCAACTGTTGTAAAGGCATACAAAGATCATACAACATTAAATACATGAATGCGATAAAATATATAACCCTTAAATAAAAGAGGCGGGCAGGGTGTGCAAATGCATTCTGTGAAACAACCTGAAGGACATCAAAGGCATACAAAAAGGCATACAAAAATCATATAACAGTAAATATATGGATTCCATAGTATATACAACCATTACATGAAAGTATGAAATTGACTGAAAAGCAGTGCAAGCATTAACTCAAGGTAATTGTATATAAAGAGATAATAATTGAAAGCAGTTCAAACATTCAATTCAAATAATTGCATATAAGAAGATAATGCATTTAGCTCACCCGCTTTGATTCCAATATTGAGTTTGGCTCAAAGACGGCATATACTGTATAACCAATTCTTTGGTCATCTGGTCTGACAGATTATATGCTAGAAGTATCTGCAACTGGCTTGTCTGTTCGGGGCTTTTGCAGATGTGAGTAAAATATATCCGATATATTCTTCCATATATACAGTTAACAGCGGTCACTGAACTCATTCACGCTAGGGGAACCCCCAGCCTACGGGTCACGGGTGAATGTCCTTTCAGCCAACATTGGGAAATCCGTAATATTGTGGGTCATTGGGCGGAGATCACCCGGTCACTTGGAAATCCCCGGCTTATCTGGGTTATTGGCCTCTCGAGTAAATACCTGCGCGCTAAATAAATGGAAAATCCCGAGGAAGGTCATTGTCCGATTTGGCATTCAGAATCTTGGAAGATAGAGAAAGAGAAAGACAGAGAGAGAAAGAAGAGGTTGGGCTAAAAATTCCGCGTCAATCCGCTTAAGTTCTTTCCATGTTTTCCTCATCATTTTTACCTCTGTTTCCAGTTCTCTTCTCCGTGTGTTTTTTATCTACCTCTGCCTCTATTTCCCTGTGGATTTTAGAACAAGGACTGCCTTGTAATGCTATCAACAGGTTTCCTCAATGTGTGTCCTATCCATTGCCAGCGTCTTCTCAACTCTTGTTCCACTGGCTCTTGTCTGGTTCTTGTCATCAATTCCACATTAGTGACTTTGTCATACCATTTCAGTCCTTCTATTTTACGCAAGCACCCGTTTATAAAAGTCTGTAGCTTTTTGGTTGTTGTTTTTGTTGTTCTCTATGTCTCAGAGCCATACAATAGGACTGACTTCACATTTGAGTTGAAGATTCTTATTTTCGTGTTGGTCTTGATTTCTCTTGTTCTCCAAATGTTTCACAATGCAATGAAAGCTCCTCTTGCTTTTTGTATTCTTATTTTGATATCACTGTCTGTCCCTCCAACATTGTCTATATTACTTCCAAGACATGTGTATGATTCTACATCTTTTAGTGGTGTTTCTTCAAGTTCAACCTTATTATCATTTCTTGCATTTATTCTTATAGTCTTTGTCTTTTCCCTGTGTATTTTCAGGCCCACTTGTTGTGACCTCTCATCGAGAATTTTCCTTTTCTCTTGCATCTGATTATGGTTATGGGACAGAAGAGCCAAGTCATCTGCAAAATCCAGATCATCAAGCTGTTTAGTCAGATTCCACTGGATTCCATTTCTGTTGTGTGATGTCGATGTTTTCATGACCCAATCTATTGCCAGTAAGAACATAAATGGAGACAAGAGGCCTCCTTGTCTCACTCCCGTTCTAATCCTAAACGGTTCTGTAAGTTGTCCTTCATGAAGAACTCTGCATGTTATGTCTTCATATGTCTTCTTTATTAAGTTAATGATCTTCATGGGAACTCCATAATGCCTCATCAATTTCAAAAGCAATTCTCTGTCTACACTGTCAAATGCCTTTTCATAATCCACGAATCCGATGCGTAGTGGTGAATTCCATTCCAGACTTTGTTCATCTATTATTCTCAATGTGTCTTTCTGGTCTGTACAGGATCTATTTTGTCGAAAACCTGCTTGTTCATCTCTCAGTTGCCTGTCTATGGACTCTTTTAATCTCTCAAGTATGATTCTGTTTAATACTTTTCGTGGCACTGATAGTAACATTATTCCGCTATAATTTGTGCACTCTTGTAAATGTCCCATCTTAGGCAACTTGACCAGATAAACTTCCTTCCATTCTGCTGGTATTTCCTCTCTCTCCCAGAATTTGCCAAGTAGTTTGTATAATGTCTCTGTAGAGGGATCAATATCTGTTTTTGACGACCTATGCTGGAACTCAATCTGGACCAGCTCCTTTTCCATCTTTCAGAAGCGTTATGGCTATTTCTTCTCTGCTTGGTCGTTCACAGCTGATTTGTAGCTCTTCTTCTGCTAGCTGGATGTCTGGGGGATTATTTGGAGATGGTCTATTGAGAAGTTCCTCAAAATGTTCTGTCCATCTCTTCATTTGTTTTTGTATATTACTAAGCAATTTTCTATTCTTATCTTTTATGAGGCCATTTGCTTGCTTATATTTCCATGTTAGCTTCTCTGTGTTGTTGTACAGGTCCCTCATGTTTCCATTGGCTGCAGCTTCCTCTGCTTTCCTTGCCAAATCATCAATATATTTCATCTTGTCTCTTGATTTTTCTTCTTACTTCCTTGTTTGCTTCTATGTACACTTCATGAGCCTTGGCTTTGGATCTTCTGATTTTCCTTCTGTTTAAATCTGCTTTCTTGTTTCTCCTGTCTTCTATCTTACTAATGGTTTCTGTTGTTATCCATGCTTTGTGGGGAGCCGCGCTGGTGTAATGGCTTCGGCGTTGTACTGGCGACCAGGTGTTCATGGTTCAAACCCGGGCGTCGGCGTTTGAAGAAATGTTTACGGCCGGAAATTTGACTGAATAGCCTGAACGGCTCCTGTGATAAACCCTCTGTGGATGGGAAGGAGCGAAGCTCCTGACCGGGTTGGAAGGAAAGTCCTCAGGTTCCCCAGCCTCGCAATGACATGTCATTGGGCCGAAGGGCTGAAAGCCCAAGTGCCGCTGGATAAGGAAAAAAAAAAAAAAAAATCCATGCTTTGTGCTGATGTTCTCTTTTTCTCAGTACTTCTTCACATGTCTCGTTTCATTTATTTTTTACTTGTTACCACTGATCTTCCGCATCTGTTTCATCTTCCAGCTGTTTGAGTAACTGGTATTTGTTGGATACTGTGATTGAATTTTTTTCTCTTATTTCCTGATTTCTTAGATATCCTACATTATAATGTTGCCTATAGCTATATGCTGTTGAAAATTTTAATTTTGTTTTAGCCAACAGAAGATGGTGGTCTGATACAACATCTGCTCCTCTACATGCTTTCACTTCAAGCATTGATGACCTAAACTTCTTACTTATGCATATGTGATCAATCTGATTCTTAGTTCTGTGGTCTGGTGGTATCCTTGTTGCTTTATGTATTCTTTTATGTGGAAATATGCTTCCTCCTATAGCTAGTTGATTTGAAGCACAGAAGTTTGCTAATAGTTCCCCATTCTCTTTCATCATACATAATCCCTGCTTTCCCATGATTTCTTCAAAGCCGATGTTGTCTGTTCCTATTTTCGCATTTAGGTCCCTTATCAAAATTGTGATGTTTTATCTTTTCTTATTGTCCAAGACATTTTGTAAACTGGTGTAAATGTCTTCTTTCACAGACTCTTCTTTATCGTTTGTTGGTGCATAACACTGGATGATGTTTATATTTACTTTCTTATTGGCTGATTTAAACCTTGCTGTTATAATTCAAGGTCCCATTGCTTCTCATTCTATTAATGCCTTTTTACTTCCTTGGACAGCATTAGAGCCACCCCTTCACTGTGATGGACTCTTCTTTCCTCCTCATGTCCTGAGGACAACACCATTTCTCCTGTGATCAATCTCTTCTCTATGCCTTTCCACTGTGTCTCGCAGAGACCCAGGGTTTTTTTTTTTTTTTTTTTTTTTTTTTTGCGTTCGCCCGCTAATACTCGAGGCGAAATCTCAGGTTATTATTTTATGCGCCAGTCCCTGGTCGACGACACTCCTTCAAATGTTCTCGCCAGGTCTCGAGTTAATCCAGTCCAAATCCCGGTCGACGAAAAATCCTCAAATGCCGTCGCCCGGGTTTGATCCTGTATCACCCGGTCGCCAGAGCGGTGTTGTAACCACTACGCTAGCGCGGCTCCCTGTAATTTGTAATTTCTGCATCTACCTGCACAGTTTTCCCATGTTCACACATAGTGCGAACATTCCAGGTGCCAGTCCTGGAGATTTTAATAGGCGAAAAAAGGTTAGTCGGCAACCCAGACTCATTTCGGCTTTCTCTAGGTTGCTTCATGCGCTTCTGTTCCAGAGTACCATCTTCTGTCTTGGGTGGCTGAGGTGATTTATATTCTTTATTTGACTTGTCCATGTTTGTTGAAGTTTTTGTGGTAACAAGATTTTACGGGATGGGGTAACCAGCCCCATGCTCAACCCTCCTTAGTCGCTTTTTACGAATTGCCTGGTAGGGCACAGTGTTACTATTCTTTACTCCCCTTTCTGGCCCCGGTCGAGCGTTATCCTGTCTTGCTGAACTGGTCCTTCAACTGAATTCAATGGTCAGTTTTTTGACCAAATTAGTGGTGTTGCCATGGGAACGAAGATGGGTCCTAGCTATGCCTGCCTGTTCATGGGCCATATGGAGCATCAGATATGGCAACAATACTCCGGTCCTTTACCCGGGTTTTACCGCAGATATATCGATGATGGCATAGGTCTCACAGATATGTCTGAGACTGATTTATATCGCTTCATCGACTTTGTCAATCACTTTCACCCCACCATCAAGTTCACCTCCCTCGTCTCCACAGTATCTGTCAACTTCCTTGACATTACTATTTCTATCACGCCCTCCGTCCTTAATACCTCAGTATACTACAAGCCGACAGATGCCCACTGCTACCTCCTGTATACCTCTTCTCATCCTCGGGCCTGTCGTGACTCCTTTCCTTTTTCACAACTTCTCCGCCTCCGAGCAAATGAGATGTTGGATTTCTTCCGTAGCACTTCAGATAGAGTCAAATTAATCTTGACCCATCACCCTCACAGCACTGCTGTCAAACAGATCCTTTTCCGCCACCTCCCTATCCTCCAAGCGACCCAAGAAGTATTCGGTGAAGCACCTTTGCTGGCATATAGACGCGACAAGAACTTGAAGGAACTTCTTGTTCACAGCCGTCTCCCAAAGGAGAATGCCACTCACTTTGGCACACTACCCTGTGGTCGGACACGATGCAACACGTGCAAGTATGTCATCTCAACCCAGAAGGTGTCCTTTCCTAAGGCTACGTACACCATCACTAGTAGCTTCACGTGTGAATCGCGTAATGTCATTTATACGATCATATGTAAATTTGCTGCAAAACCTATATTGGCCAAACAGGCAAACGACTTGGGGACAGATTCAGCCAGCACTTAAATGACATCTCTCAGCAAAAGTCCACACCAGTTGCCACACACTTCAATAGTCCTGACCACCAGGGTCCCATCGACATTTAGGTCACTGCGATCCGATCCTGCTCCTCTGACACTGCCAGCCGAGAACAGCTTGAGAACCGTCTTATCCACCGCATGGGGTGTCTAAAACCAGCCGGTCTCAACACTTTCCACACCTTCGTCTGAGGTCACCCTTTCCTCTCTTGCTCTATTTGGACTCTTCCCACTCTTATCCTATTCTTCTATTTTTATGCCATCCTCCATAATATGTATGGATGTACACGTTTTCTAATTTGTCTTGATTTTTTTTATTTCATATTCATTTATCTCCTACTTATTCTGTCCTCTTCTATTTCCAGTCCCCACTTTTATTATATTTGGGTAGTTTTTTGTTCAGTTTCGTTTTTTAGTTTTTAGTTTCTTAGTATGTATTGTGTACATCCGGGGTCAGAAGTCACTTCCTTTTCAGCCATGCTTCGCCTTCAGGGAAGTACCTAGGTTTTATTTTTATTTTTATTTATTTTTATATTTCTTTAAGTTCTTATGTCTCCTATCTAGCCTTCACTTTCTTTCTTTTCCTGACGAAGGCCTTGTGGCCGTAACGTAAACTACTTTCTTTGTCTTTTGTCCTCGTAAGACGAATCACCTTTTTTCGATGTTTTTTCAAACCCACCCATTGTTTGCTCAAGACGCAGCAATAGAGACCGCAGTCAGCGACTCATAGCTTGACTGCCTGCGTCAGGACCAGCGAACCAGAGCTGGTCAAGACCGCACTCCACCTCCACGTGGTGGTCCTGGAAACAGTCTGCAGCTGTGCAGGCTGGCTGAGCGAGTGTGGATCGAAATGGGAAGGCAAATCCGGTCCTAAAAAATGCCGTGCAGAAGTCGGATGTGTCGACCGAAAGGTGCAGATATCACAGCTACGTTGTAAACAGACACAACGCAACCACCGTCCTTTTTAGGGCGAACGAAGAAGAAGAAAGAAGAAGAAGAAGAAACCCACCCATTGTATTCCACGTCTATTTGCAGTTCCCCTCAACTTCCTCGATGTCCTGAAAAGGATATTTCATTAAACCCTATATATACTTTTGAGGGTTTAGCTGTCAAAATAGGAGATGAAGAAAAGTCAGTTGGTGATAGTATAGATTGGACAGGATGAACTAATAACATAGCCTGTGTATTGGGTAATGACAAGAAAAACATTAGAAATATAATAAAGATACAAAACCAGACATGTGTGAATCTGGATGTGCATCGTAATTTAAATGTATAGTAGTGAGTGCGATAAAAAGCACATGACCACCTCAATAATAAGCTAACCGGCCCAGAAAAGAAAGGTAAGTAATCCGATAAGAAATACTGATGCACGGATAACTGAGTCCGCACATGTGGTAAAGGAATTGGATGTCAATGTATGATAAAAGGTACAATCAACCTGACTGAATGGAGATTCAGTTGTATCGACAAAATTAGTGTGTGTGCCAGGCACACCAGATGAATCTTCCTGAATATTTGTTTATAATGGAGAGATATAATTTGCATGACGACAATCAGAAGAATGTCGTAAAGGTTGTAAAGAAGTAGCAAAATTGGCGTAATGAATTACAGTATCATTCTCAATGCTAGATCCCAGGACCTTAGCAGTACATAGCATGTTAGCAGTATGTATATGAGAATAAACTCTTGGTAGAGTCATAACTGCATAGGCAGCATGTATGTGTTGCTGTTCCCAAGTAGCAATCTGTTGTGGTGTACACTCTTTAACACCATGTATGCGACCAATTATCAAATCGCTAGTTGGTGCAGGAAATAGACATGCATGTATTTTCCCTGTAAAAAATGGTGTATCTAAATCAATAATTGCTGTTGGAAAAGTCTCAACTGTGCCGCCAAATGTGACGCACATCACAGTTTTCCCTGTTGCGCATGACGGGTGGACTAACGAATGTCTGACGCCGATGGTGCTACAACCTGTATCGAAAAGGATAGAGACAGGTATCTTGTTAACAAATCCGTTTCCTAATATAAGAGACCCTGTTCTATCATGTGTCGAAGCTGACATGGCAGTAGACATCGCAGGAAGGCTTGGCAACACATGTCCGCAACTCAGCGTAGTGATCGCCTAGGGCTGGAACAAAGTTGTGCATTCATGGCAAAGTTTAGCCTGCTCAAAATCAAGAGAACAAGCCGATGCATTATGAGGATTAACACTGTGTATCATGCAAAGCAGAATTTGTCTGATGATGCGATCTACCGTTGGAAGATCTATCTCTACCTCGAGATCGATTTTGACTATTGTCTCTGAAACTGCTATAATTATAATGTCTATTGGGATTAACATTTTGGTTTGATCTCCAATTAGTGTTGTAACTATTGTCCCTTTGACCATATTGTTTGTTTGGGGAACTATGTCGGTTATTAGAAAAATTTGATCTGGATTGCCAATTATGGTTGTAATTATTACCTTGATAATTTCCAGAATATTTCTTATTAAAATCCCGTGACATGTGAGCTTGACCCCAATTTAGATGATATAGAGAGCCATGTCGAAATGATTTCCCTTTAAAAGAATTGTAATTCTTGTTATCTCCCTTTTTAAAGTTTCTATCATTACTGAGAGAGCGATTACGGAAATGATTTCCTTGTTGCATAGCAAATGCAACACGCAATTCCTCTTTGACACGAGAATTGCTAACTACCATATTTGGATGTGCGGTACAATAATTTCTACAGTTTTGCTCCATTTCATTCAAATTTTCTGGCTTACGTTCATGCAAGAACGAAAGAAATAACGGGTTAACCGAAGACAAGACCTTATCACGCAGTAATAAGTCTAAAAGATCGTCATAAGATCGTTCTATTTTGGATAATTCAACGCATCTGTCGAATGTAAGACGTATGAGTGAGATAAAATCACCAAAATCCTTTCCACTTTCAGGTAACAGTGATTTAAAACGTAAACGATAACCATCTTTGTCAAGTTGAAATTTTCTAAGCACAGCAGCTCTGACAATATTGTAATCAATTTTGTCAGTATCTTTCAACAGATTAAATGCTGTCATTGCTTCGCCTGTAAGCAATGGCAACAAATGTGCGCAATACTGTGATTTTTCAATCTTGTTGGCTTCGCATATTGTCTGGAATCTATCCAGGTAAAATAGTATATCGTCTGCTGGAGGATTAAATCGTGGCAATATTAAGTTAAACTGCCTAATATTTTCTTTGTTAGAAGAAGTTTGACCAACCTGAGCATTGTGAGTATTGCCTTCATTCGTTAATCTAATTTTCTCAAGCTCTAATGCCATCAATTTTTGTTCATGTTGTCTTCTATTTTCATTTTCAGCAGCCTCAACCTGAAATCTTTTTTCATTCTCAACAGCCTCAAGCTGAAATCTCTTTTCATTTTCTGCAGCTGCCAATTTCCTATTTTCAAGTTCCAATTGAAGTCTTCTTTCGTTTTTTTTCAGCGGGTAATTTTCTATTCTCCATTTCCATTTTCTTATTCTCAAGCTCAATCTGAAGTTTTCGTTCTTTTTCAGCAGCCTCAAGCTGAAATCTTCTTTCATTTTCAGCAGCGGCTAATTTTCTATTTTCAAGTTCCATTTGCAGCTTCTCTCGTTTTCTTCAGCGGCTAATTTTCTATTCTCGATTTCCATTTTCTTATTCTCAAGCTCAATCTCATGTTTTTTGTCTTCTGCCTCTAATTTTTTTGCTTCTAACTTCTGAGCCTTGTCATATTCGACAGTGGCGAATTGTTTTACTTCTTCAGAAGTCATACCAAGGGATTTAGCTTGTTCAATAAAGTAATCCAAAGTTGCCATTATGACAAATGTGTATGCGTAATCTTACTACCATAGAAAGATTTTATCAAATGATTTAAAATTTATTACTCTCTTATAAGGGCAATAAGTTCCTGTCCAAAGAACTGCACAATTACTTAATAACTATTAATAAAGTTATTCATAAAATAATAAAAGTATGCATTAAAATATTATCAGAGTACAACAGAAGTAGACAATGTAGACAACAGTGACAAAGACAAGGTATTAAAGGACGAATGAAAACATTCGCAGGAATCAAATAAAATTGAGAAAGCAGAAATAAAGATGAGAATTATTGCAAAACTTGCAATGATAGCTGCGAAAAGAAATGACTAGACAAGTAATAATACAAGGTATAAACATAAATGGTGTATACAAATAAACGTTAGAAAGATTGAGGATGACTGTTACAAACAAAATACATTATGCAAAAAAGGTACAAAAAGAAATTACTACGATAACAATAATAAAAACTCGACGATACAGCTAAACAATTAGTTGTCACAGACAACCAAACACAGTGGACTCAAAAATCCTTCAACAATTACATGTTGGAACATTCCACTGTGGGAAGACTGTAAAGGTGTCCCTACAGAACACTCACGAAGGCCGGGGGTAAATCTGGGATGTTCCCTTAGCGAGTCGCCAAATCCTACCGCCCACATAAAATATTAAAAAACATGGAACATAAAACATGAAATAGTAGTGTAGACATATTAAAGGGAGGCTCAGCTAAGCGTGAAATGGTGAATAGAACACACAATTCTTTTACTTATCTTATTTTGAAGAAAAAATTTCCTTGCCCTCACAAAACTTGCAATTTTGGCATTCGATCGCTGCATACATGAGCCATAGTATACAAGTAGACGTAAAACAATGCCAATGTCCAACTTTGATGGTGGCAGTTGGGGTCCAACATTGACCTTGACATCAGATGACCGTTATATTTGATCCCAAGTCCAAGATGTTGTCGCCTTGAAAGCACACGAAATTTCAAACGATTCTTCCATGTGACTCGCTCTGATTCCCCTTGAATAGCCGCCAAACTGTAGTAGTGGTTTGGCTGTTGATGTCTACTACCTTGTGCTGACACGCGAATGTTAATATGTTAGGTGGTGATCAGGCAACAGTAATATGACAGGGCACGTCAACTAATGCCAGTGCCAAATGAAGCACACTGGAACTCTTGGGTAACTTGCACAGTTTATTTGACAATAACGTTGGACGTACGATAAGACGGACAGAGTACACATCCTCTGACATTGACGGTTTGCAAATTAATCAACATGGAAAAATGTCAATATATTATCACTGTTCAAATTGGATAGTCTCATGAAATATTCTCCTATATGATTAGTTCTCCTCATATCTGTATGTTTAAAATCCATACTGTTGATCCACAAATAACGTACTTTATTTATAAAATTCCATTGGTATCCTAAGACGATTTGAACGAGCTCTAGGACTTGCCGTAATCTATTGGACGGCGAAAATATACTTTACATATGTAGTCACGTTTGTAATTCACTTCTTTAAACGAAACGTACTTCAAAATACAAGGCTGGATCCAATAACTTCGATTCATACTTGTTCTATTCTAGTACACCCTAGTGATGGGTCAATAAATCCCCTTTGAATGCTCTGACTAGTTTTAAACTGGCGAAACGTAAATATACGTATTATATTAAGAGAGAGACTTACTGTTAAATCCTTACGGCGTTAGCTTCCACATGGAAGGTCGTATAGAAAGAAATACACAGTAGTATACCCACGATATAGGGCTCTAACAAATCAGACCAACGTCTGATTTCCATCACCGACATTACATCTCTGAGGTCACTGCGTCATCCAGTGTTTAGCAACAAAAAAACCAAATACCCACGCACAAATATGTGCGCTTCCGTGCGCGACGAATTTAATTACAAATACATTCTTACCACATTTGTTGATGAGTACTCTCTTAACAGAAGTAAGACTTGTGTCAACTTTAATACTGTTAAGTCCCCCAAAAAGGACGTAACAGTTATACTTAATTCTTAATTGAACGAGTCAGCATTCATGAGTTTGATAAAAAGTCGACTAGGTTAATGTTGACAAGGTTTTCAACACGATTCTTTTTGTAGAAACATAACTGGGCATTATCCATAGATAAATCAAGACAAACAAACTCTACAATCAAAAGATAAATGTTACGTAATAAAAAATAAACTCCTTATGTGTGGGTTGTCTTTTTTAATTTTTCTTCTCTCTTGTTTATTTTCTGCAATATTCTAAAGTTGCCTTGTACAGAAGAATGATCATGAAAAGATGGGCAGTGTCGGTCTGAATTCTCCTCGTCACATTTGTCAGATTTTGGTTTCTCTTCAAAATAAAGAATACCCGTTTTCTTCCCCCTTTTTTGCAGCAACGTTCAGCAGTCAATTGTGTCCTACCAGGTTCTTCTTTTCTCTCAATATTATGTCTGATTCCCAGCATTATATAAGTTCAAACCAAATGATGAACAATCTGGCTGAATCGTCGTCTGCCTAGTTTATTGTGATTATCTGTTCCTCTCAGCTAAATCACGGGCTGTCGGAATTATGTCCTATGACTCTAACACATGGCTATCTATAAAACGTAATGTTCCGAAATAAAAAAATGATAACAGTTATAGTGCGATGGTTGCAACTGGCAGGCCTGAGAGACTTAGCTCCCTACTCACGTGATTCGATACGATCGTCCTGATCATCAGTGAAACAGTTTTCCTATTTCGAGTATGATATGTAATTCTTGTCCTAGTCGTTTTTATTCAGAGTGGAAACTTGCTTCTTAGGCATTCAAGCAATAGCTTGCAAATGCTGAATGTTTCAATATATACACCGCTCTCTGCCACCATTTCGACAGTGTATAGGACGATAGTGATGTTGACTTCAGGGGATCTGGTTCAGAAGTGATCCTGCTACGGTTATTCGACTATTTTTGTTTCAGGGCACCCAAAACGCGACAAAACTACTTTTTTTCCATAGCGCAACCATTAGAGACCAGTCTTTTAATAGCTAACATTTTATGCCTCTTCCGGTATATTGGCTTAGAGGCTTTCAATATATTATTGCCTAATGACGTCATAGCAAAAGCCCATCAGACCTAGGTGGTAGTTATACTGCCACGTCCTCACCCTAGTTATGGACGAGATTGTATATCCTACAGACAATCTCAAGTCCCCTTTACACACACACACACACACACACATATATATATATATATATATATATATATATATATATATATATATATATATATATATATATATATATATATATATATATATATATATATATATATATATATATATATATATATATATAGACATTCACCGAAATTTTGAGTTGGTCACGCTGTAGAGTGACAACACTGATACTCATCTTAAAAAACCGGTTTGGTCAGTTGAGGCAAAACGGAAGAGGATGTAACACTTTTGGTGCAATTTATTCTACGAGATGTCAGCCGTCCTGTTCGGACGTTTGTTCCCTTTGTCAGCGGCTTTGCTGGAATTACGTGAATGCCATCGTTGTTCATTGCTTGCCGATTGTTTCATGTGAACAGGATTATTGGTAGAGTACTAGAATGTGGATGTAATTTCTAGTGGGTTTTTCCTGGATAGTTTTTACGTAGAATCTTGCAATTATGTATGGCTTGGCTCCAGTATTGGACTTAGCCTGTGAGCGATAGTCGTTGAGTGATCGCTGGGTAGAATATGTCGGTGACTATTTTTGCTATTATATGGAGCTGTTGATTAAGGCAAGTAATTTGCCATTTTCATTACATTGTGTATTGCATTTCGTGTGTCTTGCTAGCCGTGTATGGCTGCCGTGTGTGCACGGTATTTATTAAAGGGATCATACCTGATTTAGGTGTTATTGCATTACTCAGGTCAGCTACTGTGTACTGTGGTCGTACCTTTGAGACAGCGTGCTAAGAGTGTAGTGTGAGTGTATCTTAAATCCATAGTACCAGTAGAGAGCTTGTTCTGACAGCACGAGGGAGACCTGCGTGATTGTTCTGACATCTGGGGTCACTCGTCCTGTTTAGGTCATGGGGGCCTTCAGCGATTTTGTAATATTTCCCTTATATTTGATAGCGGACAGTTACATGTATGGTGTAATATTTATTCCCAGCTAGCTGGCGTATTTATTTGATAGTATTTCATAATAAGGCCTTAGAGCCTGTGTTGTTGTAGTCAGGCCTTTAAGTATTGTACACAAAGAGTGTTAGGAGTGGGCAGCCATGTTGGCGCATTCCTAATTATCGTCTACTCACGGGAGTGAGTCGTTTTGGTCAGTCCAGTGGAAGGCTAGTGTGTGTGTCAATCTGTGACGGCCTTGTTTACGGTCGTTTGACCTGACCTCGATTACCGGCTCTGACCTACTTTCGGCGTCCAGTTGTAATGGCTATTTGTCAGTTTATTTTGTTTTTTCAAGTATATCGTCGATGAAATATGGTACAGTTGAGTTTCAAGTTGTTTGTTATGGTATTTTCGCAGGTCGAGGTGCGATTGTCAAAGTAATAGACTAGTGGTACAGTGTGCGTCGGACAGGTCAGTTTGACATATCTCTGTTTTTTTTCCGTGGTATTCGACAGTGATCCAGGTGGAGCAGCGGAGCTTGGGTGTTGGTACCATCTAGCTAGTTTTGCCCAGATGGCATATGGCGATGTCAGATGGGAGATAGCTTGGTCAACCTCGGTATAGGGTGGTAGGAGGTGATTGTTAGGAGTTTATAGTTGTTAGGAGGTTGATAGAGTGGTTGGTATTTCAATTTCCCTTGTTGGACTTCTGGCCTTGTCAGGACGACTCAGACGTGCCCAACCATAGGTGAAAGCCGATGCCAGTGACGTTGCCTTACAACGCAGATGGGCTCGACCAAAGGCGAATTCTTGTGTGCAGTGTGTCCTGCCAGCTTGCGGTGTCCAGTAGATGTTGCCTTGCAGACCGCTGGGATCCTTAGAGTATCTAACGTTGCAATAGACTTTTCTTGTGATACACATGTGACAGGGCCAAGGAATCTATACGTGTATCTGACGGATAGACTGGTGTTAGTAGCTATGCAGCTGAACTTTGAAGAAGTAGACATTTCAGTATATATTACGAGCAGTGCTGTGTGAGCACCGGGGAGTATAGTGCGGTCGTTACGTGAGAGAGTATTATACCGTGACACTCAGATTGACAGTGAAGTTTGTTCCTGGACCGAGATTCTTTTGTGATTATACGCATTGTGGAGTCGGGTTTGTTCTGTGATCATCATTTATCGTCAGTGCTGAGGATTCCCAGTACTCAAGCGCCGTTGGAGCTTCAGATAATTTATTGTTTGTCTGCTTATGTATTATGTATTATATTGATATTTTCTTGTTTTTTTTTCCCAAGAATATAAATTTTCTTGTCTGTCTTTCTTACCGATACTAGCTGTCATATACTTTGACCTGTTAAGTAGTTTAGTGCTGTTTTCTTTATCTGCTTCTTAGTTTGTTAGTGTTTTCTTTCCTATTGTTTTGTCTTTTCCTTATTGTACAAGTATGATTTAGTTTGTATGTATGTTGATTGTTAGTTGAATCTGATTTTGCTCTGTTTTCTTTCTAGTTTGGAAATATCTGAATTATATATTGTGATACATTATAGTATAATTTTACTGATAGTTTACTTAGTTTATTTTCACTGGAGTGAATATTGATCTTGGTGGAAGAGATAGCTTCCAGCACCCCATTGTTGAGTGTGGTTTTCGTGTGGTCTTTGGTGTTATAGTGTATTGGTGTGTTCAAGGGAGGAAGGGTGGTGAGTTTAATCCATTTTTGGCCTCTCGTGGGAAAAGAGTGGATTAGACAGATTCTTTTAGGGTGCGGCTGTGTTTGTTTTATGGTGGAGTCTGGCAGAGGGTATTTCCTGAGACTGCCCTGCTTAACATTCCAAGCCCTAATGGTATTAGCTGTATTTGTGGTGTGTGTATTTATAGTGTCGTGTACATTTAGTAATTCTTGTGTTCTGTTTAAGTGGTGTTTTCTCTTGTCCCATCTTACTATTTTGTAAATACGTTTACAGGTCTCCCTTGTTTTCGTTCGTGTGCAGTCACGCATTGTATATATTAATTTACCTCTTCTTTTCTTGTTCTATCATCTTGTTCCTCGTAACTGGAATATTGTTTTCGTAATGTGATGTGTGTGTTTCTTTCATCTATGTAGTGTTCATTTTTGCCATAGGTAGTACTTGCATAACAGAGATTATTGAGTTTAGTAGTAAGTGAAGTATTAGCTGAGTATAGCACCAGTGTGGATGCCAGTAACAGATTTTGAAGTAAAAACTGATGTGTAACTAAGTTGGTATAGTGGTGTCATAGCAACAAAAACTTAATCAGTTGTTATTATACAATTTTCGACTATTGTAAGTTTGGTTGAGTGTATCTCAGAGACTAAGTGGTCAGAAAGACCAAATTTTTCACAGTAATGAGACAGTAGCCAAGTGGAAAAGTAAGACTAGAGTTACATTATAAGAGGTAAAGGTTGATGATGTATTTACACTGAGAGTTGAGGTGATATATACTTACATGTATGAGAAATGATATCTATATTTATTATCTTTACTACATCATTGTAACCAGAGAATTATCTACTGATATAAAAGAAGAGTTTACAGTACATACGATTGAGTAATTGCATAGAAAATCTATAGCAAGAGATAACAGTATTTTATATTATGAGAACTACGAGTGTACATCATGGACATTGATACGTTCATGCGGATAGGCAAGGAAGCCGGGTACACAGGAAAAGAATTATTGGAGTTTGCCAAGGCAAAATTCCATTCAGTTGAAAATCAAAAAGCTCCGGAGAAGGAAATGAAAGAGAAGGAAGCGAAGGAAGAGATGGAGAAAATTGAAAAACAGAATGCTCTAAGAGATGCTCGAGATGAAGAGCCACAGCTAAAAAGGAAAGAATTTGAGTTACAAGAAAAGAAGATGAAATAAGATAAAGAGTTGCAAGAAAAGAAAATGAAAGAAGAAAACGAGTGGAAACCGAGAGAGTTTGAATTGCAAGAAAGGAAGATGAAAGAATATAAAGAGATACAAGAGAGGAAGTGAAGAGAAGATAAAGAGTTACAAGAAAAGAAGATGAGAGAAGATAAAGAGTTACAAGAAAAGAAGATGAGAGAAAATAAAGAGTTACAAGAAAAGAAGATAGAAAGAGAACTGCAAGAAAGAGAGAGAGAGAGAGAGAGAGAGAGAGAGAGAGAGAGAGAGAGAGAGAGAGAGAGAGAGTTAGAGTTAGAGAAGGAGATTATAAGAATTGATAAGGAAATACTGTTGAAGAAAATGGAAGTTGGTGCGAGTGGTCAGAACTCGAATCCTGGTGGGGCTCATCGTCCTTTTAGGCTACGTCTGCCTAATTTTAATGAGAAAATAGACAGTTTAGATTTGTTCCTTGAAAGATTTGAGGCCGAATGCGTGGCCTATAAGGCTGACAGAGATCAGTGGCCATCTCTGCTATCGACGCTGCTAGTGGGGTCTGCGATGGAGACTTTTTATAGCCTCCCTGTAGAGGAAAGGGCCGATTACGACAAGGTAAAGGAGAGATTGCTCCGGAAGTTCCGTCTGACTGCTGACGGCTACCGGACGCGTTTTAAAAACGCGATGCCAAGTGCAGACCAGGACTTCGAGGATTTTATCTCGAAGATCAAACTTCTGCTAAATAGATGGATCGAAATGGAGGGAATTCCCAAGGATTATAATGGCTTGCTGGACTTAGTGCTACGAGACAAAGTCTTGTCCTCGTGTTCTAGTGAGTTGGTTGCGTTCTTTTAGGAACGTCAACCAAAGGATATTGAGTCCATGGCCCAATTGGGGCACCGTCATGTCCTTGCTCATCCGGGCAAACCTATTCAGAAGTCTGGTCTGTCAGATGACATAGTTGCCAGTGTTGGCAAAGCTCAGCGCCATCCTTGGCGAAACCAATCAGACAGGAACCAGGAGCAGAAGTATGAGAAGCCTTCCAGCCCTATCAACCACGTCGGGGTAGCTATGGGAATTTTTGTTCTCATAGGAACGCTCAGCCGAGATGGCAGAACCGACAATATGATAGTTATAGCGACGGAGGGGAGCGCCAAACGTGAAAGCAAGTGCGCTTCGAAGACTCTCAGGACGAAGACCTGTTTTGGTATAAAATCAAACATCCGAAGCAGAGGAGTAGTTCCTCAGAGAGTCGATCTTCTGACTCTGATGCGGGATCTTCGTCATCGAAAAACTCCAACAAAAGTACTCGCGATGAGAAGAAGAAAGAGCGCGTGTGTTCCAATTGTGGTGGCAAGAATCATTGCGTTGACAAGTGTTCCACCCCGATTGAACACGCGAATTCCGCGGTTGTGTTAGACACTATTAACGATGAGGACTGTGCGGGGTGTCGCCCTCTGTTCCACGCGAACGAGAGGATAGTGCTTCAATGCGGGCATGCGGCACCATGTCTGTCTGCAGTCCATGAGACTGGCAAGGTGATTCTCCACTAAAGCAAGGTGGAGAATAGACCAGTCCGGGTGTTGAGGGACACCGGATATACCACTACTGGGGTGCGTCGATGGTGTATCGACGACTCTTGCCTTACAGGCAAAACTGCGAAATGCACCACGTTCGGGGGCAAAGTGGAGTCTTACCCCCAGGCATGTATCAACGTGGACACCCCTTTCCTATCGGGTAGAGTAAATGCATTTGTCCTAGAGGACCCGTTCGCCGATTTAATCGTCGGAAATGTACGCGGAGTACATAGTGCCATGGGTGTGGCTGGAGCAGAGGCTCAGCAGCACCAAACTCCTAAAGGGGATGACCGAAAGGTACCTCGTAGACGTATTTCGCGGCAAGTACCAAATGACATGACTTGGAGCAGTATGGACTTATACGAAAGCCAGAAAGCTAGTGATCGCACAGTTTGGGTACGTAACGTGCCACTGAGTGCTAGTTGGCGCACACTCAGAAGAGTGTTTGATGAGGTCGCGCCGGTTAGGTTTGTGGAAGTATTGTCGTTACGCGACAATACCAAAATGGCACGGGTGACTTTTGCGAATAGTTGGGGTGCGCGTAAGGCAGTTAGACAGAAGCATATGTCTTTGCTTCAAAACCATCTGCTAATAGTCCAGCATTAGCTATGGTTATATTTCGGATTCGGGTTCAGTAAGATGTTTTGGTCGATGCGAACCGAACCTTAGAGGCTCTGACCAACGCCTCCAGTTCTATTCTGATATCAATATGAGGATTTTGTAAATTTGTAAAGATTGTGAGACTTCTTGCAATGCTTGTTTATGCTATGACATGTTATGAGATTGTAGAGATAATGTAATGCTTTACAATGCATAGTTATGCTGTATTATGCTATGTCGTGCTTCGTATTAATGTAGGATGATGCCATAAAGGCATACAGTAGACAGGCACGCTGTGGGCAGGTACACTGTAGGCAGGCATACTGTGGGCAGGTGCGCTGTAGGCATGCATACTGTAGGCAGGTGCGCTGTGGGCAGGCATGCTGTGGGCAGGTGCGCTGTAGGCAGGCACGTGGTAGACAGGTGCGCTGTGGGCAGGCATGCCGTAGGCAGGTGCGCTGTATGGAGGCACACTGTAGGCAGGTGCGCCGTGGGCAGGCACACTGTAGGCAGGCATACTGTAGGCAGGTACACTGTAAGCAGGTGCACTGTGGGCAGGCCTGGCGTGCATTTAACAGAGACCTAGCGAATATGATGGTCTGGTAATCTTTAAGGGTCATGCATTTTGCTATGCCTTGTTTTGTAATTCATATGTCATGGTGCCATAAAGGCAATTTGTTCTGTAATTATAACTATGAATGTACTATTTATGGTGTAATATACCAGGGTTGGACAGTCGTTGTTATTTTTCACGACTACCAGCATCTGTGGTGGTCTGTTTTATGCTCATATTGTATTTAGTACATAGGGTATTAAGGCATGAACGACTTTGGAATTCTCTAACTAGATGAGGAGGTGCCGTCTCAGCATTTCGTTTGTCCATACTCCAAAGGGGGTTGGGGCGTGTCTTCTCTAGTGGAAGAAAACTTCGTTTTCTTTTTTAAAAGGGGGAGGGGGGATGTCACAGGATAGACATTCGCCGAAATTTTGAGTTGGTCACGCTGTAAGAGTGACAACACTGATACTCATCTTAAAAAACTGGTTTGGTCAGTTGAGGCAAGACGGAAGAGAATATAACACTTTTTGCGCAATTCATTCTACGATGTCAGTGTTACGTGCAGTCTTTGATATCTTACAATATAATACATTTGTATGCTTGTTATGTTCGCAAATATTTTGTAAACAAAATAGATACTTTTTAGTGCTTTAGGAAAAGTCATTATTGAGTTACTTCCCTTGAAAGGAGTGTCGTCACTTTCGATCGAACTCCGCGGATGAATCCAGTTTTACTGCGATTTATTCTTTGTTTGGGTAGAAATAGATTGTTCTTGCTTCAGTGTATCTATGGCCTGAATTTATGTGTATTGTTTGTCTGGGTAGGACGAGTCTGTCTTATATCTGAATATCTTTGCATGTCTAAGTCGAACTATATGGTCTTTTGTCGCTTGAAAGGTCAAAGGGCTGTTCGGCTGATGTGTCGCTAGAGAGGTGATTTGTCTTCGCCCTGATGATGGGGGCTGTGGTTTTTTGAATCGGCATGTCGCCGGAAAAAGTGATCGATATATGTGTAGGGGAAAGTGATAGTAGTTTTAGACCTATCGTGTATGCTTTACCCCAGTGTTTATTTTGATTGCCAAGGGATGGCAGAATCAGTTATTTCGGATACCAAGGTAAAACAAACGCACTTCTTATGAACTCTTACGAAGCCATCGTTTTCAATAAGGGAAGATTTAACTATATGAAGATGACATTCATTCATAGCAGCACCATATTGTAAAGTGAAGTCAATTGTATCATGATAGAATTTACAAAGTAATGAGAACATTTAATGTATGATTAACTTTGATACAGATTCCTAGTTGTATCCAAACGTGAGTTACAGCTCACGAGAGAAGCCATCTTGTATTCAAATATTTTGTGACTTTCAAGAAGAGAAAGGGATGCCCCGTATTATCGCTTGATGAGTCCAGAGATCACTGCTACACATGAGAACCCATTACTAGCGGTTCAATATGATTATATGAAAAAATATGTGCTGATCATTATTTAAAGGAATCTTCGCTAGACGAGGTTAGGTCTAGAAGCCATCTTGAATATTGTTTATAAACTGACGTGCTTTTGTCAGTAAACTCAGATGATATATATATATGGGCAATACTGAGTGCTTGTCTACTGACAGTCCATTATGCTATTATTCTACATGAGTGCCCATGTATCATTGCAAGACCATTTATCCACTGTACCATGATGTATTATGCCAACCTGTGATTTGTCAATGTATCCGTGCTGTCGAGTGTGTACGTCCAATTAAACTGTAGCAAAGGTACACGGTCGTTGGTGTCGATGACTTCCAGCCATACATGAGTGAAAGAAAAAGACCAATTGTCAACACCACGAACTCTTCTTATCATTCGCGTATTACACTCTCACTTCATGCTTACACACCCCTGCGTAGGTCGAGTTGACATTCCATATTCAAACCACGAGCAACACTCTGACGAGTCTTTAACACTGGAGCTTCCAAACATCCTCTTAACACCGTGTTCCTGTACACAGTTGATGTCAGCAGGGAAAATAAATAGATAACAACAACCCAATACATCTATTTAACACTGATGTTCTAACACAGCCATTCAACACTGATGGCCAATATATATTCAACACTGGTGGACATCATTAATGGAAAAGGAGGTTTATCATCTGGTGGCCACTATACCCATTACAAGAGGTTGTAATCAGAACACCATAGAGTTATCATCTGGTGGACCAGCTTTATGGGTTTGAACTCGCAGAAGTTGAGAAGTCAACAGACTACCGATACCAGACCGTTTCCTGTGGCTGATACGACACACTAGCAGTATTAGTTTGCTCTTTGTCAACACTTTGTCACGTGACCTATCAAGTGAATGCAGTATCTAGGTCAGCGTTGTTGACATTTTTACATTAGACATTACAGAGTTTCACAGAACAGTTGGATCAATTCTTGTCAATATTAACAGGAAGACAGTATTATTGAACTAAGAAGTCCTATTTTCATCGATGGATCTTCTTGTTTTCTATATATGAACTTTAATATTTAAGGCCAGAATTTGTAATTCAATAAAGTGGCAGTTTATTTATGTGCATAAGAATAACTTTGCCATTACTGTAAAACTGAGCCTATTTTGCAACACATACTATCATACACATAATTTATATATTTATGTTTACATGTTATTTGTTTGTATAATATATTAGTTTATATGTCAGCGGGTTGTGTTTAGGTTGGGCGGTGTCCTCACAACAGAATATCCCTCGTGATAGAGGGTCCGTTGTGGGCGTTTTCTTTAGGTGCAATTTCCTTAATTGGAAATTTGCTTGCAACAACTAGTTGCTATTTGTGTTAGCTGTGAAGACTGTAATTATTGTTATTTTTGTAATATTTCTTTGTTCTTTAGTTTTGTTTTGATTTGTTTGTAATTTGTTGGTCTACCCTTTACTATCTTTCAGTTCTATTCACAATTTATATTCATATACTGTGACGTCATTTGTGTTGTTATTCCTTTGCAGATTCAGTGATTACTTTCATTGATTTCCCTATTTGATTTATTTGATTTCTGCAAACGTTTTCGTATTGTCAGTCTTTTTTGTACTTTATGTATTCTGTTGGTTGACATATGTTTTATATAGGTATTTCATAAGACACTATTGCTTGTGCACTGCACTTGGATTATAGTATAAACCAGTACTTGATTATTATTACTGTTATACAAGACCTTATTAAGGCTAGTGACCCACTGAGACTGAGATAGTGTACTGATTAATCAAGTCATTAAGAACTTGTTGTATTATTATTGTTTCAAGTAATTAGTATTATTGTTAGACATCATGTCTACATTAGAATACTTCACTGTACAAGGGAAATCCCTTGATAAGACTGGTCAACAATTAGAAGAATGGGCAGTTGCTCAATATGACAAGACATTAGCAGCTGAAGAGAGAAGATTAGTAGCTGAAGAGAGAAGATTAGCAGCTGAAGAGAAAAGACTAGACAGAGAAGCTACTGCTGCTGCTGAACAAAAGAAATTGCAGATGCAGGTGGAGGAAAGGAGATTTGAAGCTGAACAAAAAAAAATTAGAAAGAGAAGCTGCTGCTGAACAAAAAAGATTAGACAGTGAAGCTGAACAAAAAAGATTAGACAGGGAAGCTGAAGAAAAAAAAGCAATAAGAGAACATGAATTTGAGTTAGAGAAATTGAGATTGACAATTATGAGTAATGTTAATCAGGCATCTAGTGGTAATGGTAAACCTTCTACTTACAAGGTTAAGGTTCCACCGTTCAATCAGTCCAGTGACGATATTACATTCTGGCTGGATAGATTTGAACGTTCTTGTCGTACACATAATGTGGATAAATCACAATACGCTAATCAATTAGCAGAAAACTTGAAAGGTGAATCTCTGACTAGATTATGCCTTGTAGGAGAAGCAGATAAGGATAATTATGATGTCATTAGGGCGGCTTTGATAAAAAAATACCAGCTAAGTGAGGAAGGCTATCGCCTTTTGTTTAGGACGATGGTGCCTGAGACAGGTGTAGAATTCTCAGAATTCATTGCAAAGGCACGTCTCACAGTTGATCGTTGGATTGAGCTTTCTAAAACAGAAAAAACGTATGAAGGACTTATGGATTTGTTGCTCAGAGATAAGATTATGTCATGTGTTAACAAACCATTCCTTGAATTTATACATGAGCGTAAACCCAAATCACTAAAGGAAATGGAAGAATATTGTTCCCAATATGTCACTGCACACCCCGACGTGACTTTTGGCAACACTAAGATTAAGGAGAGTATGCCAGTTGCTTCAGCAACACCATACAATCCCAATTATTCACACAGATTTCAGGGACCTCAAAACAGAGTTGATAAAAAAGGTAACCATAATAGTTATCAAAACCAAGGTAACCAATCATTTCAGGGTTCTTCTTCAAAGAACTGGAGACGAGCTGATAGCTCTCGACACAGGGGTGGTCACAATTATAACAATTTCCATAGAGGAAGTAATTGTAGAAACTATCCGAGGTATCCGTCTTGGAGTCAACAAGATCGCAATTACAGAGATACTCATTATAATGAATATGATAATGGTAACCAAGAGAACTATGACTCAAACCCAAATAGGGGTTACAATAGAGGTAACAAAAACTACAGAGGTAATAATAACCGAGGTAGATCTCAAAACAGAAGACATAAACCACATTTTCAGGCAAACTCTGCACAACAAGAGTCCCATGAAGCCTATAAACAGAGTAAAGATAATAATGACGCTAGTAATATGGCATGTTCCGCTTTTGATTTTGGGAGAGCATCTCAGTGCCCAAAATGCAAAACATTATTTGAGCCAACCACAGTGTCTAGTTTAAGCTGTGGCCATCCTCTTCCTGCTCTTCCTGCATCAGTCGCGCATGATGGAAGAGGTTCTCTTGTCTTACATAAGGGTTTAGTAAATAACAATCCAGTCTCCGTGCTATTTGATTCTGGATGCACCACAATTGGTGTTAGGCAGTCACTCGTAGATCCTTCCCGTGCCACTGGACAAGTAGTCAAATGTGTAACATTTGGCGGCACATTAGAGAAATACTCTACTGCTATCATTAGGATTGCTACTCCTTTCTTTACAGGAGATGTACACGCATGTCTTCTTCCGAATCCGATCGCTGACCTCATCATCGGTCGCATTCATGGAGTCAAAGAATGCACTCCGCAACAAATTTCCGCGTGGGAAAGGCAAAACATGCAGATTGCTAACGCTATAGTCACTAGAGCTCAGGCTCTTAATATGCCTCAAACTTCATCTACTGAAGATAATGAAGTGCATAACCAAGATGATCCCTTGGTAATTTCTCGTGACTCGTTTATAAAACAGCAAGAAGATGATCCCACTCTGAAGAAATTCTTCATTCTTGCAACTAAGGTGATCCGAATAAAGACACAAGTCGTAAATCGTGGATTACAAAGAAGAATGGCGTACTTGTGCGTATGGTTCAAGACTCCATTACGTCAAGTCATTCTCAAATCCTGGTTCCCAAGAATTTGAGAGTTAAAATTTTGCAGCACGCTCACGACTCTCAGTGTGCTGGACACATGGGTTTTTCCCGTACTAAGTCAAGAGTCCTTGCGGCTTTCTTTTGGCCATTGGTAAACAAGGACATACGGATTTATTGTCGATCTTGTAAAGTATGTCAGGAAGTTAAATCCAAAGGTCCACGGCATGCTGCACCCATTCAGGCGGCGGACATTCCTATTCGGCCGTTTCAAAAAATGGCCATAGACATTATTGGTCCATTTAAGATCAAGTCTGCCAGAGGACATCAGTTTATCTTGACGTGTGTTGATATGTGCACACGTTGGCCAGAGGCTATTCCTCTGAAGAGCATTACTACTGCTGATATTGCAGATGCTCTTTGGCTTATATTTTCTCGTCTGGGGTTCCCCGGAGAGATATTGTCAGACCATGGCACCCAACTAATATCAGATACCATGTCTCAAGTAATGTCTACTCTGCAGATAGATAGATCTATAAGTAGCATCTATCATCCAATGTCTAATGGGATGGTCGAACGCCTTAATAGAACACTTAAAAACTTACTAGGGAAGATAACTGAGGATCATCCTCAAGACTGGGACAGTTTTACCTGCGGCCCTCTTCGCTTACAGAGAGGTCCCCAATGAACATACCGGATTTTCTCCCTTTGAACTCGTCTTTGGCGCTCGTCCGCGCGGCCCTATGTCGTTGCTTCATGATCTCATAACAGCTGACAATATTGACGATGACACAAAGTCATCCTACGAATATGTCATCGCGTTGAGACAAAAGATTATCGAAGCATGCAAATTAGCAACTTCTTCTTCTGAATTTGCGAAACAGAAGGCAAGTCAATTTGCCAATAAGAAGAGATGCTTACGACAACTTTGTCCTGGTGACAAAGCATTTGTATTACTACCTTGTAGGGAAAACAGACTACTTATTTCTTGGAAAGGTCCGTACGATATAATATCGAAAATTTCCGATGTCGACTATATTGTCGATAATGATGGGAAGCATAAAACCTTCCACATCAATATGCTTACTGAATTCCATGAACGTCCGGATTATTTACAACCCATTTTCCAAGCAACAGACAATTCTCCAGTACAACATGGTCATTACTCATCACTGTCCGTGATACAGGATGAGGAAACAAGTTTTTCAGATGTAAATCTTCCTCTTCCAATGATCCCACTTCATTCTAGTGAATCATGGAAGAACGTTACTGTCTCTCCTGATTTGTCTCTAGGAGAACAGCGACAAGTTTCAACTATGTTGCAAACATTTCAGGATGTACTCACTGACATCCCTGGACAAACTCATGTCATTGAACATGACATTGTTCTAACTGAGCATACTCCTATTAGGGTTAGACCTTATCCTATCCCTATACATTTTCAAGCACAGGTCGAGAAAGAGTTGGATGAGATGATAGATTTGAAAATAATCGAACCATCCACCTCTGCATATTCTTCGCCGATGGTTATTGTTCGGAAAAAAGACAATAACATACGTCTTTGCGTTGACTATCGCAAATTGAATCAAGTAACGAAGTTCGATGCCGAACCTATGCCTTTACTGGAAGAGCTACTTACTCGACTCTCCAAATCTCATTTTTTCACTAAACTTGATTTGTCTAAAGGATATTGGCAAGTTCCTTTATCTGAACGCGCCAAACCTCTCACGGCTTTTTCAACACCTAGAGGTTTGTTCCAATGGAATTTTATGCCTTTCGGTCTTATGAACGCACCAGCTACATTCGTACGCATGATGCGCCGAATCCTATCTTATCGGTCAGATGTCATTGCATATCTAGACGACATCTGTCTTTTCAGCGATACTTGGGAAGATCACTATTCAGGGTTAGATGAATTGCTGTCTACTTTGCGCGAGCACAACCTGACAGCGAAACCCTCTAAAGCCTATATTGGTTTTAGCGAAATTTCTTTCCTAGGCCACCGAGTTGGTCATGTTTTCCTAAAGACAGAGGACCATAATACTAGTAAGATACTTAACATCTCTATCCCTAAGACTAAAAAACAGGTGAGAAGTCTGTTAGGTCTTATTCAATTTTATGGCAGATTCATTCAGAATCTATCCTCTATCATGGCACCTCTTTCTACACTTTTAAAGAAAGGTTCGCCTAATATGGTCCACTGGTCTCAGGAATGCCAATGCTCTTTGGATAAGATTAAAACATTGTTTTAAACACCACCTATTTTAGTGTTACCTACTAAAGATAAGACATTTGTTCTTCGTAGTGATGCTTCATCCACTGGGATTGGAGCGGCACTAATGCAAGAGTACTCTGGAACTCTGCATCCTGTAATGTATATTTCCAGAAAACTTAATGCGGCAGAAAGGAATTATTCGGTTTTAGACCGTGAGCTATTAGCTATGGTTTGGTCGATCCTCAAACTACAGAGATTCCTTCTAGGCGCACATTTCATAGTAGAAACCGACCAAAAAGCTCTTACTGCTATACAGAGTAAGAATTTGAAGAGCTCGAGGTCTACTCGATATGCAATTGCTCTTCAACCTTTTCATTTCTCTGTGCGAGCTATTCGTGGATCAGATAATGTGATGGCAGACATTCTGTCAAGATGCCCACATGATTCCACATAACTATTAGGTCTTAGACTTCTTGATATGTCTAGTTTATAATAGTTCCTTTCTATATCAAGATAGATACACATTTGTAATTTAATAATATAATGATTGTATCACTACTTAGCGGTTCATTGATGTTTATTCACCGCTGTGCTTTGATGATTTTTCTTCATAAATCATAAATTTAAGATATCTAATACGAAATTATGGTATGAAATTTTTTAGGCATTGTGTAATTGCCAGAATTGTATTATACTTTGATGACACCTTCCTGGAAAAATTTACTTGTAGAGAAATAATTTCTCTTAGTTTATGAGATACATTCTCACCAGTCGCTCCATAAGTCGACTTAGCCTCATATTAGGCGTTATATTTATTCCTGATATTTTCATCTGCGCATTATTCATGCGTTGTGAGCCTATTGTACGTTGCTCCTAGATGTATTTCAAAAAAAAAAAAAAATGTTCCATTTTTTTTTTCCCGGGAGGTGTGGTAAGACTGTTACGTGCAGTCTTTGATATCTTACAATATAATACATTTGTATGCTTGTTATGTTCGCAAATATTTTGTAAACAAAATAGATACTTTTTAGTGCTTAGGAAAAGTCATTATTGAGTTACTTCCCTTGAAAGGAGTGTCGTCACTTTCGATCGAACTCCGCGGATGAATCCAGTTTTACTGCGATTTATTCTTTGTTTGGGTAGAAATAGATTGTTCTTGCTTCAGTGTATCTATGGCCTGAATTTATGTGTATTGTTTGTCTGGGTAGGACGAGTCTGTCTTATATCTGAATATCTTTGCATGTCTAAGTCGAACTATATGGTCTTTTGTCGCTTGAAAGGTCAAAGGGCTGTTCGGCGGATGTGTCGCTAGAGAGGTGATTTGTCTTCGCCCTGATGATGGGGGCTGTGGTTTTTTGAATCGGCTTGTCGCCGATATATGTCGATATATGTGTAGGGGAAAGTGATAGTAGTTTTAGACCTATCGTGTATGCTTTACCCCAGTGTTTATTTTGATTGCCAAGGGATGGCAGAATCAGTTATTTCGGATACCAAGGTAAAACAAACGCACTTCTTATGAACTCTTACGAAGCCATCGTTTTCAATAAGGGAAGATTTAACTATATGAAGATGACATTCATTCATAGCAGCACCATATTGTAAAGTGAAGTCAATTGTATCATGATAGAATCTACAAAGTAATGAGAACATTTAATGTATGATTAACTTTGATACAGATTCCTAGTTGTATCCAAACGTGAGTTACAGCTCACGAGAGAAGCCATCTTGTATTCAAATATTTTGTGACTTTCAAGAAGAGAAAGGGATGCCCCGTATTATCGCTTGATGAGTCCAGAAATCACTGCTACACATGAGACCCCATTACTAGCGGTTCAATATGATTATATGAAAAAATATGTGCTGATCATTATTTAAAGGAATCTTCGCTAGACGAGGTTAGGTCTAGAAGCCATCTTGAATATTGTTTATAAACTGACGTGCTTTTGTCAGTAAACTCAGATGATATATATATATGGGCAATACTGAGTGCTTGTCTACTGACAGTCCATTATGCTATTATTCTGCATGAGTGCCCATGTATCATTGCAAGACCATTTATCCACTGTACCATGATGTATTATGCCAACCTGTGATTTGTCAATGTATCCGTGCTGTCGAGTGTGTACGTCCAATTAAACTGTAACAAAGGTACACGGTCGTTGGTGTCGATGACTTCCAGCCATACATGAGTGAAAGAAAAAGACCAATTGTCAACACCACGAACTCTTCTTATCATTCGCGTATTACACTCTCACTTCATGCTTACACACCCCTGCGTAGGTCGAGTTGACATTCCATATTCAAACCACGAGCAACACTCTGACGAGTCTTTAACACTGGAGCTTCCAAACATCCTCTTAACACCGTGGTCCTGTACACAGTTGATGTCAGCAGGGAAAATAAATAGATAACAACAACCCAATACATCTATTTAACACTGATGTTCTAACACAGCCATTCAACACTGATGGCCAATATATATTCAACACTGGTGGACATCATTAATGGAAAAGGAGGTTTATCATCTGGTGGCCACTATACCCATTACAAGAGGTTGTAATCAGAACACCATAGAGTTATCAGTCAGCCGTCCTGTTCGGACGTTTGTTCCCTTTGTCAGAGGTTTTGCTGGGATTACGTGAATGCCATCCTTGTTCATTGCTTGCCGATTGTTTCATGTGAACAGGATTATTGGTAGAGTAATAGAATGTGGATGTAATTTCTAGTGGGTTTTTCCTGGATAGTTTTTACGTAGAATCTTGCAATTATGTATGGCTTGGCTCCAGTATTGGACTTAGCCTGTGAGCGATAGTCGTTGAGTGATCGCTGGGTAGAATATGTCGGTGACTATTTTTGCTATTATATGGAGCTGTTGATTAAGGCAAGTAATTTGGCATTTTCATTACATTGTGTATTGCATTTCGTGTGTCTTGCTAGCCATGTATGGCTGCTGTGTGTGCACGGTATTTATTAAAGGGATCATACTTGATTTAGGTGTTATTGCATTACTCATGTCAGCTACTGTGTACTCTGGTCGTACCTTTGAGACAGCGAGCTAAGAGTGTAGTGTGAGTGTGTCTTAAATCCATAGTACCAGTAGAAAACTAATGGAGCCGCGGTAGCATAGTGGTTAGTGCACTGGCTTCCTAGCGCAGTGGTCTATGGTTCGATCCCCAGATGAGGCGGAAAAATGTTTAGGCCACAAACGGCTCCTGGGTCGACCCAGCCCCAAATGGGTACCAGAGCTACTCTGGGAAGGTTAAGGCGGCCGGCGTGATGCCGACCACATCACCCCTCGTGTGCCGACGGTCAAGATAATATGGGCCTAACACCATATTCCCAATATGCCTAAATGGGCGTGTAACGGGTTCCTTTACCTTTACCTTTTTTTTACCAGTAGAAAGCTTGTTCTGACAGCACGAGGGAGGCCTGCGTGCTTGTTCTGACTATATATATATATATATATATATAGATATATATATATATATATATATATATATATATATATATATATATATATATATATATATATATGTCGTAGATTTTTGATAGGGGAATTAAGACATAGATTGGTCCCATATGTATAGACTAGAGCAGATGATAGCTCAGTGGGAGATAATGTAAAGAAATTGATTTTTACGAGTGAGATGGTGGAAAATAGGTAGAGTCTGTCCCTGAAATCGAGAAGCTTTTCTCATTAAGCCTATCTCTACAACAAAACTTTGTTAGTCAGACAGTCTACCAAACTATATATTAACATATATATCACCACTCACATGAACACACACATAAGTGACGACAGGTAGCCGCACAAACGTGAAAACTATATCAATAGAATGTGGATCTTTGGGAACGCGCTGACCAACACACGTAAATAAAGTTTATGTAAGTTTTATTTATCATAAAGAACTTTACAACAGCAATATATTTTTTGAATATGAAATCAAATACAGATAAACATAAGTTAATGAATTAATTAAAGAGTTAGACTCATAGGTGTAATCCTCCCACCCTCTGTTGAGACAAGATCCCGTTAGAAGAGAGTTATTTACTCCTCAAAGAGTCAAAAGTTTATGCACTATGGTCTAGGATTTCCCTCTACGGTAAGAACAGAGTTTATACATTAATCTATCCTGAAAGGGAATAACAGTATTAGCAAAACGTGCATAAATATAAAATACAACGTTGGTACAGGAATTATACGATCAAAGAGCCTCTCATTTCTGCTTTCTTTATATCAATACAACAGTGGCCACTGACATTCGTTCTTACTTAAAAACTTGATTTTCACCTTCTGGCGCAATCTTTAGGACACATACACACACAGCAAATCCAGTGTTCTTTTGGCAAAGAGAACCACAGCTCTACAGAGACAGGTTAATTCCAATTCCTCCGGGGAGCGTTCTCTTTACCACTATATATTTTGGATTACTGTTTATGTCACTTAAAATCAATTCAGGTAATAGATGTCTCAGCGCTCACAGTGTCAGAATCTGGAGGTTTCCAGTACTTAAGAAATGTCAGGTTGGTAACTTCTCTCTGTATAAAATTCTTGGTCACACTACAAATGATCTAACGTCGGAAATGTTAAGGTTTGTTAAGTCGACACAACGGAACTGAATGTAAATGAGATTGGAACAATAAATCTGGATCTATATGCCAGTTACCAAGTCACTCTTAATGTTCTTTGGGTTGGTATTCTGTCTCTTTCTCGGTGTAAACACCACTTCAGACAGTATTACCTTGAAAAAAAAAACCCAGGCATTAATATAAGAAATGTTCTTTAGTATGATTTCTCTCAGGTTTACATGGAAGCCGATGGTAGATTAGGGTTTGACCCAATACTGTATAAAGGAAGAGAAAAAGAAATACTAAGCTGTACTATAGTATATTCAATCCTATCCTACTGATAACTCTCTGCACTGATAACTATTGAGCTGTTGAAGGGTACTTACAGCTGATAATGGAGTATAACTGTCGTGTATCAGGAAGGATGGTAAATGTTCTGTTATGATAGGTGCGCTGATGAAGGCACATCAGCATTCGTCGGGCTTACAGGTGGCCGACCAGGTGTGTGGGTGTACAAACATCAGAGAACGCGAATACATGTAGTTTTAACGTAAGTCAACAATATTCACACACACCAACGCACATGTAGGAGTCAGGAAAAGGTTGAAACTCCTAATCGTTCTACACTGTTCAATACTCCACAGTCACGAGGACATCAGTAAATACATTGTCACAGGTACAGTACATAGCAAAATAGGACACATCTCATAAGCACCAAATCCATAGGTATCTAAGTGCATAGCATACAAAATCACAGGCACAACAGCTGCATAAGTACAGCAGTTCATAATGATAAAGTTTCCTGGTCCAAATTATCCCTACAGCAAAGGGAACTGCCTATCGCAGTACAATAATGTCTGTTTCGTCAGACTCAACATAACTCATGTGAGAAAAACACCTTCCCTATAATAATAATCTGTCGACCTTCACAAATCTCCCTCATCGGAGATATCAACACATAACGGCCTATAATCCCAGGACCGAAAAATCTTTAACAATGTACATTCTGCAGAATATATATACCAGCCTTTATATCCACAGCTTTATGAAAAATCTTAGGCAATATCAAAATCTCTTTCACCAAAACTATTCTCCATATCGGGACACACTGACCATAATCGTCAGTCCCTTCTCTAAGCTATCTCGCATTCGAATGTCACTAAAAATTTCCCAGCCTAAAAAACAGCTCAATAAACCGAAATCTCATCTCCGCGCAAAAAAACCGCTGAGCCATGAACTCCACTCATCTAGAAGGTTCGAGAACATTCCCGATCCAATAAGTAGCAACTCAAAGGGGATAACAAAGATCCGGCCTCTACCTACAAGTATTTTACAGATAAACTCCCCTTGACTAGAATTAGGACTCAACACCTACCTCGCGTACAATGTAATTTATTAACTTCGTTTATTTAACGTCAAATTGACACTACAAGCTTAGAGCTTGTCTCATCGGTTAAAACTTCCGTGAAATAAATTTTAGTCATTTAAAAAATCAATCGTCACGAATTAGAAATAAATACATGTTTCGTCAATACTCGTGATGAACAGTGCCTTACTAGTCGGTTAAAATCTTCTCTGACTGGTTACTAGCAGCTAATAAAATTTATATTATAGCTGGATGAGTTTAGCTAGAAATTTGTGTATTTATTCTGCTATCCACTGTACTTACTTACTTAGTCGTTCCCCTTCTACCGTGAGGTGTAGAGAATTGGAAGAGAGAGCGCCAGACCATTCTATCAGCTGTCTTCTTCCTGGCCTGCTTCCATTCTAGTCCTCGGTCCTTCAAAGATTGTCTAATGTTGTCCTCCCAGCGGACTCTGGGTCGTCCTGGAGGTCTGGATCCCTGGCTCTTTGTTTCCCATGCTTGTCGTGGTAGCCGATCTTATCCCATTCTGCAGACATGGCCAAACCATCTTAGTTGGGACTGTTCTATTTGGGTCTGCAGCGGATGGGATTTTAGTCCTTGACGGATCGTCTGGTTGCGGACCATGTCTCTTCTTGTTACTTTAACCACTTTCCTCAGATACCTCATTTCTGAGGTTTGGATCTGGCTTTTGTGGGTTGTAGTCATTGCCCACGACTCGCATCCATATGTCAAGACTGGGACATAGGTGGAGCGATATACAGCCATCTTCGTTTTCTTACCAACCTCTTTCTTGCTGAGGAATCCACGATTTATGGCCTGAAAAAGTCTCCCAGCCGCTGCTTTTCGAGTGGCCAACTCTTCTTTGATGCCTCCCTTTCGGTCTATAATAGCTCCGAGATATTTAAAGTGGTCGACCTGCTCCAGGACCTGTTCTCCAAACTTAATCTGATGTTTTCTTTCTTCTCGTGATATCACCATGGATTTTGTTTTAGAGCTGCTTATGACCATCCCTCTCTTCTCCAGCTCTTCCTTGCAGACTTGGAGGTTGGATTGAAGATGTGCCTCTGGTTTAGCAATCAGGGCAACATCATCAGCAAATGCCAGCTCCGAAATATAGACCTGTCTCATCTTCCAGTACCCCACTGAATACTTTCTTGTTCTCTCCTTACATGCCTTGATGACATCGTCCATAAGGAGTATGAAGAGGTAAGGTGATAGGATATCACCTTGTCTTACACCAGTGGTGGTCCTGAACTCTTTTGACTTATGGTTTGCTGTCCTCACATAATTTCTGCAAGACTTGTAGAAGCTCTGTATAGCATGAATCAGAGGTGCTGGAATATTCTTCCTTGCCAAACAGTCCCAAAGTTTGCTCCAGGGGACCCTGTCAAACGCCTTTTCCAGATCTATGAAACAAAGATGGATCTCACTCTTATATTCAAGGGCCTTTTCACTCAGCTGTCTGAGTGTGAAGATTAGGTCTTGAGTACTTCGGTTTGCTCGGAATCCGCACTGGACCTCATCCAATTGTGGCTCAGCTAGGCGTCGGAGTCTCTGCTGTAGGATTCTAGAGTAGATTTTACCAGGGACACTGAGAAGGGATATGCCTCTATGGTTTCAACATTGTCGATTGTCACCCTTTTTGAAAATTGGTGTTATGATGGCAATCTCCCAATCATTTGGTATGGTCTTGTTGCACCATGCTGCCTGTAGGACCTTTAAGAGTAATAGGTCGCTTGATGCTCCCATGTACTTAACCATTTCTGGTGTTATACCATCATGCCCTGCTGCTTTGCCCATCTTTATTTTCTCTAGTGCTGCCTTCAGTTCTTCTATCTTTATGTCATCTTCACCATCATTGGTATTCTCTTCTGTGCTAGTGGTTATCATTTCTGATGCTTCACCATGCTCACCATCCAGGAGTTCTGATAAATATTCTTTCCATCTTTCCATTACTTCCTTCGGGGCAGTAAGCAATTTGCCTTGCTTGTCCTTTATAAATTTGAGAGGGCATTGTTTTTCCTTCCTCATGTTCTTTAGGGTCTTATAGAACAATTTCTGGTTTTCTTGTGCATCTTTTTCTAGCTTTTCTCCAAATTCTTCCCAGGACTTCTGTTTTGCTGCTAGCACTTTGTTCTTTGCTTCTGTTCTGAGTGTCCCATATTCTCTATATTTCTCCATTTGTCCTGTTGTGTTTTTAGCTCCTAAGTATTGTTTCCATGCCATTTTCTTCTCTCTTATTTTCTCTTTGACTTCCTCTGTCCATCAAGATGTCCTCTTTCTCTGGTTCCCAAGTCGGACTTCACCGCATGCTTCTGCAGCAGTTGTCTTTATGATATCTTTGAATTTATTCCAGAGGGTTTCCATGTCATCAGGTCGTTCTTCTGTGTTGCTCACTGCTGTAGCAATAAGCCCCTGATATCTGGTCTTGATTTCTGGCTCTCTCAGCTTGTAGGTCGTAATACTCATTTTTCCTGCTCGTTTACTTGGTTTCTTGCGTGATGTTGGGCAGTTCCTAGGCTGAGCAACTCTTTCAGTTGTTCGTTTGATTGTTAGCAGGTAGTGATCACTTCCAATCTCTGGCCCCCTCCAGACTCTTGCATCTCGGACATATCTGAATGAGCTTCTCCGAACAATGGCATAGTCGATCACTGACTTCTCATTCTTGGTTGGTTCACATCTAGTGTATGCATGTATGCGCTTATGGCGGAACTTTGTGTTTGTAATGATCAGATTCTGCTCACTGCAGAATCTAAGGAGTCGCTTTCCATTGTCATTGAGAGTATCTTCTCCATATCTTCCGATAACTCCACCCCATCTAGCATGGTCATTTCCAACTCTGGCATTAAAATCTCCGAGCATGATAACTTCATCAAGGCAGTCATCCACTGTCCCTTGAAGCAGCTCGAAGAATTCCTCCTTGACCTCTGCTCTCTCATCCTCATTTGGCCCATGGACTATGACCAGGTTGACTATGGTTTCTCCTTCTTTTAGTTTTACAACCATAATGCGCTCCGAGACAAAGTTCCATCCCTTGATACTATCTTTTTGATTTTGGGCCACAATGCAACCCACGCCCCCTTTAACTCTTTCAGATATGGGTACACCACTGTAGAGCAACGTGTTGCCATCGAGATCCATGACTCCTTGTCCTTTTTTCTTCGTTTCCGTTATAGCCAGGATTTCTAGTTTTGCTTTCCTCATCTCTTCCACCAGCTACTCTTCCTTCCCATTTATACTTCTTGTGTTCCAAGTTCCATAAGTCATGGTCCGTAGTCCGTTCCAGTTCGTCGCCTTTAGAATCAGTCCGGTTTTCTCTCTTGTATTGCTCGTAATCATAGTTTAAGACAAACAGGTGATTGGCCTGTTGTGCCTTTGCATGGTGGAGGGGCTGCCTCCTTACGGCCTCCATGCAGGCCGCCCTCCTCCCTTTTCATCCGGGCTTTGGACCGGCATAGGCGGAGCTATCCACTGTAACACAATAAACTTAGAGAATTATCAATGACGGACCTATCTAGTAATTCACTCTGCACAGCAAAACTAGTGAAATATAATTGACGATTTTACCACTAAAATCACTCAAGACTACTAGTATAGTATTTACCTTCACACAAACTTCTAAGACTATTCTCCAACGAAAAACTAAGAACTTCCCTTAATACAAAGGATTCTAGAAATCGAGCTAGATATCGTTACAGTCTGATGAGTACTGAATAATGAGAGTTGGAATGCTGGGGTTTATATATTAAATTTGAAGAAATTACCCCAGACTTAATACTTTTAGCACCCTCGCCCAGATCTGCGAGTCAGAGAGATTTTTCACACTAAAGCCGAAACAAGGCTCTCTGCTAGATTTAGCACCTACGGGGAATCTCGGGGAAAATCGTGTATCAAACGACTTATTCACACCAAGACCGAAAACCAGAACACTACGCTCTATTTTGATCAGGCATCAGCAATTATGCTAATCAGTGTGAGTTTTACACATCTCTGCTCTTATGCAAAATTCTAGCGAGCAGTGTCCTTTGATCTGGCGATATCACCATGTTTAATTAGCTTTCAAACGAATGGACTCAGGAAAAGGTAATGGAAATTTTCTCCTTTGTTCCAAAATTATCTTCTCCTGTTCCAAAATTAACTTCTCCTGATCACTGTCTAACGAAACATACGTTTAAACTATCGCCACCTTCCTCTGTTGCGACATATTACAACGATTCTCGATCTCTGGCGTTCAAAGTTAAATGAAACCCACTCACGTTAGCTAATATAGGTCAGCTCGTAAACTTCACCAAACGGAATAGCGAACAACAATAAAATGAGTGCTAAATTAGAAAAGAAACAGATCTCTGGGTGTAGGAGGGTTTATGTTAAAAACGTGCATAGGTGAAAGAAAAAGGTAGAAGAAAAGTGTAGATAATGAGAAAGATACATGAAAGCTATTCTCATAATATGTCACAGACGTCCCCGCTTAAAGATATGAAATCATTTCATGTCTTCTTTATGGAAATAGATTTCCTATATCAGTAGCTTCGGGGTGACTGTTATCTTCACTCTGATCTTCCCCCTCCGTCTCTGTCCAATTCCTACTCATGAAGTCTGCTCCAACGTTTTCTTTCTCTGGAATGTATTCCCTGTGCGCTTGAAAGAGTGTCACCGAGTTTGACATTTTTGAAAGATTCCGTGTTTGCAGTGGGAATTCCCTGCAACTATCATCATCATCGTCAGTTTGGAGACCGCCAGGAGATGTTCGGAGGACGGCACCGGTTTTTCCAAGTATTTCTTTAACAGATTTACGTGGTAGACCTTCTCCTTTCCTTTAATAGAGATCTGGTAGTTCGTCCTTAAGATCTTTTTAAGGACGGTAAACGGCCCTTGGCATTCGATATGTTGTTTGTTGTTCCCGGTTGGGAGTAGCAACAAAACTTTGTCTCCTGCTTGCAATTCTCTTTCTTTCGCAACTTTCCTGTATCGGTTAGCGTGCTTTGCGCATGCTAGCTTAAGGTTGTTAGTTGCTAGGTCCCATCCTAGTTTTAACCTTTCTTTAATTCCTACACATATTTACTGGCTGAGACGACAGTCTCAACAGCCTTCTGGTCTGTCAGCGACCGAAGTAAGGCTTCAATCGGCCCTTAATAGGTCTGCCGAATAAAAGAGTAGCTGGGGTTAATCCTATGGAAGTAATGTGGGGCTTCCCTGTAGGCGAATAAAGCTGCAGGTATACAACGGTCGCAATCTACAGGTTTCTCTTGTCCCAGTTTACTTAACATCATGTTGAGGCTTCTATTGACACGTTCTACTAACCCACTTCCGGTCGAATTATAAGGGCTTGTGTAGATGTGCTGGTTCCTCAAGATCTTAACGATCTCATCCATCAACAGGCTACGGTATGGGGATCCGTTATTAATCAAAACATATTGAGGGAATCCCAACCGTGTAAAAATCTGCACCAGGGCTTCTGCGACATGCTTGGAATCCGTGCATGTTATCGGTATAGCTTAGGCCCACAAACTGCATGTGTCGACTAAGGTCAGGCCAAACCTGTGCTTTCTTTTAGTCTTTTCTAGGGGTCCTAAAATGTTGATCACAACCCGTTCGAATGGTGTCCCCAGTACTGGCATTTCACTCATGGAAACTGCGGGTGTCAATTGCTTGGGTGCCACCCGTTGGCACTTAGCACAGGATTTCACGTATCTAATAATATCAGCGTTCATTCCTGGCAACCAATAGTGAGTCTGTATTCGCTTATTTATGGCGTTCTGTCCCATATGTCCGCTAAAGGAAAAGAGAGTGCCCCATTTCTGTATATATATATATATATATATATATATATATATATATATATATATATATATATATATATATATATATATATATATATATATATATATATATATATATATATATATATAGATATATATATATATATATACAGGGTATCCATAAAGTCTCTTTACAATTTAACAAATTTATTACAAAAGCAAATGAAAAGACAAATATGTGGAAATTATTACAAAATGAGAAGTAGATATTGAAGTTTTTTGGCCTCATTTAATACACCTATATATTGGCACCATTAGTTGCACGAAGCACATCAAGACGGTATTCGATTTCTTGCCATGTTTGCTGTAGCATAGCCTCATCAATGGTGGCATTATCATCAGTGATCTTTTGCTTTAGGTCAGTGATGTCCCGTATCTGTGTTCGATACAAGATATCTTTAACATAACCCCATAGAAAGAAGTCCAGGGGAGTGATATCTGGTGAACGAGGTGGCCAGGGAATTGGGCCGTCCCTTCCAATCCACTGGTCTAGAAATGTTTGATTTAGGAACCCACGAACATGCAGTTCCCAATGTGGTGGTGCTCCATCTTGCTGGAAAATTATGGTTGGTTGAAGGTCATCTAGTTGTGGTGCCACATATTCAGTCAAAAGGTCAAGGTAAACATTTGCAGTAATCGATGTCTCGTTGAAGAAAAATGGACCAATGATTCGATTGCACATGATCCCACACCACACGTTCACCATTGGACTATCTCGGTGAAGTTCCCTAGTCACATGGGCATGTTCTGATCCCCAGATTCTCACATCATGTGTGTTCTGTTTCCCTGAAACATGAAAGGTTGCCTCATCACTAAAACAAACTCGGGTGAGGAACGTTTCATCCTCAGAAATTCGTTCCAGCATGTTAACTGCAAACTCTTTTCGTCTTGGTTTATCATTTGGCCCGAGTGCCATTTTTTAGGAGTTCATTTAACAGTACCTCTTTCATCAACAGGGTACCTGAAATACGATAATGGTATGTGATTAAAAACTTTGATAACCACTGAGTACATAGAACAAATCTGATTAAGATATCTCATCAATTGCCTTTGTAATAAATTTGTTAAATTGTAAAGAGACTTTATGGACACCCTGTATATCCTGTGTGTTGTTGATGGGATGCACATCAGGAATTTCTGAAACCAAATTGCGCATTATTCGCGTAAAAATGAGGTCAATAAGGCCTCTATGCAGAAGTCTACACTTATAATGAACCTGGGACAATGCTTAACCTGCAAAAGATACTAGAAATGTTTAAGATAGCATCGCTTTTATGCAGAACATTGACTCCGACAATGGCCGCGAATCTCTGCTGAGAAGAAACGTCCGTAATGTAGTGGCCCCATATCACCTGATATTGGCAGAGCCAAAAGGCACGACAGTTCATGAATTGTTTCCCCATTATTGATATTTTAGAATCTTAGTGTTCTGCCTCTCCAGTAGATCACGACCTTCAGGAACAGCATGCTCTTCTGTGGTAAGTACTGATACAGAATATGCATCTGACTAGGTCTGTGTTATCATATATATATATATATATATATATATATATATATATATATATATATATATATATATATATATATATATATATATATATATATATATATATATATATAGTTTACCAGCTCATTCTGTAATTCATTCCGTTCGAAACGAATCCGAAAATAGTAACACTCGCCAAAGAAAAGTGAGCAAAGGTTGGTGTGCATGTGCCACTAACATATCTCTGTGAACGGCATGCATGTTCAGACTTTGTACAACATTATTTTAGTGCTATCATTAAGAGGAATGAGCGTACATTGATTCACGTTTCAACGTTTTGTTAGAATAAAATAAACTGGTATTTTCCTAATGGGCGAAGATCGACTAACACGATAAGAATGGGAAATTAAGAGCCCGGTATCCAAACCTCCAGGACGCTGGGAAGACAACATTAGACAATCTCTGAAAGACCGAGGACTGGGATAGAACCACGATAGGAGGGATACATCCGGTAGGACGATATGGTGCACTCTCTTCCAAACCTCTACACCTAGCGGTGGAAGAGGAACGACTAGGCACTTAAGTACATAAATACGGTATTTCCAGCTGCAGAGAAATCTGTGACCGCGCTTGCGAGAAATAGGGTTAACTGTTCAGGCTCAGAACTAACGTAGCAACTTTTAATAGCGGGCAAACAGCAGTGTTCTATATGTTTGAGTTACTTACCACAGTATGAGTCATAGGGTGCAGGGTTACTTAAAATGGGTGCAGACATACAATTTACTCAATAGTGATAAATCAAACTATTGCTGTAAAATTATAGATCAACAGGTTTAATGAGTTTAACAATATTCTCATGATCGAGACAGTTTTCTTTCAAGGACAGCCGTACGTCGCTGTTGCCGTCATTTTTGTCGGTTCCAGAAGATGTAAATCTATTTAATATTTTTGATGGTCGAAGGTACAGAACTGTATGTTAACTCCCTGACACAGGTTGATTAGGGGTTACCTTCCCTGTGTTTATGCTTTCTTAAGACGGGATAGTTAACTGTTCTCAAATCTGTTCTGTCTAAGCATGCGCTAGTTTTAGCGCGAACCGAGCAGACTTCCGTCTGTGATGATGAGCTGGTTTCCTGCCGGACGAAGATGTCCGTTGTTTTCTTCTCTGCATTATTTGGGGGAAAGATAGTCTTGTGATCTTAGTGATTCTCCCCAGAGTTATTCTGTTCGTCTGGAATGACGACATTTATTATTTGTGTATTTCTCGGAATTCTGTCCAAGGTAAAATAACTTAATTGTTATGCAAAGCTTGCAGAACATTGAGTATGAACATGTGAGTAGCGCTCACAGTTCTTGTGATCCAGAGTCCATTTTGTGTGCTTAACGTAGCCAATTTGGTCTATTCGTTGAAGTACTTGACAGAAGCACAATGAACATATATTGATATGAAACCCGCAGGATGGCGGTACGTTTCAGCGTGGAAGATAATACATGCCTATGAAAAAAAAGCACAGTAGTTTATCAACCATTATAAGGCCCATCATTACGGTCTATAACTTTGAGCAGAAGAAGAAGTGCCTGGCAGGTGAAGCCAGGTGAAGTCTTGACTTATTTACAAGTTCACAGACTTCTATATTAAGCAACTATATTTGTTAAGGACTACCTGAAGCGTTCAGTCAGGGGCCCTGAGCTACAGTAGGAAAAGAATATGTTGTCAAGCCAGCGTTATTAACATCATACCTACAAGCTATAACAAAACTGATGATGTTCGATATTCCTATTCATTACCACATATAAACAGTTGTTAAAGGACAGACCATTGTCGATAACGTCCTTATAGATGAGTGGTTCAAGCTTTACATGCCAGATGTTTTGCCAGTCATTTCCAATATATATGATGTCCTTGATTTTTGTCCATTTGACTGTAACTGTTGATGTCACTGTGTCACGTAAATAAATGGTTGAAAGTTCCAGCAGATTCTACAATTACTGACTACTGCATGTGAGTGAGTGGGTGCCTTGTTACCTATCAAAGATCCTAAACGCATTCGTGTCTCTACACACCCACATCACTTGTCAACCATACAGACTTCGAGTACCTCACATACAAGAAATGTCTGATGTTTGTATGTCAACATGACACCCTGTTAGCACCTTAACGCCTGGTGAGCTATTCATGCATAACAAAGCTGCTTGGGTCAGGTCGGACTGACTACAACAGTACACAGTAAAGGTATTACTACGTTCCTACAAAAACATAACGTAAATCCCACCTTCACACTTGTGTGACCGTAAATCCTACGGTAACAGTCGCATTGTATGGATCAAGACATCCCAACAATGTAACAGTAGAAATTAAAACAGCAGAAAATCAAGGTACTCTTCTGATGGACAATCAGATATTCACACCTAACATTATTTTTCCACCAGTATTTTCTTCTTCTTTGATCCTTAGCCGCCGACCATCAAAGCAGTCAGTGGTCATCACGCCTCGTGGCGTCTTGTAGGGCAACAACAAATTGATTCCACTTTGCTCGGTCGGTGGCCATCCTTCGTACAGTGCCCCAACTCTGGTTCATTCTTTGCATCTCAGCCTCCATAGTCCTCCGCCAAGTTGTTTTTGGTTGGCCTCTCTTTCGTTTTCCTTCAGGGGTCCATAGCATAGCTGTTCTTGTGATGGCATCGGGGTCTCATCCCGAGGACATGGCCAACCCAGCTCCAGCGTCTGCCAGCTATGATGGTGTGCATGTCCTCTTGCTTGCTCCGAGTAAGCATATCTTGGTTGGTGATTGTATTCGGCCAAAAGATTCGGTGAATTTTTCTTAGGCATGTTGTGTGAAAAGATGACAATTTCCACATTTCCTTCTCTGTAACTCTCCAGAATTCCACACCATACAGAAAGCACACAGCTCTGATATAATTTTAATTTTGTGCTTGTGCTGTACTGAGAGGACCTCCAGATATTGTTTAGACTAAAAAAGGCTGTTCTTGCTTTGTTCATCCTGTTGTTGATGTCTTTGCTTGCTCCACCGTCTGGTGTAATTATGCATCATCCACCAGTATTTGATTAAGCAAAATTGCCGTTAAGTATTGGTGTTTTTAATTTAATTTCCGTCTTATGACGGGCTTTTACTGTAGTTGTTTTATAATATTGATATATATATATTTTTTTTTTTCAATTTTAATGCATCAAATTATTGCATTACTTGCATATTTACATTAATATTAGTACCAACAAATACATACATGACGCTTTACCGAAGTCTGGATCCTAAACTCATCATTTTCTATAGTTCCTTATGGGAATTTCACGGGAATTTCATGTTTGCGGGGTTTGTGAAGAACCAATGTTCAGTACACAAGAGGGTTTGAGAGTATTTAATTTGTTTGAGAACTGTGTTCAATGTGAACCCTTTTTCTGCATGTTTTGCTTGTTTGTCTTTTGTTATCACATTATGCTCTCTTTTCCTGATTGCGCTTGTAACAAAAGCACTTTTTTCTATAGTGAGATCGATATCACCAATAATTTTACAGGCGTCTTACATTTGAAATTAGTTAACGTCTACATGGTGACACTATTTCACGGGTAAATATAATTGAAAATATCAACATAACAAAACACAGATCTTCTTTCATAAAGGAGACGATTTTAAAACTAACACTCGCGATGCTGGGATGTTTGCAAGAAATCCGATAATTTGTCGCGTCATGGTTAAAAAAAAAGGCACCGCACTGTCTGGAACAGTATCACGCTATTACAGTTACAATGGAAAGAGGTCACATTTTTTAGCGTCCATTTCGCGTAAGTTCTCCAATTTACATTTTAGTCCGTAAATTCTCTTTGTTCTATGACGGGTAACACAATTGTTCTTATTTTTCAGATTTACCTTGGAGTGCACAGACTATGTGGATACAGTAGCCAGACTTCCTTTGATGTATAGACTGTACCAGCTTGACAGTATCATCGACACGGACAGACATTTTTGTAAGTTTTGTAAGTCTGCATGCAGGTGTCTGCACTTTCGGCATGCTTCAAGTAGTGTGAAAAGTGTTCACATGTGAACTAAGTTCTGTTTAACAGGAACAAAGCTGAGTGAATGTGCTATTCACATATGAATCCTTGCATGTGCTGATCGTCAGAGATTATTTTGTATAGTGCCTACGAAAAAATGTATGTGCGGTGTTGTTTTAATGAGGTGACAGTTTGGTCACCCCTAGTATGTTGAATAAGGCACGTAAAGTATCTTGGACAAATAAAACGAATGTATAAAGATATACATGTCTGCATACATTTTACGGGGTAAGTAAGAAATAAAGGGATTCAATTTAAGAAGGGAGATAATGATGTTAGAAGTATGACTGACAGTATGCACATGTCAACTGGCCGACACAGGCATAATGAGCGTAGTTAGGAATTTTAAAATTAGCGTACAGAAAGCTAAGGGTCCGGAAGACTGGCTACATACATGTACAGGGCTGGCTTAAAATAGACAAGAAATGATCAGAAGCATACATTGAGATTCTTCAGGCGGTTTATGAATGGTGCGAGGAAACCTACTCCAAGGTCAATCCTAACTAACCATGTGTGCTGTAGTGCTCCTTGAACAACTCCAACTTGAAAACAGATCTCCCAGACATTACTCTCAGTGGGCAGAAAGGTGAAAGACACGACAAGTTAAAATACTTTGGAGTTACATTCGATCTCGGGCTATCATTCAAATACCATATTGATCACATCATACATTAATTCCAGAGAGGCCTGGCAGCTCAAAAGACAATGGCTATAGCGTACAGGGAGCAGAGACTGCTGTTTCTTATATATTATCAGCTGGTCATGTCAGTGACGAGTATGGTCTGATAAAACTCAGAATATTGTGCCCCCCATTAAAATGTGGGACGTACTGTGGCCTCCTCGTATAAGTATATCCAGCAGGTGAATCTGAACATCACTCTAAAGAAGACAGTTGCCATGATACTCAATGTGGGCATTCCTGGGCCAATAATAATTAGCAACCAGAAACTGGAACAGACAGACAAAGTTACATTCCTAGGATGCATAGTTGTCACGCAATTGGACCGTTCAATTTTCTTCTATTTTCATCTCTCTCCCTTGTTTCTACTATTTCTCATTGTCGCTGCACAGAACTCAGTACTAGATACATTGTTCCCATTTGTCACACTTCACTTCGTATGTCCAGAAAAGCGTATCGCCCAACCCTGAAAGATTAATTGAATCACTGAACGTGTTAATATCACATTAACTCCAGGTAGATGCGAGCATGACGTGTTTGCTTAAGATTGCATAATAACTTCCGACTCGACTGTTTGGAACAGGTGATTATAGATGAACGAAATCTTGGACGAAATTTGGATAAGTGAGCAGGAAATGTGATATAAGTCAACTTTGACAACAATTTACGGACATTACAACTCCATATATGGAATTTGACTGTTTGAATTTTTCAAACGCACGAGGCATGGGAAATATTACGTGAGGAAAAGTTATCATAACATGTAAAAGCTAAAAAGGAGGTAAAGGATCCCGTTACACTCCTATTAAGGCATATTGGGAATATGGTGTTAGGCACATATTTCCTTGACCATCGGCACACTAGGGGTAATGTGGTCAACATCACGCCGGCCGCCTTAACCTTCCCAGAAATTGCTCTGGTACCCAGTTGGGGCTGGGTTGACCCAGGAGCGTTTAAGGCCTTAAAAATAATCCCATCTCATATGGGGATCGAACCAAAGACCACTGACCACCAACCACTATGCTACCGCGGCTTCATCATAACATGCACTTTGAATGTATTGACTGGCATTTGAGGCGACAAAAACAACCTCGCTGATTCGGAGTTTTGTCGAAAACGCCAGGCGAAAGCATGGGCTGGGAACCTACAGTATAATGTTAAAAAAGTTTGACAAACAGTAATGCATTCCAGAAATAGTCAACGTGGGCAGCTCGGACGTTGCGACAGAAAAAAAAATAGAGTCGGATTCTAATTTATAGGACCGGACACAAGTATTAAAATCATCTCTGTACATCAGTAGAGAACTCGCCAATATTAATAAGGAACGCGGAATTCTATAAGACCACTCACAAGTCACAGTTATTCTGAAATAGAAATAATACCCCAGACAAGTGTTCAAGGAATCTGGGTTAAGTTGCCAAGATTATTCTACTGAGCGAGAAGTCTAAGATTTATCAATTATTGAAGTGATTGTAACATATTTTTTTACGCTGAGAAGTTTGACATGTTAGGGGTGTTAAAGGTTCAAACTTGGCTGGCAACCTCAGCATGTGAAAAAGATACATTCATGAACCACCACAGCAAGCGCTGGTGATTGCTTCAAGCTAGTTCTCACGGAAGAACCAAAAGCAGAGGTAACCCAGACTCCAAATGGAGCAAGGAGTTAGTGATGATTACATCAACTTGTGAATAGCTGTATTTTATCATTTAGTGAATGTATTTAAATTTAATTTGTTCCTTCAGGCATAAGCCACTGCCACTGTTCAGTCACACATTTTCCTTAAATTAACCGACATATTGGTGATTTTTCATCACATGCACAGAGTGATATACCCTCAGGGAGTTAAAAAAAATCTGAGAAAACAAAAGGCTGACGGACAGCGGGAAAAAGCGCCTGATTAATATAGTCCGTTCGGAAATTTGTGCACACAGAAAGTGTCAATTTTCTCCAAAACTGTTTGTTGTATGGACATGAATTTTTGCATGCAGTCTTAGATTTTCCATGCAGTTATTAATATTTTTTTTGCCCTTACAAAACTCATGTCATGTTCGAATTTTCTTCTTTACGTTATATAAAAAACTCTTACTGTTGTCTGGGTTAATTTTTAGTAGTTTTACAGGAAAGTTACAAGATCCGTTCAAAAATATTTTTTGTTTGTTTGAATTAGTGTAGTGACTACATGTCCGCACGAGTGCGCACCTATTGTACACAGTCGCGAGTAACTAATTTAAACCAAAAAAAATAAATATTTTTGAACGGATCTTGTAACTTTCCTGTAAAACTACTAAAAAGTTAACCCAGACAACAGTAAGAGTTTTTTATATAACGTAAAGAAGAAAATTCGAACATGACATGAGTTTTGTAAGGGCAAAAAATATAATAATAACTGCATGGAAAATCTAAGACTGCATGCAAAAATTCATGTCCATACAACAAACAGTTTTGGAGAAAATTGACACTTTCTGTGGGCACGAATTTCCGAACGTACTATAGCAGGCAAACATATATTTAGCAGCGGATTTTGTTCTTTTATTCCCTCTAAAGTTTGGGCCTTAATGGCCCAATAGTGGCCAAAACCTAGAGTATCTAATGTGGGTCTTCAAAGGTGTCTATCTTCACACAAGGTTACACTTGGCAGAGTTGTAGATAGAGGGATAATGGTGCTTCTACCTCGAAGGAATATTCACGAAATATTTCAGAAGTCAAGAACAATGCTGAATGAGTCCGAGCACGTTAACTTTTTATCTGAACCTCCGTCTTTCGTTAAGATGTATATGGTATGATTTAGCTCGTTTACGCCCCCAGCTAATTCAGTGAACTTCCTCTTATTAGCTCGAAATATATGAATATGCACCAGCGGTTATGAGTCATACGTGTGCGTTTTGCTCTGTAATAATTAATTCAACTACTCGTATGTTGAAATAAAGATATAAAAATTTAATGATCACTTACTTTAACACTTGTAAATACACATAAATTATTTAAGCTTGATGAATACAGGCAAATAAAGTTCGGTTTTTGTCTCTTCTTCTTCTTCTTTGATCCTTAGCCGCCGACCATCAAAGCAGTCAGTGGCCATCACGCCTGGTGGCGTCTTGTAGGGCAGCAACAAATTGATTCCACTTTGCTCGGTCGGTGGCCATCATTCGTACAGTGCCCCAACTCTGGTTCATTCTTTGCATCTCAGCCTCCACAGTCCTCCGCCAAGTTGTTTTTGGTCGGCCTCTCTTTCGTTTTCCTTCAGGGGTCCATAGCATAGCTGTTCTTGTGATGGCATCGGGATCTCTTCTGAGGACATGGCCTACTCAACTCCAGCGTCTACCAGTTATGATGGTGTGCATGTCCTCTTGCTTGCTCCGAGTAAGGAGATCTTGGTTGGTGATGGTCTTTGACCAAAATATTTGGTTAGTATATACTACTCGTCAAAAGTCAAGGGCCACCCCATTATTTTCAATACACTTTTATATAAGCGCATAGAATGATTAAATGAAGGAAGTTTTTAGTAAAAATGGATGCAATATCTTCCACTGACAGTCCTCTATGCACGTTAAGCATAAAAACAACTCACCGACAACTATGGTGATCACGTGCAATTTGGTTTGCTGACCATAAATTCACATTTTTAATCTGTTTTTTCAAACTTCTGTACAACCAAACATGTGAAGTAATCGTGCTGATTGACATTCCACGTGCAATGGCGACTTTTCTTGAACAGAGTTCACTCTTAATTTGTTTTACAATCAGCAGACAAAGGGTCGTTTCATCACTTGCAAAAACCATGCCACCGAGAAGAAGTCTTGACACCTTACAAAGAATGAGGGCTATAGCGTGGGTTGAAAGTGGTTTATCTGTCTGTGAGGTTGCTAGACGGCTTGCAGTGTCACACTCTACTATCCAAAGACTTTTGGAGAGATTTCAGGCCACAGGAAGTGTGGAGGATCGCCACCGGCCAGGTCGCCCTAGATGCACGAATAGATATGATGACCGGTACCTCTTGTTGTCAGCCCTGCGCCATCGAACAGTGACTTGTTCCACTCTAAGATGTCAGCTGAGACAAACTGTAAACGTTAATGTCAGTCAAAGCACCATTCGCAGACGTTTACATGAATTTGGACTGGCTGCTCGACGTCCTGCATTCAGAATCCCTCTTACTCCTGCTCATCGCAGAGCCCGTGTTGTTGGTGTCGCGAGCACATCCGATGGACAAGGCAGCAATGGAGTCTCATGGTCTGGGGAGGCTTCTACCGACACAGCAGGACCCCACTGTACATCATCCAAGGCAACTTGACCGGCCCAAGATACCAGATCGAAATCTTGAGACCAATTGTTCAGCCTGCTCTGGAGGCCATAGGTGGTAATGCCATCCTCCAAGATGATAACGCTCGACCCCATCGAGCTCGTGTGGTGAATGCGTTTATTCAGCAACATGGGTGTTGCGTAGCATAATGTGTGTTGCATATAAATGTTCCGTGGATGATGTCACATTTGCCACACAATGTTGAGGGTGCTATATTTCATCTGCTTTCCAAAGGTATGATAATACTGGCACTTGCAGAGTAGTGTATCACCCTCAGACACCAGGGATAATGAGGGACAGTAACATGGTGTCTTTAGTCTGGTTTAAGTGTGTGACGTAAGGATAGAGTCAGATAGCTACAGTATCATACATGGACGTCACATCAGACCATACAACGTAGAAAGTCAATAAAGCTTTTAACAGCAGTGATGTTTTTTTGTGTATATATTGTGTACGCCACAATGACAAGATGCATGGACATCGTTATGCAGAAACATCACAGGTATAGTACAACAGTCATTGTATCATCGACGTAGTCAATTCAACAGGAACAGCAGACAGCATCAAATAATGTAAATCATATGCCTTTTAGGATATCGTAATCAGCTGTACATGTAGTCAGGTAGTAAACTTCCCCTTTCCATAAGAGCTAGTAGATATCAAATGGGAGATTAAATCTAGTCTCCTATATTCGACCTCAACAAAACAGGCATGTCTTTTGAGCGTCACATTATCGTCCTCTATGTTCCTTAAACAGCAAAGGTATCAAACCTAGATCCATCAATAAAGTTCAGGAAGCAAATGGTCCTTAGGACAGGCATCAATCGATGCGTGACAATATAAGTGGATCGTGAGCTGAGCAAACTTGTCATATCATAGACTCTATAACGAGGCAGGCTAGGCAAAAGTCAACATCACAAGATGGCGATAAAGTTACTCAGCAAAAATATTCAGTTACCTGTTCATCAGGAATTAAATCACATAAATCACAAAGGCCTCCAGGCATTTGGAATAACATAGAGATATATCATCTCAAAAAAAGGAACAACAATGATGAGGACTCCTTCCTGAATAATATAAGCGAAGACGCTAGCACACCGCTACGTCTCGCCTTACCAGCATTTTTGCTCAGCCTGACCTGGGCGGAAATCATTCAAAACACTGCCACAAACAAAGACATGCGCAGAACACCCGAATCGAATACAACTCAGCTAATTTACGAAACAAAGAATGTTCTACGATGTTCGACTAAAGATTCGAACCTAAAAAGGAAATGAATCTTGAAACATTGCGATTGCCAACTGTTTTCTAAGAACTGGCGATCTGAGCGCTCCGTATATGGACATGACTCAAAATCGTTCACACAAACTATCGGCAACTATACTATCAGACTATTGTCACACGATTAGACAACTAGTAGAAATAAGAAGTGACTACAATTCCATGAGTTACTTCCCATGCATTAAAAAATTCAATATAGTCAGAATGCATGGTCAGAATATATAGTAAGAATAAGTTGCGACAAGTTTAGCGCAACAATGGGATCATCAGGATGGCGTGGCTAGCTCATTCACCTGACCTTTCTCCGATTGAGCACTTCTGGGATGTCCTTGGTCGAAGATTGTCAACAAATCACCCCCTGCCAATGAATGTTGCACAGCTGACTGCATTTCTGCTTCAGGAATGGCAAGCTGTTCCTCGGGATACTTTCTGACCCCTGTGGACTCGATGCGTCTACGCTGTCTTGAATGCCTTGCTGCAAACGGTAGTCATACCCGATTTTGAAATGTCTATTTATCCAATATCTATTGTGTGACTTTTGAAAAGGTGGGTGACACACTTCACATCTTCATTGCGTTTGAATGTTTTTTTCCATTTCTTTACGTGACATGTCAATGTGGTATTCAATAAATGCCGTTTTGACTGATACCAATTACGTTTATATCAGATTTGTTTTATGGTTTCAACTAAGGTTTTTCTAAGTGGCCCTTGACTTTTGACGAGTAGTATATTTCTTAGGCAAGTAGTGTGAAAAGAGGACAATTCCGACATTTCCTTCTCTGTTACTCTCCAGCATTCTGCACCATACAGAAAGCACACAGCTCTGATTTAATCTTAATTTTATGCTTGTGCTGTACTGAGAGGACTTCCAGATGTTGTTTAGACCATAAAAGGCTGTTCTTGCTTTGTTCATTCTGTTGTTGATGTCTTTGCTTGCTCTGCCATCTGGTGTTACTATTCATTTTAGGTATGAAAAAGTGTCTGTCTGTTCCAGTTGCTGATTCCTTACTGTTATGGGCTCCGAGTTGCCCACATAACCTCTGACTTCTTTAGATTGTTTTTCAGGCCCACCAGCTGGCTATACCTATTAAGTCTATCCGTTTTTTCCTGGGTGTGTTGATGTGAATGTGCTAGTAGTGCAATGTCATCTGCATATTTCAGATCTTCCAATGTAGAAAACGTAGTCCATCTTATTCATCTTGGACTGCCCTCTGTTGCCTGTCACATCACCCAGTCTATGACTGTTAAAAATAGAGAGGTTGATAAGGGGCATCCCTGTCGTACTCCTGTCTTCACCTCAAATGTTAGGTTGCTCTGCTAACGCTACACGTAAAGTTGGCATAGAGGCTTTTTTGATTGACACTATGCAGCCTGGAATCACATAAGCCCTCAGTATTTTCCATAGACTGTACCTATGTATACTGTCAAAAGCCTTTTCAAAATCAACAAAATTAATGTACAGCTGTCTTTGCCATTCTGAGCACTGCTCTATAATGTTCCTGAGGGTACATATATGATCTGCACATCTTCTGTTCTTTCTAAATCCTGCTTGTTATTTCCTTTGTTTGTGGTCTACTTCTTTTGAAATTATCTGCATAATTATCCTACCTAATATTTTGCTGGGAACTTAGAGAAGGGTGATTCCTCTAAAAGTATTGCAGTCTGCAAGGTCTCCCTTCTTGGGCAATTTGACAATTATTCCTTTATTTCACTCCGTTGGTGTTGTCTTTGTGTTTTCCAGACTTGTGCAAATAGTGGTTCTTGTAATTCTGCTGCAAGCTCAGGGTCTGTCTTAAATAGCTCTGCATTTAAGTTATCGTGGCTATGCACATTCTTTAACCCTTTTATTGCCGTGATGATTTTTTTCCTTCCGTGGAATGTCTGTCTTAACATCTAGATCGTTATCAGCCTCAGGATGTTTGGCTTGTTAAAAATAGGTCTTGGTAAAACGCTGAAGTGCCGATGCTGCTTGTGGCAGAGATTTATGATTAATAAATTTCTATGTAAGGAAGACAGCCATAATTAATGATGAGCTTAAACGACTTCAGGTGGATATAGCTGCACTTCAGGAAACGCGCCTGGCGGGCTCTGGAATGGTGAGCGAGAAGGACTACACATTTTATTGGCAAGGGAAAGATCTAAATTTCTATATCTTTTCTTTATTCTACACTTGTCTTCTTTTACCTTTCTTTCGCATACGCTCGATTGGTATTACCTTTCTTTTCGCATACGCTACATTGTTAGCGATTCAAAGCTTTGTCATTTCCTTTCAAGGTTAGCACGCATTTATTGCGTTAGCACATTTATTTGATATAGGTTTACGAGTAGACGTAATTAGTAACGCGAGTGGGTTTCATTTAATTTTGAACGCCAGAGAACGAGTAATCGTTGTAAGAGATTAGATGTAGAACCAGAGGTGAGCAAACAGTTTATTACTCCCGTGGAAATCTGTTCGCCTGTGAGTTAATTAATCACGGTGAAAGAATTTGAGATGAAAGACGGGCTTCGCTCGATGACTACATCTGAAAGTAATAAAGTAATTAAACACGGTCTGGTCAATTTCGATTTGCCTGAGTTCTGGGTTTTCGGCTTAGTGGGTAGATTTCTTTTCATTTTGGAATCTGGACAGAGAATTACTATAGGTGTTAAGTCTGGTTTCGGGTGATTATTAACTTATTTCCTTTCATCAGAGATATATTTATACCAGAGATTTTTAGACTTCATTCCTTCAGTACTCCTTAGTCAGAAGACAGCTTCATACGTTCTAGAATAACGTATATTGTGAAGTTCTTAGTTTCTCGACATCTAGCTGAGTTCTAGAATACCTGTAAAAGTGGAGTTCTCAGTTTCGTGGAGATAGACTGTAGTTCTGTTTTGGAGGCAATAATATTGACTAGTATTGTCGAGTGATTTAATTGTTAAGTCCGTATTATATTGCTCTAAATTTTCTGTGCCGAAGTGATTTACTAGAAAGGTCCGTCATATTAAATTTCTCTAAGTTTACTGTGTTACAGTGGTTAGCAAAATAAATTATAATTTCTAGCTAAAACTCATTCGGCTATAAATAAATTTAATTAAATTGCTAGTGACCAGTTAGAGAATATTTTAACTAACTAGTAAATGGACTGATTAATCATTGAGTATTGACGAATTATGTACGTATTTCTAATTCAGGATGATTGTATTTTTTATAAATGAATAGAATTTATTTCACGGCAGTTTTTAAACGATGGGACAAGCTCTAAGCTTATGGTTTCTGATTTAAGTTAAATAACTGAAGTGAATATTATAGTCTACGCGGAGGTAGGAAAAGGATGTGTGTATAATATTATCACTAAACATTATGTATGTTCTTTTTCTTATACAGTATTTTTGGTAAAGCCCAACCTCTACCAGGGGTTTCAGTACAGATGAGAGTAATCATAGAAGAAACTTTTTTAAAAGAATTTATTGCGTGGGTTTCCAATTTAAAACCTGTCTGGCATTGTGTTTGCATCCAGAAAAAGAGACAGCGTACCCACCTAACTAATATTAAAACTAAATGCCGTCACTGTGCCTATCGAGCCAGATGATATTTCTTTCTTAAAAAAAATCTCATGTACATTCAGCCCCTGTGGCGAAATATTACAAACAATAACATTTCCGACGTTTGACCAATTGTGGTGTGAAGAAGAATTTTATACTGAGAGAAGTCACCGACCTATCATTCCTTGTTACTGGACACCTCAAGCCATTGACACTGTGTCCGCTGTTAACTTTCTTGCCTGGACAAATTAAATGTGACATAAACAGTAATCCTAAATAATAATAACCAAGGGGTCGTTCCCTAGAGAAGTGAATTCAACCTGTCTTTGTGGAGCTGGCGTTCTCTTGGCCAATAATAACACGGGAGTTATATATATATATGTGTGTGAGTGTGTGTATATGTGTGTGTGTGTATGTGTGTATGTGTGTATGTATGTATGTATGTATGTATGTATGTATGTATGTATGTATGTATGTATGTATGTATGTATGTATGTATGTATGTATGTATGTATGTATGTGGCGACTGTCACCTCGGCAAAAAGGATCATTGCCAAGAAATGGTCTTCAAGAACATGTCTTCACCTTAAAAACAGCAGTTAGTGACTTTCTACATTCATCAGGAAAGGCCTATCTGTGCTTTATTGATATTAAAGATGCATTTGGCAGCATTGACCACGAGTTTATGATAAGGGAGCTAAGCGAATCAGGCTACCCGGACGTCTTTGTCAACATCACCAAAGATATATACAGTGGCTCCTCATATCAAGTTAAAAACGCCAGTACTATCACAGACCGGATCGAGCGTAAGAAAGGTATTATTCAGGGGTGCCCATGGAGTGTCATTGTATTTGAACAAAGCATTGATAAATGGCTGCGGTGGATTGAGCAAGGTTATCATATACATCAGGGAGCCGCGCTGGTGTAATGGCTTCGGCGTTGTACTGGCGACCAGGTGTTCATGGTTCAAACCCGGGCGTCGGCGTTTGAAGAAATGTTTACGGCCGGAAATTTGACTGAATAGCCTGAACGGCTCCTGTGATAAACCCTCTGTGGATGGGAAGGAGCGAAGCTCCTGACCGGGTTGGAAGGAAAGTCCTCAGGTTCCCCAGCCTCGCAATGACATATCATTGGGCCGAAGGGCTGAAAGCCCAAGTGCCGCTGGTTAAGGAAAAAAAAAAAAAAAAAAAAAAAAAAAAATCATATACATCACATACCGAATCCCATTCAAGGGTATGTGGATGACGTAAGTCTCTTCGCCACCAACATACACGACTTACAATCAATGGCACAGAAGACAACAGTATTTATGGAGACCAGCGGGATGGAGGTTAAGCCACAAAAGTGTGCAGTGTTCAGCGGTCACCGAAGCGGAAACAATTGGGTCAACACTCGTAAGATGGACATTAATATCCAAGGTCATGAAATCCCCTCTTCTGATCGAGGGCGTTCCTACAGATACCTAGGACATGACATTACAATTGATAATACATCGGACCAGTTTCAAGCAAGCAGCCTTATATTAGAATTTAGATCAAATTTAACCAAATTAAGCTGTGCCCCACTACCAACATCAGCAAAGATCTCATTAATTAACCCGATGTGTTTCGGTCCTCTCATGTTTTATTTTTCTAACATACACTTCACAGAAAAAACAACTTAAAGAAATTGAAGATGAAATTGTACACCACGTTAGAACATGGCTAGCGCTAAATGAATCATCCACAAGGAGCTATTTCTTTTGTCCCAGGTCGAAGTGTGGCCTTGGCATACCAAACCCCTTCATATTATACCACTCTCGACATATTTCATTCCTTGTCAGTATGCTCAATTGTGATGATAGTCTTGTAAAAACTGCAGCGATAAATTCGTTAGATAGACATATGAAAAAACGTAAAATAGACCAAGTAGATGATGATAGGAATAACTTTGCAAGTTACGAGT